>JARHVA010005305.1:0-492500 GCA_037957365.1 Torreya grandis | reverse complement strand
CCATCAATCACAACATGTTTTTCATTTTTTCTGATTCATGACTATATTCTTCCTCTTCTTTGAAGATCACACCACTATTGATTACTAATTTCTTGCTTACTAGATCATATAGCCTATATGCCTATCTTCTAAACCATATCCAATGAAAATTCACTTTAAGCCTTAGTCATCTAAATTAGATATTTTCCCCTTTGGTATGTGTGCTTAAGAAACACATCTAAACACTCTTAGTGATCAACACTTGGCTTATTTATAGACCATTCTTTTTCAAGATTCATTCTTTTTAATGCCTTTATAGGAATTCTATTCAGAATATATACTTTTCTATTAAATTATTCACCTAAAAACTTGTATCCAAGTTTTTATCTTTCATCATACTCCTTTCTATTTCAACAATAGTCTTGTCCTTCCCTTTAGCTACTCCATTTTGTTGTGTAAAATATGAAGTAGTGAATTCCATCTTGATTCCAAGATTTATGCAAAATATCAAAACTGATTTGACTTATATTTACCTTGGTTGTCTGACCTAATAAATTTCATGTAATTTATACTCTATTTTTCAACCAACTTATTTAAGTCAACAAACTTTTCAAGTACTTTTTATTTTGAAATCAATAAATATACCAAAGTTTTTATTAATAACAATCAATTAAGGTTAAAAAGTAATTTGATTTATTCCAAGTAAGAGTTTGTGTAGGACCCCATAAGTCTATATGAATTATATTAATAATTTTTCTATCTCTTCTATATTTGCCTATTTTGAATATTTATCTATGTGTTTTCCCATAATATATTATTCACATACTTCATTTATGTTTTTGTAGACAATATTTTGAAATTATGTAACACCTTAGTCTTGTACACTTGGAAAACTTAGACCTTAGTTGTTCCTCTTAGTTATACATTTTCCTTGATTTCATAAGCCTTAAATCTATTCTATCTTATGTCCCTCATCTTATCTCTTAATCTAACTAATCTTATATTAATGGCATATAAATTTTATCTATCCAAAAATGCTTAAAATGTACTTATCTTACATCTATACAAATTATGAGCTTGTACTTATTTTGTTACTCCCTAAAAACTAATGTCTAGGTTAGACAATAACATCGAGGTTAATGTCATGCCTTGACACAAGTGTCTAGTGCCCTAAAGTCATCCAATTTAAAGAAGAAACATATTCTAAGGGTCATCCTAAGTGTTTTAATGTGATTTGTTACTCTAAATGCATTGGTATAATATAATATAAACCCTCATTCATTCCTCACTTAGAAAAGATCAAAGAGACCAATGCACTTTAAAAATCACTCTATAAAGCATTCAATTGATCAAATCTTCCCTATTTTCAACCTAGTTATAGGGACTACACATCTATAGTTTTTAAGTACCATAGGAGCAGCTCAAGATCCCAATTTTCCAAGTTAGAAGCTAGGTCACTATTATACTTGCTTTACACACATTGCATGATTCACAAATAATCCAACACATAGGGGAGAGATGCATGAAGTTGAGGTTCTCTTTTGGACTATTGGCTATGTAGGTAGTGACCTTTGATAGTGAGGTGACTGGGGTTAGAGCAACACCATGTGCCCACTAACCCATTTCTTCCCAAGGTCACATTGAAGATGGAAAGATAGGGTTTTGCTATTTAACAAGGAGTGACTATCCATGACCCAAATCTGAATGCACTAAAGTGAAGGTGAAGCCAAACCCAAAAGCATCCATATGGTCACATCTTGTTTCACTAGATATTATATACAAGACATTATTATTAGACTCAAATAATAGTCTTGATGTAACTACCCAAATAGATAGAGGCACCAAATCTAGAATCTGAGAACCATTCCAAAACTATCTTCTTGCTTGTTTTTAGCTTATTCTAGATCCAAAATTACATTTTAATCAGAACAAGATAATTAATCATATTCTTTATCATTTCTATATATAACCTATTTATACTTTATATATTTAGACTATCTGAACATAATAAATTTAGTATATGCTCATATCTAAGTTTAGCATTTAATTAGCCTACTATGGATCTGATTATCACTCTTGTGTCATTTCATTTATATATTCTTAAACCTATGGTATAAATTTAAAACATACAACATATTTCATTTTAAGATTAAACATTTGGTGAACCTGATATTTGAACATCAAATCCTAGGTCACCTAGGTTTTTTTGATTATTTCTATCACTGAACCATAAATTACTTTAAATCATGCAATCATGTTTACGATGGATATCTATGTTAATTATTTCATGGTGTAATACCTTATAATGTCTCTTACTTGTTATATCTCATGCATAATTAACACATGTCGATGTATAATGGATGCAAAACTTATTTTCACACATACTCCTTCATTTTCTAATGTTTATAATAAGAGGAGTTCAAATAACAAGAAAAAATTAATCCCTTTTCAAAATTCCTATTGTAATAAAAAATTATCAGAATCTAATGGATATGACATTATTGACCAATTAAGTGATACACATGATAATATTTCAATCCTTGAGATTTTAAATCAATCTAATGTTTATAAATATATCTTATATGAAACATTACATCACATGAAACACAAATCCTAAGTAATATTGAGCCTACTTATTTTATGGATATTATGCAACATCTTAAGAATAATGACAAGTTCATCACCTTTGATCCAACATATTTACCATCCAAAGAAGTTTTTAACTAAAATTTTCATTTTTTCTTACAAATAAAAATACAAAATAAATGTATCAAAAGAGTCCTCATTGATAATGGATCAAGCCTAAACATTTGTAGCATGTAATTCCTAAAAATCATGGGTGTTAACCAAAATCTTACTCAAAAAATAGTTATGCAAATTTAAAGGTTTGACAAATCTCAAAGCCCTTTGCTTGGTCAAATTACATTGAATATTACTATGGGTCCACATACATTACCCATTAAGTGCCAAGTTGTGATAAATTATTTGAATTATAACATTCTATTAGGATGATCTTTGATATGTAAAATGTATGCAATTCCTTCTAAATTACACACATGCTTAAAATTTTGGCATCAGGGAATCCTTTACTCATGTCTAGTAGATCTTAATCCATTCAAACATTGTGCACTGATATACAAAGTAGACAATCCTAAACCAACATGCTTAAAATATGAGCTTAAAATTGATACACTTGTATAAGAACATAATTATGTTATACTATCTAAAATATTGAAAAAAAAATTACATGTTTGCATGAGTCCTATTAGAGTTCTAGGTTACACCCTAGCTGAGGAGAGAAGTGTTATGTAATGAAATTACTTCAACAATAAAGTAGAATAACAGAAATAGATCCAAATTTGACTGAAATATATCATAATATATGATAATAGATAAGCTAATTTGAGGGGGCAACCTCCACAAGATTTAATAAGATCAAAATTCACAATATGATGATAAAAAATTACCCACTACCTCCTATATATAGTGTATCTAGGCCATGGTTACTCCATACACCAACCTACTAACCAAATGAATGCATAGAGAAATGTGATATAGCATCAAAGATGGATAATTAAGCCATAAGTTAGCTATTCCTATCCTCATACGTGTGATAGGCTAGGGCGTATCATGCCCTTCCCCTTCAAACCAACATTGTCTTCTATGTTGAACAACTCTGGATGTTGTTGTAGAAAATCTTCACCTTCCCAAGTTGCATCTTCACTACTCAGGTTCTTCCACTTGATCAGATATTCCCTAATCTCTCTAGTTCTCAACCTCTTAGTACATGTTTAGAGGATCTTCTCTAGTTCCAAAATGACTCATCCTTCTTCATCTAGTTCTGGGAGCTTTGTCTGGGCTGAAACTATCTATCCAATGACCTTCTTCAAATAAGAAACATGAAATACTAGGTGTATGCAAGATGAATGAGGAAACTCAAGCTTGTAAGCCACACTTCTAATTTTCTACAAAACCTAATAAGGGCCATAATACTGAGGAGTAAGTTTTTTGTCCTTTTTCTATTGCTTCAAGGACATCTACTTATAAGGCTACAAACATACAAATACCCAGTCACCCACCTCAAAATTTTGGTCACTATGGTGTTAATATGCTTGTTGCTTCATCCTATTTTGTGCCAAGGCCAAATTCTCCCTCAAACTAGCCAAAACCTCTTGTTGATGCTGATTGTGCTCCTCCACATCTCGAACCTTAGTTTGCACCTTTAATGAAGAAGTGATGGAAGGTGGATGGTAACCATATAGTGGTATAAATGGTGACATTTTAGAAGAGGTATGGAAAGATGTGTTATACCACCATTGTACAATTAGTAGCCATTTAACCCAATGTTCCTATTTATCTAATACAAAATAATAGAGATACCCCTCTAGAAAAAATTTAACCACTTTTATTTATCCATTAGATTGGGGGCGGTAAGATGAGCTATGAGTTAGCTAAGTACTCAAATAGGAAAATAGTTCAGTCCAAAAATTACTAGTGAAAATAGGATCATGATCACTTACAATTATTTTTGGGGTTCCATGTAATTTTAGAACTACTTCCAAAAAAATAGATGCTACTGTACTTGCTAAAAATGGGTGTGAGAGAGAAAAAAAATGGGAATATTTTGTAAGCCTATCCATAATGACCAGGATAACATTCTTACCTTCAAAAAAAGGCAACCCTATGATGAAATCCATGGAAACCTCCTCCCGCCTTTGACTAGGAATTTCTAACGGTTGTAACAGACCTAGGGTCTTAACTGTCTCACCTTTATTCTATTGTCATATCAAGCATTCTGCCACAAACTTTAGTACATCTCCCTTGAGTCCTTCCCAAAATAATTCTTTCTTAATTCTATGATATGTTTTTAAGAACCTTGTGTGTCCCCCAATTGGAGATACATGCAACTCCACAAGAATCTTATGCTTAAGCTCTAAATTTTTACACAAGTATAACCTACCCTTATACCACAAGACATTACCTTTCCATTCAAATTTTTCAGAGGCTAAAGTACCTTGCTAGAGATTCTAAATTAGAACTTGTGTATCCTTGTCTTACTCCCATTCTAACTTGGCTTAATCCACCCAATCTACTTGAAACATGGACATTACACAAAGTAATGCTTCTATGGATGTATCTCATCTGGATAGTGCATCTACTATTACATTAAATTTACCCTTATTATATATGATTTCAAAATCATAACCCAATATTTTGGTTACCCACTTTTTTTGTTCCTTAGATAATAATATTTTCTCCAAAAATTATTTGAGACTATCATGATTCATTTTCACCTTAAAGTGTCTACCCATCAGATAGGGCCTCCATTATTTAACTACATGAAGAATAGCCATCATTTATTTCTCATAGATAGGTTTTATAGATTCTTACCTTTGAATTGATGACTCTGAAATGTAATGGGTCTTCCTTCCTGCATTAGTAGTACTCCCAACCCAGATCTAAAAGCATCACATTCAACAGTGAATGTCTTTGAGAAGTCTAGAGTAGCTAAAACTTGAGTGGTGCACATAGCTACTTTTAGTTTCTCAAATGCTTTGGTGGTGGCATAATTCTAATGGAAGACATCCTTATTTATCAATGTAGTGAGTGGAGCTTCTATGCTACCATAACATTTCACAAATATTTGGTAATAACTTATTAGTCCTAGGAACCCTCTTAGGTTTTTGAGAGTTTTTGGCATGGGCCATTCCATCATAGGTTTAATCTTCTAGAGATCAACTTTGACACCTTTATGGGAAACAATGTGACCTAAGTAATCTACCTCCTCTACTACAAAATCACATTTGGATGGCTTCACATAAAGCTAGTGCTTCTCTAAAACTATTAACACATGTTTCACATGTTGCAGATGTGCTTCCCATGTCTGACTATAAATCAATATGTCATTAAAGAAAACCAGCACAAACTTCCTTAAAAAAGGCCTAAAAATAGTGTTCATCAAGCTCTGAAAAGTAGATGATGCATTTTTAAGACCAAAGGGCATTACCAAAAACTCATAATGGCCCTCATGCGTTCTAAAAGTAGTTTTATGAACATCTTTATCCTTGATTCTAATTTGATGGTACCCTGAGCGAAGATCCAATTTTGTGAAATAATTAGCACCATGTAACTCATCAAGTAAATCATCAATTAATAGAATAGGAAACTTATCTTTGATGGTGTACTTGTTGAGTTCCTTATAATTTGGGCACATCCTCCATGTGTCATCCTTCTTCCACACCATGACCACTGGTGATGAATATGCACTTTGGCTATGCTTGATGATCCCTCCCTCTAGCATCTCATGAACCATATTTTCAATTTCACTCTTTTTTGCATATGGATATCTATATGGTCTGATATTTGGTGGTTGAATCCCTGGAATTATTTGAATGGCATGATCATGTTCTTTTTTAGGGTGGTAGTCCTTTTGGCATGGCAATAGATGGGTGGTCATCAAGAATCATTTGTAGATCAGGATGTGTAGATGCCTATGTGAGTTGAACTTCTATGGAACATAATCATTAAATAATTCCCTCTGTCCCCTTTTTATCATCTTGGTCATCTGATGTGAACTAATAAATTATGGAGATTTTGCCTGTAATCCACATAGTTCAATTTTCCTACCTTCAAAATGAAAGTTCATGAATAGTTCTTGAAAGTTCATCTCAATGGTACCCAAGGTTGTGAGCCATTAGACTCTCAAAAAAATGTCTATGTTACCCATGGGAATAACAAACATAGGATAATCAAGATTATACTCACCCATGGCAAGATTAATAATATGGAATTTGCCTAAACAATTAATTGTTAGGTTGTGTAGCTAAAAGCTTCACCAGGATGCAAATAGGAGAAGTTACGGAGGTTGCGGAGGTTACAAAGAGTTGCAGAATGAGTTGCAAGGAAAACCGACATCGGTTTGATCAACTGACGTCAGTCAGATAGCAGTCAAAAGCAACCGACATTGGTTATGAGATGGCTGACATCAGTTAGGAAGGAGCCGACATTGGCAACCTGTGTGTGAACATGCAGTTTGCATGTGGATTCCAGAGAGTCTATTTTTGGACTGTTAGTTTACATGTTAAAGGCTAATTATAGTCTTGAGTTGCATAACTAATTATTGTAATTAAGATAGTCTAATTATTGTAAGCATGAGATCTATATATAGACTCATGAGCTGTATTGTAAATTAGTGCTAGAGAGTAAGAGAGCAAAATAAGCTCCTTCAGAGAGAGGAGAGAAATGGTGTGTTCCTCCTAGTGCCACAGTACCAAGTGTGGGTGTTGGTTTGGAGATCCAGAAGGGTTCTTTGTGTATGTATGATCTTGGTCAGCAGGTGTGCATGGCTTTTTTTGGAGATCTACAATGGTGAGTAAGGTCTAGTGATTTACAGGTAGTAGCAGAGAGCAGGAGATCTACTTGGAGTATGGTTGTGTACTTGGTGTACTGGCAGCGTGTTACTGACTAGTGGAGGTGAACATCAATTCTATATTCAAGTTGATTGTTGGGACCGTTAGAGAGAGAGGGAAGAAGGTCTTGAGGTGTGGCAAGCCTTTGAGGTGGAAGAAGAAGTGGCATCTTCTTTATTGTATTTTCTTCTGAGTGATTATTAATACAATTGTGTATTGTCTCTCATATCCTGTGTTGTTTCATATTTCTAGTTACTTATCATTCTGGTTAAATTCCATGTTTAGTTGCTAATACAAGAGATAATCATATGTGCTCTAATTGGTGGAGCAAGATCCTGACAAGTGGTATCAAAGCTTTTGGTTGGGTTACTAACATGTGGTTTCAGATCTGGTTAGTGTTTGTTGATTACAAGTCACTCTCAGAGGTTTCAGATTGAGTGGGAGTATAGCAATGGCAGAATAAAGTAAGCTACGAATGGAGAAACTGAATAGCATGAATGGTCTGATTGATGGAAAGAAAGAGCAGGGAAAAGGAGATTGTTGGTCGGTAGAAGATTAGCGTGTAGAAGCAGATGTTGCAGGTGACATTACACAAGTTGCTCTGGATAAAGTAAAAGCTTGGTTTACAGATTCTTTTGCCTCTTTCCATGCAGCCCAAAATAAAGCATCTTTTCATGGGCATGTCTTTGGAGACTTTGAAGAGATTTATTTAGGGGTTGGTGAGCCTCGTCAGATTATTGACGAAGGGGAAGTGAAGCTAAAATTGTAGACAGATAACACATGGGTGTTGAAGGAGGTCATGCAGGGACCAGTCTTGGAGATGAGTCTAATTTCTTCAAGAAAGTTGGGTGATGAGAGATGCATAGTAACTATCATAGAGGATGCATTTGAATTAGATGGTGGTAAGAAAGTAGGTATCCTTTATCTATCTACTTATATTACTGATTCACATTTTGTTGTAGAGATGTGGCTTCGTAGGCTTAGTCACATATGTAGAAGGGGAATGCAAGTTTTTAAGTGAAGATCAGATGTCTTTGACAAACTTAAGAACTAGAAAGCCTTGGTTTTCATGGAGGAGATGATGGACAGAGATTAGTTCAAGGGGATAAAGAATTTTGAGTAGAGCAGGGTTTATTTATACAGGGGTTTGATTCAAAAGGAGCTCATGAGATAGAGGCCATCACTCACAAGCAAAACACAGAGACCGACGTCAGTTAGAAAACTAGCGTCGGCATCCATTAGGGACCGACATCGGCTATGTGCAAACCGATATCAGCATCTAAGGGGTAGATAAAAACCAACTTCGGCTAGGGGGAACTGACGTCGGTGATGAGGCAGCCATAGGGAATCAACGATGGTTGAGTGCAAACTAAGATGTGACCAGTGGTTACTGTGATAGATTTTGGGTAGACAACAAGCTATCAAGGAGTCTCAAACACCCATATGGAGGATTGAAAGGGTAAGTAAGCCTCAAATTCATCATTTCCCTTCTTTACACTACTTGTTGCTCACTGATGGTCAAGAATCAGGAAGTCATTAAAGAAGTAGAGCAGGTAGATCCAAGAAATAGTGGGAGCTTGGCATGGATGAGGATTGTGATTCTTCAGAGAAGAATCAAACAAGAGTTTTTTGTGGAGTTTCCAGTGGGAAGAAAGCACTGAGAGATGAATGGATGTTCAAGATGAAGAAGAGTGGGAATGGACACGTGAGATAGAAGGCCAAGGTATGTGGTCTTGAGGTAGCTACAGGATAGTGGTACAAGTTTGATAGGTGGATGATGAAGCATGGCTTTAGTCAATGTCAGTGTAACTATTGTGGTTTTCTTTACCAAGTAGATGATGATTGCAAAATTATCCAGTTACTGTATGTGGGTGATTTGCTAGCAAGTTTGTACATACAAGGTTTTGCTGAGCTAAAGGTAAGGTTAGTTTAGTGGCATGTCATGAAGAATTTGGAACAGCAAAATTCTTTGGCATAAGAGACATGGAAGATCACAGGTCGATCTCCAATGGGAGCTGATGTGAAGATGGTGTTGGCAGGGTTCAAGATGCAAGATGTAGAATCAGAAAGCACACCAAGGGCTGGATAGTTCAAGCTTAGCTTAAAACAGTGTTTGAAATCACATGAGGTCTAGTGTAGACCTAAGTTTTCCTAAGCAGTTAGAGTTGTCAAAAAGTATGGAGCCAATTTGGGGAAGGAGTACTAGAGGGTAGTTCAGTGGATTCTCAGGTATTTGAGAGGGACTAGCAGTAGGTTAACATGTTATGCAGGGTTAAGGTCTTCACTACATGGAGTTGTAGGTTCGGATGTGGCAGGTTACTTGGATGACAGGTGTAGCATCACAGGATGTGTGGTGGTTGGTCTTCAGGATTGAGCTTGAAGAGGGATACAAGCTAGGGAATAAATTAGATGGTGTATAGGTATAGGTATAGGTGTAGTTATTGATCTCCAAGTGGGAGATTGTTAGGTTGTGGAGCTAAAAGCTTCACCAAGATGCAAATAAGAGAAGTTACAAAGGTTACAGAGGTTGCAGAGAGTTGCAAAATGAGTTGCAAGGCAACTAACGTCGGTCTGATCAATCGACGTCAGTCAGATAATAGTCAGAAGTAACCGACGTCGGTTATGAGTCAGCTGACATCGGTTAGGGAGGAGCCGACGTCGGCAACCTGTGTGTGAACATGCAGCTTGCATGCGGATTTTAGAGAGTCTATTTTTGTACTGTTAGTTTGCATGTTAAAAGCTAATTATAGTCTTGAGTTACGTGTCTAATTATTATAATTAAGATAGTCTAATTATTGTAAGCATGAGATCTATATATAGACTCATGGTCTATATTGTAAATTAGTGCTAGAGAGTAAGAGAGAAAAATAAGTTCCTTCAGAGAGAGGAGAGCAATGGTGTGTTCCTCCTACTGCCACAGTACCAAGTGTGGGTGCTGGTTTGGAGAATTAGAAGGTTTCTTCGTGTATGTATGATCTTGGTCAGCAAGTGTGCATGGCTTCTTTTGGAGATCTACAATGGTGAGTAAGGTCTGGTGATTTGCAGGTAGCAGCAGAGAGTGGGAGATCTACTTGGAGTATGGTTGTGTACTTGGTGTACTGGCAGCGTGTTACTGATTGGTGGAGGTGAACATCAATTCTGTATTAGAGTTGATTGTTGGGACCGTTAGAGAGAGAGGGAAGAAGGTCTTGAGGTGTGGCAAGCCTTTGAGGTGGAAGAAGTGGCATCTTATTTATTGTATTTTCTTCTGAGTGATTATTAATACAATTGTGTATTGTCTCTCACATCCTGTGTTGTTTCATATTTCTAGTTACTTATCATTCTGGTTAAATTATGTGTGTAGTTGCTAATACAAGAGGTAATCATATGTGCTCTAATTGGTGGAGCAAGATCCTGACATTAATTATGCCACCATTGGAAATCATGACCTAAAATTTTGGTGATGGGTAGATGAAATAGTTCAATTGAGTGGCCAACTTATGGTTGATGAAGTTATGTCTACTCCTTGAATCAATGAACACTGTCACCTTCTGTTTCTTGAGGAAACCCACCACCTTAAGAGTTTGTGGAGTGCTAATACATGTATGTGCATGACAAGAGATTGTAGGTTGGGAATTTTCAGGTGCCTCCTCTATCTCTTCTTCATCATCATTAGAGGTGTCATCTTCTTCTTCATCTTCATTGGATCTATCAATGTAGAATAAATTATTCTCAGCACATCTATGTCCTTTAATCCACTTTCTGTCACAACTGAAACATAATCCTTTTGCATGCTTCTCTTCAATTTGTTGTGGGGTCAATATGGTAGGTGGAGGAAATGTTGGTGTTGATATGCTACGATCTTTGAAGTGAGTGAATGGATGCTTCTTGTTGGCTATGAATTTTTCCTTAGCTCTACATGCCATGATAATAAAATCAAAAATATTAAGTGGATTAAACATGTGTACCTCATGTTGAATGTGGTCCTTGAGTCCACCCAAAAATAGGACATTCAAATTCTCCTCAAAAATTATCTCCACACATAAGGATAGGTTTTGAAAATGATGAATATAATCCTTGATGGATCTAGTCTATCACAATTTTGCCAGTTGGCCGAAGCAATTCTCTATCACACTATTGCCATAGTGTAATTGCATCTCCTCTATAAAAACTAACTAGGTGATACTAAGAGTCATCTTTTTCTTTTGAGCACACAACCATTGATACCAAATGAATTGATCAGTTTCAAGATACAAGGATTCGATGCTAACCTTCTATCCACCTAGGATCTGACATAGATCAATAAAATTATCCATTTGGTTGATCTAATTGAGTGGATCTTTTCCATCAAATTTGTGCATATGCACCTTTGGTAATAGGTTTATTTGTGGCAATGTAGTTAGATTTGAAGTAGACTGGTTGGGAGAACCACCCTAGTGGGGTTGTGTAATATCATTAGCTAGATGATTTGACTAATTATTTTTCAAATCCACCATGATATCTACCAAACTATCTTGTATGGATTTCATATTAGATTGTATGCCTTGCACCTCACTTTGAATGCCTTGCACACTATAGTCAAGATGGCTCACTTTGTGATCTATGTTAGAGAACCTTGGTAAAAAGGTCTAGTACATCCCCCTTCTGACTCTATCTCTTCCTTTTTAGGATTTTTACCTAGAGTTTTAGCACCCTTTCCTTGGCCTTGAGTTTGTGGACATGCCATAAAAGGGCTTTACAATGTCAACCCTGATTGGCACTTTTGACCCCACTTTGACCAAGCAATTTTGGAATTATGTCAGCCTAAAATCAAAACATACAAATAAAATACCTTAGCTATATCTTTATAATATTTCCAAAAATGTAAATAACTCAGAAAAATTCTTTGAATTGTGCACTATAGAGAAATTTTATTAAAAACCCTAAAATGGTGATAACTTTTGTAAAACAGATCCAAATGATCTAAAATTTTAATGGAAGCTTAATTTAATTATTTATCACATCCATTTAAAAAAATTTATATAAATTCACAACCATTTTTTATATATAGCCAAATTTAATAAATTAGGGTTTCACCCACAAGATTGCCCAAATCGCAGCTCTGATACCACTTGTAATGAAATTACTTCAACAATAAGGTAGAATAATATAAATAGATAAAAATATGACTAAAATATATCATAACATATGATAATAAATAAGCCACTTTGAGGGGGAAACCTCCACAAGCTTCAATAAGAGCAAAATTCACAATATAATAATAAACAATTACCCACTACCTCCTATATATAGTCTATCTAGGCCATGGTTACTCCATAGGCCGACCTAATAACCAAATTAATTCATAGATAAATGTGATATATCATCAAATATGGATAATTAAGACATAATTTGGCTATTCCTATCCTCATACATGTGATAGGTTAGGGGCGTAGCAGTTAAAGACCTATCCTCAAACCTAGTCCAACATGGGAGTGACCTTAGACTATGGGTTGTCTATTTTATTGGTCACACATCTATATTTTATGTGGATAGATCCCATAACATGACAATTTAGTGCCTAATTAAACCTAAATCTTTCACAAAGAAAAGGGGAAAAGATGTGAAAATTGAAGTAATAATCTAACCTAGGTGGTGATGCACTAATTGATGAATGATCCACTCTAAACTATCTCATTTGATAACTAATGATGAATCTAATGGATATAAGCATTGATTAGAATATTTAAGAGTGTTTTAAGCATGAATTTTTTACATGAAGTTTGGGTAGAGACCTGTAACTTGGAGGACAAAAAGAAATAGGTCTGTGCAAGACACTATAGACTCATAACATTTCAAAGAAAATATCACTCAAAAACACTTCACAAAACCTACAAGAAATTGAAAAAATAGAATTGAGGTACATGAAGGACATACATATGATGAATGGATAACATACATTCTATAGATAAAAATCCAATAAAGTACACTTAACATTCAACCAAAATATAAAATCATCTTGTATTGGTTCTAAAGAGTTTACAAAATGATTTTGGTAGAGGTTTGCTATACCTAGCTGATGGATGGAAAAAAAGAGCTCAATTCATAAATTTATAGATAAAATGGAAGACAAGAGATATAAACATAGGCATAGGAGGGGTCATCAATGAGCCCAATGTGGTTTAGGGCAGTTACATAAGCATTATCTCTTTCCTTGAGCATTGACACTCCATTGATGAGACCAATTTTAGCATGGTGAAGGATGTAACTCCTTAAATAAACCTCATTCATGCCTTTACCATTCTAAAAATATCTCAACACTCCCTCTTTTGGTAGTTATGAAAGACACATAGGGTGTAAATAGGTCTATTTGAGGTGTTGAGCAACCTTTGCATCAATATGCATGCCAAATGCTTCATAAAACTACCTATAAACTATAATAATGGCTCCCATTTTTGTGTAGGATCACCTAGATAACTGTTAAAATGTATTAATATGTTATATTAATGGCTTCTTACTAATGTTTCCTCCCTAGACCCTTCCATTTGCATGATAAGTAGGCTTGTGTGATTTGTTTACCAAATTTCTACACATGTTCACTATGTTAGTGATTCAACAGTTGAACCTAGGCTTCAAACTCATATGATGAGCCTTATATGATAATTGGAAGGCCTTTAGTGAATTTTTATTTAGATCCTTGAAGAATTTTCTACCTATAACATACCTTAGCCTTATATTACTAGGATAAATAAACTGCCTCATAGACTGACAAATTTGAAAGAGATGGTGAGAACACTTCCAATCAGTTTGTGGGCTATATTGATGTTAGAAATATATAAAAATTCTTTAAATTTCTCCCTATATGGTTTATAACTCTTTTATAGGCTTTGAAAAATAGATTCTAACTAAAACCCTACAATATTGCTTGTTCAGGAGACATTCGTATAGTCTCTATACCATCCAAGACCATGGGTTGAGGACCCTCTGAGTTTCTAATAGGATACAAATTTTAAACTAGGGAAGTCTAAGAAAAATAATAGATATTCACTTAAACCTCTTTAGACAATTTGTTAGTAGGGTTTAAGGGAGGTTTTAGGGGGTTTAGGAGTTTTAGCTTGGTTCTTGAAGGTTTGAGCTTGAGTTTATGATCTATTTGCATCAGTCCCAAGATAACAAGCTCTCTTATCTCCCATGAGAATATATATTCTTCATGTGTAACCCTAAATCTATGGTAAGCACTTAAAGGTTCTCTTTGTGTGAAGAGTGTACTTCTTAAATGGCTTCTACATGTTTGCAAGTTAGAAGGTGCAGTATGATAGTTTCACCAAGGCATGGGTTGGTTCAAATGGATTTATAATAATGTAATAATGCCCCAAAGGAGATTAAAATCCTTTCAACTCTTCAAACTATACTTTGTGTCACTCCTTTGATGGCAAAATCATGGTAGAGATTGGGTATTGTTTTGTCTGCATACTTCAGACATAAACCTTGGTATGCACATTAGCCTATGAACCATATTTGCTTAATTTATATCTAGATAAACCATTTAAATAACTTGTAAGGTAGAATAATTTATTCCGTAGTGATAATTTACTTATTTTTAGTGTATATAGCTAGATGTACCAAGACCTGTAACTTTTTGTATGATAGACCAATCATGGAGGACAGCATGGAGATCACTAAAAGGACTAGTTAGGTGATTTAGGATTCACTCTCCATTAATAAACTCATTTTTAAAATGAATATTTTATATATTATGATCTTTGGGCTCAAACAATCTTATCTAGGCTGCCTCCATATAACTCTGACCCTACACATGCTAAGAAAGAAGTCATAGTGGTGCCCAGGGGACCTCAGAAGACCTTAAAGATGACATTTGAATTTAAACGGTCATTTTCCAAATATTTAAATTGACATCCACATTCACATCCCACTCTATTAGAGCTTTAAATTTATGTTTATGAGATCGTATTTTACATCTGCATGTATGTCTTGTTAAGGATTTTAAAGTTGACATTCATGTACTCATCTCCCACTATTAAACCAACTTTGGAGGCTTATATCTGGAAGAAAAAAATTCATGAAGGCACCAAATTTTTATGATATTATTTTGACACTAAAATAATTGTGTCCACATGATCTTCTAGCTTTGGGATTTTCCTAGGTGTGTTTATAAAATCATAATTGAGCTAGCCAGATTATCCCTATATATGACATATAAATGATGTTTTGGTTCCTTTAAGCTCATGTGAGAAATTTTTCCTTAAAAATGACACTATGAGACATCAAAATTAATCTAATTACATGGTCATCAAAGCTTTTAATGATAAAGGTTGACATTTGGCTTGTGAGGCTAAAATGTTAACATTGATAATGATTCAGATGGGAAGCATGCCTAGTATGCTTGAGAACACAAACACATGAATTTTGGACTCATGTAACAATGAAAATTTTTAACCTTGACCTTGACCAACCTCTTTACTAAAAAATACAACAACTAGAAAAATAAGAAAGGAAACACACAAATAAGAAAACTAAACTAGACAAAACAAGGACAATAAAAAAATAAATGTGTTAGGATAGTACTTGGAGGAAAAAAACAAGATATAAACTAATATGTATAAATTAAACTCACATATACTTTCTCCCTATATCAAAATTAAATATGTATGGTCCATCTTGTAACTTTGAAACATGTTTTCCATATGTTTATTGCCTCTTCTTACAGATTGGAAAAATTAGATGTTCATGACCTCTTGATGAGGTGGATGGGCCCCCATCTTCCATTCGGAGTTGAATAGGTGGAAGACATGAATCAAAGACTTAATCATCCTACTCCTAGATTCTTGTATTTTTTAATAATGCTACCAATTCTTCTTCATTCATTAGCTCCTAATGATCTGATGTATCCCCCATTGTGCCTTCATTCTACTCCTCATAGATGAATGAATTGTCAAGTTCTTCATGATTGACCTTTTTTTTAATATCTATTTAGGCATGTTGGATGAAAATAACTCTTCATTTGATTTATGCTCAGGAGTAATTATTTGAGGCATTAGATCAAAAAACTCTTATTCTTTTTTCTGATCTTCATGCACTTTTTCTCTTTATGGGCCAATGTTAGCAGTTGATTGGTCTTTAAGATTTTCAATAAGAAGTTTAATACCTTGAATAGCTTGATACTCTTTGAAAATATCCATATATTTCTTCCATAAATCATCATCATCATTATATTTATGCTTATATTCCTTGGCTAGGATGCACTCATCAATGGTCAATTATGCAAGTTATTGAGAAGCAATTTGATGTGAGACAACTAGTATGTGATCAAGATTCTCTTGAAAAACAACCTTTTATGACACAACTAAAAAAATTTATTCATGGATTTCACCTTATACTCTCACTTGTCCATGTAACTCATCCTCTTTGAAACTATGGAAGAATGAATCATGTTTGTCCCTACTAGGAGGTTCCTAATAAGCATTTCCTCCTTAAGCTCATCCAAATCATCATCATCATCAACTACATGTTCAATATAAATTTTAATTTTTACCTCTTTAAGAATGGTTTATCTCTTTATAAGTGTCATATAAGATCCTTAGAGTGACTCCAATAGAGATGAAATGCATACCTCCTTTTCATCTAGTTACTTGTCTCCAACAATCATCAGTTCCTCCTTTTTTTGCATCACTTTGGATGGATATCCATGAGAGAAAGGACATATATTATTGAGGAGGGAGAAGTGGGGATTGTGTATCTTTGGTTTTTCTTGACTGTATGACTTGAATCCAAGATGAAAACTTAAACTTATGATTTTCTTGCATAGTTTGCATTATGGCTTGAAAAGTGAAAGTATGTGCAGTTGAGGTGATGTTTCCTTTGTAGCTACCAATGTCTAGAACAAATGTTTATTTATATATTTAATTTTCATAGTAAGGGAGGCTTCAAAAATAGATCTTGATTTCTCATAATGGTTGGTTATTTGAACACAAACTTACCTTTCCTCCTAGACTCTCTCTTGGACAAATTTCCATGAGGAAAAGGTTGAGAGGGGTCAGGGGAAACTATGATGACTTTGAAAGTAATTTAGTGAGGGCTTATGAGCTATGATGGGAATATCAACATTATTTTGGCATGGAGTGAATGAGGGAAGACAATATGTGTGATGAAGTGTTTATTTCTCTTCATGGGCTACCAACTTCTCCTCAAGCTTGGAGATGAGTCCATCTATGTCAAGCATGTCACTACTATTTCTAGAATAACCTCTCTTAATGAAATACATCCACTCCTCCTTTACCTTCTAAACTGAATTCCTAACCTATGTAATGACATGTTTTGGAATTTCTTTTCCATACGAATTCAACATATCAATGTTTATCATATTCTTTTCTTGGTTTAATAGAGATTTTTTAAGGCTATATATAGAATGGCTTGGGGTATGAGTAGGCTATTCAGGAATGTCATACAACTACCATAACTGACTAGGAGGTAAAATAGGCTATAGAGGGGGTATATTTGAATCATATAAGGCTTGATGATCTTGGTAATAAGGGGGGCCATGATAGAACTGGGCTAGCTACTCATAGGGAGGATCAGGTCAATACTCCTGCATGTATTACTGATATAGGTCCTCATACTACTACTGAGGATCATTGTAGGATGTATATGGATCATTTTGAAGCTATTGATAAGGATAATAAAAATAGTGTCTTCCTTTATAGGCTATTATATCCTATAAAACATGAAGATAACTCAAATCATGAATAAGAATGTGCCTCATACCTTGAGAGAAGGGCCAAGGAGTACTTTAAACTATTTCTAAAGATGAATGTGTCTTAGGCATGTTTTAATAACTAAAATTAGGTCCCATTGAGCATGCAAAAGACTATTGGAGGCCTAGGATATACCCTATCTAAGCAAATGATTGTTCAAGTCATCTTTCTCAAACCTAGTCCAACATGGGAATGACCCTAAGTTATGAGTTACCTAATCTCATGTCAGACCTCTAGGATTTTTAATGAGGCCAGCTCCTATGATGTACCACTTATCTCATTTCTAATAAAACCTACTAATTTATAAGGTGAAAAGGGAGAGAAAGATAACTAAAATGGAAATATAAGCTATTTTTGGTGATCCACCTAAATTGATTGTTCATCCACTCTATTTAAACTTCTAGAAAACACTAATGAGACAATCAAAATACTGAATCTACAACTTAAAAGTCTTTTATGCATCAATGTTTCATGTATAGGTTCACTAAGTGATCAAAACCTAAGGGAAGTGATGAAGAGGCTTGATCCAAGGTAGTAACTAGTCAAAATATCCATATTCTAGCTTCAATCAAATGACATTAAACACTAGGAATGACCTACATATCAAGATAAACTAGTAGCTAGGTGAGATTAGGACTTGACAAGGGAGATATTCTACAATGTATGCAAATCAAACTAATTTTAACACACTATACCATAACAATTAAATATTAACATATTCATCTATTCATCTGAAGAGGTTACAAAGCTCAATCTTGGTAGAGTTTAGTCATTCCCAAGAAAAAAATCATTTGCAAGACTTAGAAGCCTATGTGTATATATATATATATATATATATATATATATAGATATATGTATATATATATATATATGTATATATGTATATATACATATATATACATATCTATACATATATATATGCATATATACATATATATATATACATATATGTATAATATATATATATATATATATGTATATGTGTATATATATATATACATATCTATATATATATATATATATATATATATATATATACATATATTATATATACAGATATTATATATATATATATATATATGTATATATCTGTATATATAATATACATATATATATATATGTATGTATGTATATATATGTATGTATATATATATATACATATGTATATATATATACATATTTATATATATATACATATATATATATATATATATATGTATATATATATATATATACATATATACATATATATATGTATATTATATATATAGATATATACATATCTATATATATATACATATATACACATATATTATATATATATGTATATATATGTATTTATAATATATATATGTATATATATATATATGTATATATATGTATATATATATATGTATATATGTGTGTGTCTGTGTGTGTATACACACACACACACATATATATACATATACATATATATACACACACACACACACATATATATATACATATACATATATATATACACACACACACATATATATACACATATATATATATATATACATACACACACACACACACACACACACACACACACACACACACACACACACACACACATATATATATACACATATATATATATATTATATACATCTTCCTCAATCTCTTTAATGCATTAATGCCACTATAACATTTTGGTCATGAAGCCTGAGATTTTCAATGCACATAGTCACAAATGGCCTCCTAAATCCTCCTCAAGCTCCTTTACATTAATGCTCTTTACTAAAAATCCTGAACATAGATCTATTATAGATTGAAAACCATTCCACTTATTGGTTTTCATGATATAAAATATGGGTCTATATATTCTAGATCCCTAAACTAGGATATTAGACTGAGCTTTAATGGTGGCCCATGTATTTGATGTATTTATTCTATCTCCACCCAGGTCATATTTTAATCCCATAATTATATATTTCTACTAGCTCAAGTTCATGAAGACCCTTGATTTAATGTGGCTACCCATGTTGCATCTTCTGACCATGCCTTGTCATATTTTGACTATGACCTTTATCATTTTTTGGACATGTGTAATTCTCATGTTCTTTCCATGGTTATGCTATTAGTCTATACTCAGTTCACATGCTTATTCTATGTGGAAACCTCTCAATAACCTTAACCCTTTGACTCTACTTGCACTATTGATAATTTGATCCAAGCTCCTAAGATGTCAACACATGTCATGCTCTCATTCATCCACAGGGTCTTCTAACTTATTAACCTCTCACTCACCATTGATCTACTCCCATATGAATTAATGCACATCCTTGTATTTGATGGATCCATTGACACTATCAGGTATCTTGCATACCCTTATATCTACATTCAAATACTCAAGATTTTGAAACTTGTTAGATTTATGTTAACCTTTAAGGACATTTGAATTTAAATGGTTATTTACCAAATATTAAACTTGGAATTAATTTGCATGTCCAACTTTTATGGAGATTTAACTTGATGTTCACATGCCCGTATTTGACATCTACATGCATGTCTTACTTGCTAAGGATTTTAAAGTTGATGTTCACATACCCATCTCCCACTATTAGACCAAATTTGAAGGCTTATATATGGAAGTAAAAAATTCGTGATGACACCAAATTTGTAGGAGATTATCTTGAAACTAAAATCATTGTGTCCACATGATTTTCTAGCTCTAGGGATTTCTTGAGTTTATTTATAAAATGCACAATTAAGTTAGCTAGATTGTCCCTACATGAGATGTCTAAATGATGGTCTGGTTCCTTTAAGCTCATGTTAGTCATTTTTACTTAAACAAGGGTACTATGAGGCATAAAAATCAATCTACAACCATGGTCATAAAATATTCTAATGATAAAGGTTATCATTTATCTTATGAGGTGAAAAGTTTAATAAAACTATCGACTATATTCAAGTATATGTCTTTAAAAGAGATTCATCAATTAGATCACTAGGTTAATGCATAAGGAACATCTCAATGGTCATTTAAACCTTAATTATACCTCATAACCTTCTCCATAATGCTTCTTAAATCTTTAGAATGGGCATAACTTTGATGATTGTGTAGGATTAATGTGCCTTTAGACCTTTATTAAGCTATCTCCTCCATCACCTTCATTACTACATATTTATTATGTTAATGAACCTTCAAGATGTATAAGGGAAAACTAGGCACTTTAAACACCATGAAACTACATGAATAAGGATTGAAAGGAGTTACAAAGACCTAAAAGGTCTACTAAGGCTAGTTTGAAACATGACTAGATAGTGGATTGACTAGACAAGTTTCTTAACTCATGATGTGGCTAAAAACCACTATTTAAAAGATATATCATGAATATAAGCTATAAGTTTGATCAATTTCTAGGTCTAACACCTAAAATTGACCAACATTTCTAGTGACTCAGCTCGTTTGACTAGTTTACTGGTCAATGAACCTAGAAATTTGATCAAACTCGTCTATAATGACTAAGCAGATGGAGTATGACTACAACATAGGTTGTTCATTCATCTTGTATACTCTTGAAGTAATTATACATAACCAAAAAATATGAAATAAACAATAACACAACACACAACTATATAAACAACAAAACCAAATAATAAACATGACACTTGTGTAAGGTCAATTGGACGTAAAAGACAAACCTACCTACCTATGTACAAAATAATATGAAAGAGGCCTAGTAATATAACTTGAGATATTTACCATTGATATTCATATGAAGGATATAAAACTTAATTTATCAAGCTCAAATTCATTTCTCTCCTCGTATCATGTGATAATATAAGGCCCATTCCAAATATTCTCAAATTTGGAGTGCTTCCCTAGTTTTGAATAGTCCTCATCCCATTTGAGGAGTATATCACCATGTTGAAAAATTCTATTTGAGAATATATTATCAAATGAATTATTCATTTGGTGATAATTATACCACATGATGTGCATGTCACTTTACCTTGTCTCTTCTATTTGTCTTAGTTCATTCATCTTGACTTGCATATCATCATCCTTTAGAAGCTCAAGTTGGTGGGTAAGCTCTAATACAAGAAAATCAAGAGAGATAGGAAGTATTTATTCTCTAATATAGAAAAATAGGTATGGGGAGTGTATAGTATCCTTATTAGGTATCACTGCTTCTACCCATAGGTCAATCCTCAATCTAGTGTGCCACTCCCTCTAACTATCCTCTATAGTTATTTTGATGATCCTCAACAAGTTCTTGTTTATGGACTCTTCTAGTCCATTACCCTATGGGTAATATTTATAAGATTCTTTGATATATATTACATGTGAAATATACCACTCACATAACTTTATGTTTCTTAATTCCAATACATTTTCAAAAATGATTGTTGAAGTCACACCAAATCTAGTCATAAGGTTTTCATAAAACTCTAGGACATAATTCTCATTAGCTTCTTCAAGGGAAATAGCTTTAACACACCTTGTGAAGTAGTATGTGGTTTTTATGATCCCCTTATGTCCATCACTTTAAGGTGGATGGACCATCTGTATGAAATCCAAGCTCTACTACATGAAGGGATGATCTACCTATATTGGTTACAAATGAAAGGTAGGTAACTTTTTCTTCCCAATGAACCTAGCACATTTTGAACATTTCCTTACCCAAGAGTGTGCATATATAAACAATGTGGGAAAAAATTATCTATGTATAATGAAATTTAAGGCTATGGTATTAGCATAAAATTACCCACCAATTAGACCATAATGGAACTATTCAAATAAATTTTCCACTTGGTATGATTCTACACAACTCAAAAGTATGCCTCCTATGTCTTTCTTAAAAAGTAATCCATCTATTAAGAAATAGGGTATAGTTTTCAAACTAAAGTTCCTCACTTTGGATTTATCCAAACCCATAGGACATTGGCTTGATTGAATAAATATTATCACATCATGTGTCCGATTGAGAGGGGTGTTGTTTGGAGTGACTTGTTGGTTGTCATAAGTTGCTACCACTTGGTCTTTGCCTTCATTTACCTCTACTACAAGGTCCTCACAAAACCCTCTAACAATTATAATATTTTTAAAAATAAATTCAAGGGAATAATCCATGCATTTTATTACCCACCCAACTCTCTTATCATTTAGATCTCTATTGAGTATGAACTCCTTGATGCTTGGGTGTAATACCATGAGTATGATCTTGTTATTTGACATCATGTGCCTAAATTTATTCAACCCTCTCACCATAGAAATAAAATGTTTCCCTAAAAAAATATACCTCTCTTCATATCCAAATAATTCTTGACTATATAAGGTAATATGATGTTTTAGGCCTTCACCATTATGTTGCATTAAAATGATAGAAATTGCATCTGATGTAGAGAAAGCATACAAGTAGAATTTCTTGCTAGAATCAGGATTAAAGAGTGTAGGGGCATGAGATATGGCCTTCTTGATGGCCTCATAGCTCCTATTACCTTATTCCATTTAAACTTATTTTGTTTCATTAACATGTGATTAAGAAGCTTGATGAACTCTACAATGCCTAGGATAAACCTTCTTATGAAATTAATCTTCCACAAGAAACTCTATAGACCTTTATTGTGTTTGGGTAGGGGTAAGGATAGAATGGATTAAAATATCTTAAGCTATATGTAAATACCATATTCATACACTACATGACCCAATAATCTACCCTAATGAACAATAAAAATGCATTTTTTAGGATTCAAAGACACTCCAAACTACCTGCATCTTTCAAAGACTAGTTTTAAGTGAGTTATGTGGTCTATTGGGTCTTTTGAGAAAATAGTGATGTCTAAAATTTATATGAGAACCATTTAATTGATCAACCCATTAAAGGAAACATCCATTTACCTTTAGAAAGTTTCCCCTACATTAGACAGTCCAAAGGGCACCTTCATGTATGTATAAGTGCCCCAGTTTGTGGTGAAAGTAGTCTTATGCCTATCCTCCTCCTTGACAAAGATTTGTCTCTAACCAGAATAGATATAAAATAATAAGAACCTATAATATATTTAAACCTTTTTAATAATATATTTTATTTAGGGTAGTGGGTAGTGGTGTCTTAGAGACACCTTGTTGAGGTCTTTAAAGTCAACACACAAGCATATTTCCCCATTCTTCTTCCTCACTATCACAGGGTTTTTCACCCATGAGGAATGTTTTATGGTTAATATTATCCTTGACTCATTAAAATTTAACCACTACCTTCTCATTATATCCTCCACCTTTGGATTGATAGGCCTTTATTTTTATCTCACTAGCTTTGCATTGCTTTCCAATTCTATGGTATGTTATGCAAGTGTTGGATCAAATAATTTTATGTCATGGTAATACCATGAAAATAAATATGATATTATTTACATAAGTAAATAAATTTATCTCTCTCTTTTATTATGTTATCCTTTCCCAATTTCAACAATTTATCCTTAAAGATTTGTACCCTCTCATGATACTCTTCCTTAGTAGAGATACGTGCCTTATACTTTCTCATTTGGTCATATTCATTAAATATTATTTCCAAATTTAAAAGTACCTTAATCATTTTTTTGGACATAATATACACTATTTTATCATCATATCAATGTTGTAACTTACTTTGGTTCTTATGGTAGAATTCTGCCTCTTGCATGAAAAAACATACAATTTTATCATCATTATCAAAAACCTACCAAATCACCTCCTTGTTATGTATAATTGGCCTACATATGACATTTATTTTGGTTTTAATTTGACTTCATTTTAATCCCTTGAAAATCTCATATTGATCACCAATGGTTGCAAACTTGTCTTCATGGTGATTTGTCTCCCTTGGTATGGACTATATGTTGAATGCCAAGAAATATTCTATGAGGTCCCACACTTGGTGCTTATAGGATTTAAAATGATGGTTATTTACTTCACTAATTATCCTTACTTATTTTAAAATAATCTCACTATCACCTTTGACTTGAAGGAGTTTGACACCTCTCCTTCTTGCATCTTACAACCCATGTAGAAGAGTTTCATACTCAGTTATGTTTGAGGTGCATATAAATTGTAACCTTATAAATAACTAGTATTTATGATTTAAATGTGAAATAATCATCACTATAACCCCATTACCATTCGTTGACCTTGATCCATCAAATAATAAGGTCCAAAACCTATCATCGTCTTGAATTCTACTTGTTAGGATAAGAATAACATCACCTTCTTCATGCATACAATACACTCCTAAATCTACCTCCTCAATGGTGTTATAAGGATCAAACCCATGGTTTTTATCTAACCATTCATCTAATTAGAGGTCTGATTTTCCCTCAAGGTGATCATTAGGCTCTTGTTCACTAGAATTCCCATCTTCATCAAGTATGGTGTAATTGACATTTGAAAGATTGGGCATATAGGGTTTTAAGTGGAATCTTGAAAGAGATTCAGACCTAATAGTAACCTTAGTCCCATATCTGGTCCTAAAGATGATGTAAGACCAATTAGAGGATAGGTAACCCCCAATTTTTAAAGTAAATTCCCTAGATAGGCATAATGAAAAGTATGGGGGTAAATCAACCACAATGATATCTTGAGTAATGGTAAAATTTGGATAGGCTATATTTAAATCCTTTAAGACACATAATGTCTTGGTGGGAGAGCCATCTAACTATAACACACCCTTTTCATGAGGTACATACTTGATTTCAAGCTTGTCTACTATGGCTTTGGGCATGACTAAATTTGAGGCACCAAAATCTATCAGAACATTAAGGATAAAATAGTCCCCTATGATGAATAACAAGTAAAATGAAGGGGTTTTAAAAAACTTAGGGGCTTAAATTTGACTAGGGGATTGAACTTGAATAGGCTAAATATCATTGACATAAGAAGTACTTACCTTGTTAGTTACCTTGTTCATATGAGATAGAGTTAAGAGCTCTTATTGGAGGATGTATTTCTTCCCTAGAATGGATATGGCATCCCACATATAAATTATGATGTTAGACCTATTCATGTGGTTCATAATGGTGAATGGAGAACGAGTACCTTTGGGTTGCATCTTGGAGGTAGAAGTGTCACTTGACACTTGATTGATTTAAGGAATAAAAGAAGCCTTTTTTTCTACCCATGTGTCTAAGGTACTTGTTGAGTTGGAGGTGTCTTAGTGACTACACTCTGAGTAGTATGATGTTGAGTGACTTGTGGAGGTGTAGAAGAGACTTTAGGCTACCCCAAATTGTCATCCATCATCCTCCTTTTAGCCCTTATATGGGATGCAACTGTATTATCTACCTTTTTTTTAGTCTTCCCCAAATTTACTACCACATGTTCAAATGTATACTCCCCCTCTTGAAATTTCACACAAGTGGTATTAGCTAGTGCTTTGACCATATTCCCTTACTATTGGCTTAGAACCTTTGATGGTGTTAATGCAAGCAAATCACCTTGATTCATTAGAGGGCTTTGTGGTGGAAGAGGCATTATGGCATGGCCTTAAAATAGAGGAGCTTACTACCAACCAAGATTATAATATGCCTTTCCATTTGTAGACATTACCATCTCATTAGACTACCCCCATGTTTACTACCATTGGCCTTCATGTACAAGGTTGTTTTCTTGGGTACCAAGGCTCTTAAGTTACTTGTAGAAATGGTATTGTATATTTTGTATGGCCCATCTTATGTGATTTTACATTGGTATTATTGATTTGGTGTGTATGGAGCAATGTTATAACAATGAGAAGGACATTGAGCTTAATAAGGGCCTTGGTATGGTTTATATGAGGTCTATTGCTTCCTCTCTAATTCCAATATCTTGTTGGTTTGTTCTTTCAACTAGCCTTCAATTTTCCCAAGTTTATATAATTAGTTGTCATCAAATTGTCCTTGATTATTTGGAGTAGGCAAAGGAGAAATGGTGAGTGGGGTAGGCTGGAGTTTAGGAAAGAGCGGAATGAAGGGTCTTGGTGTTAGTTTCCCTACTTGTATCAAATAGTTTTCATCCCTTATAGATATTTCATAAGCTTCAAGAAAAGTTGTCCCACTCATGGACTGAATCATGATTGCAACATCTAAGTTCAAGGCTCTTAGGTAGTAAATAAATGCATAATCAGGTGTGGTATTTATGATGACAAGGATTCTATCCATTTTTTTTTTAAATTTATATTTGAAATCAACCATAGATTCTTGGAGTTCCATCTAGATTGAGATGAGATATTCAACTAGTGCCACATGGTCACTCTTATCTTCAAAATTCTTTCAAAGACACTCAAAAAACTCATCCCAAGTATTTATTGAGGTAGAAGTCCAACCTCTATACCATTACAGGGCTTTAACTTTCAAGGATGTGGATAGTAATCTCATGGCTACATTCTACTAAGTGATATATGCATTGAGCATAGGTTTTCAATGTCATCTATGTGTTCTATAGGAGTGGTGAAGTTTTCTCCAATAAAATAAGGAAAACTTTTCAATGAGGTAGCTAGGATATCATCATATTTTTGGAGGTTATGATAGATTCCACCATTGAAAGGTACAAGATCTTGCAACTTAGGCCTTACCATTGGGATTGGTGGACTTTTAAGGGACTGTGTATGGGCAGAGTTTATAGAGTTTGGATATGTGGAAGAGTTTGGGAGTGTGAGGTTGGGGTTTTAAATAGGAAACCTCTTTCTCCTTGTAATATCTAATGGAAATTCAATGAACTAAACTTGCTTACCTTTTAAAGTAGACCTAGTGGAGATTTGGTGCATTAAATTACCTTACAATCTATTGATGACTATCCTAAGCCCTCCAAATGTCCTTCCACATTTTCAAGACACTCACTAAATATGTCCAAGTGCCTTGATTATAGTACCACTGGGTATGATAGAACTTTTAGAGTTCTAGGTTGCACCCTAGCTAAGGAGAGAAGTGTTCAAGTCCTATCCTCAAACCTAGTCCAACATGGGAGTAACCTTAGACTGTGGGATGTCTAGTTTGAAGGTCACACCTATATATTCCATGGGGATAGCTCCCCTAATATGAAAATGTAGTGCTTATTAAAACCTAATTTTTTCACAAAGATAAGGGGAAAAGATGTGAAAACTAAAGCAAAAATCTAACTTAGGTGGTGATGCACCAATTGATGAATGATCCACTCTCAACTATATCATTTGATAACTAATGATGAATCTAATGTAGACAAGGGTTGATAACGTTGTTAAATAGTGTTTTAATCATGAATGTTTTGCATGAAGGTTAGGTAGAGGCCTACAACTTGGATGACATAAAGAAATAGGTATGTGGAAAACACTATAGACTCATGACACTTCAAGGGAAATATCACTTGATAACACTTCACACAACCTATAGACAACTATCACATTTAGAGAAAAGTAAATGAAGGACATATAATTGATGATAAATAACATAACTTCTACATATCAAACTCTAGTAAAATACACTTATCATTTTACTAGAATCTAAAATCATCTTGTATTACTTCAAAAGAAGTTATAAAATAAATTTGGAAGAGTTTTGATACCCATTTGAGGTATGGAAAACAAGATCTCAATTATTACATTTATAAATAAAATGGAAGATAAGAGAGAAAATTAGGCATAATAGGGGTCATTAATGAGTCTAAAGTGGCATAAGGTAGATATACAAGCATTGTCTCTCTCCTTGAGCATTGAAACTCCATTGATGAGCCTAATTTTGGCATGGTGGAGGTTGTAACTCATTTAATTGAATTCCTTCATTCCTTAAAAATTCTAAAAATAGCTCAAAATGCCATCATTTATAATTTATGCAAGGCACATGGGGTGTAAATAGGTCTATTCGAGGCATTGAGCAGCATTTACATCAATATGCATACCAAATGCTTCATGAAACTGACTCTAACCTATAATAATGGCTCCTATTTTAGATTAGATTCACCTAGATGGCTATTAAAATGTATTAATATGGTCCATTAATTTCTTCACTCCAACCTTTGATCCCTGGACCTTTCCATTTGCATGATAAGTAGGCATGTCTATTTTATTTTCCAAATTTTTGCTCATATTTACTATGTTAGTGATTCAATAATTTAACTTAGGCTTAAAAATCATTTATTGAGACTTAGATGATACTTTAAAGGCATTTAGTGCATTGTTATTTATATATTTTAAGATTTATCTACCTATAACATACCTTAGCCTTGTATTACTAGGCTGAATAGACTACCTCGTAGATTAGAAGTTTTGAAAAAGATGATGACAACACTTCTGGTTAGTTCCATGGGTCGTATTGATGTTAGAAAGATAGAAAAAGTATTGAAATTTCTCCCTCCATGGTTTATAACTCTTCCATAGTCTTTACAATATAGATTATGACTAAAACCTTACAATCTTCCTTGTTGAGGAGACATCATACAATCTCCGTACCATCCAAAACCATGGGTTGAGGCCCATCTAAGTTTTCAATAGGATCCAAATGATAAAATAGGAAATTCTAAGCAAAATAATATATTTCCACTTAAACCTCTCTACACTAGTTGTTAATACAGTTTAAGGGAGGTTTTAGGGGGTTTGGGATTTTTAGGATTGGTTCTTGAAGGTTTGATCTTGGGGTTATGAACTATATATACCAATCCCAAGCTAACAAACACTCTGTTATGCCCCTAACCTATCACATGTATGAGGATAGTATTAGCTGACTTATGACTTAATTATCCCTCTTTGACATTATATTACATTTATCTATGTTTTCTTTTGATTAGTAGGTCCGCCTATGGAGTAACCATGGCCTAGATAGACTATATATAGGAGGTAGTGGGTAATCATTTATCATCATATTGTGAATTCTGCTCTTATTGAAGCTTGTGGAGGTTTCCCCCTCGAAGTGGCTTATCTATTATCATATATTTGGATATATTTCAGTCCTATTTAGATATAATTATGTTGTTATACTTAATTCTTGAAGTAATTTCATTACAAGTGGTATTAGAACTACGATTTGGGCAATCTTGTGGGCAAAACACTAAATTTTTAAAATTTGTGATATATAGAAAATGGTTGCAAATTTATCTAAAATGTTTTTACTAGAGGTGTGAAATAATCAAATTAAGCTTCCATTAAAATTTAGGCTCATTTGGATCTATTTTACAAAAGTTATTGCTATTTTAAGGTTTTTCATAAAATTGCTCTATAGTGCACAATTCAAAGAATTTTTTTGAGTTGTTTACATTTTTGGAAAGCTTAGAAAGAAATTTATATGGTTTTTTCTTCATATATTTTGATTGGAGGCCTAAATAATTCCAAAATTGCTTGGTTAAAGTTGGGTCAAAAGTGTCAATAAGGATCGACATCGTAAAACCCTTTTATGGCAGGTCCACAAACTCAGGGCTGAGGAAAGGGTGCTAAAACTCCAAGTAAAAATCCTAACAAGGATGAGATGGAGTTAGAAGGGGGAGGTAATAGACCCTTTGTACTAGGGTTTTCTGACATAGATCACAAAGTGAGCCAGCTTGACTATAGTGTGAAAGGCATTCAGAGTGAGGTGTAAGTCATACAATCTAATATGCAATCCATATAAGATAGTTTGGGAGATATCATGATGGCTTTGAACATTAATCAGTCAAATCATCAATCTAACTCTATTTCACAAACCCACCAGGGTGGTTCTCCTCACCAGTCTACTTCAAATCCAACTCCATGGCCACAGAGGAACCTATTACCAAAGGTGGATATGCGCAAATTTGATGGAAAATATCCACTCAATTGGCTCAACCAAATGGAGATTTTTTTTGACCTACATCAGATTCCAAGTGGACAGAAGGTTACCATGGCATCCTTGTATCTTGAACCTGATCAATTCATTTGGTATCGATGGTTATGTGCTCAAAAGAAAAAGATGACTCTCAATGTCACCTGGTCAATTTTTACAGAGGAGCTACAATTACATTATGGCAATAGTGTGATAGATAATTACTTCAGCCAACTGGAAAAATTGTGACAAACTAGCTCTATCAAGGATTATATTCATCATTTTCAAAACCTATCCGTACGTGTGGAGACAATTTTTGAAGCAAACTTGAATGACCTATTTTTGGGTGGACTCAAGGACCACATTCAACATGAGGTACACATGTTTAATCCACCTAATATTTTTGAATCTATTATCCTAGCACGTAGAGCTGAGGAAAAATTCATAGCTAACAAGAAGCAGCCATTCACTCACTTCAAAGATTGTAGCATAACGTCACCAACATTTCCTCCACCTACTAGATTGACCCCTCAACAAATTGAAGAGAAGCATGTAAAAGGATTATGTTTTGGTTGTGATAACAAGTGGAGTAAAGGACATAGATGTGCTGAGAAGAAGTTATTCTACATTGAGGGACCAAATGAAGATGAAGAAGCAGATGATGCCTCCAATGATGATGAGGAAGATATAGAGGAGGTACCTGAAGATTCCCAACCTACAATCTCTTGTCATGCACTTGCAGGTATTAGCACTCCACAAATTTTTAAGGTGGTGGGGTTACTCAAGAAATAGAAGGTGACAGTGTTGATTGATTTAGGGAGCACACATAACTTTATAAACCATAAGTTGGCCACTTGATTAAACTGCTTCATCTACCCAACACAAGAATTTTAGGTCATGATTGTAGATGGTCACAAAATTAATTATTCAAGCAAATGCCATAGTATTAAGCTTACTATGGGTGGGTACAATCTCAACTCTCCTATGTTTGCTATTCCCATGGGTAACATAGACATTGTTTTGGGAGTCCAATGGCTCACAACCTTAGGTACCATTGAGATTAACTTCCAAGAACTATTCATGCACTTTCATTCTGAAGGTAAGAAAATTGAACTACATGGATTACATGCAAAATCACCACAATTGGTTAGTTCACATCAGATGACCAAGATGCTAAAAAAGGGGGCAAATGGAATTATTGAATTATTATGCTCCATAGAAGTTTAACCCACATACGTATCTACACATCCTGATCTAAAAATAATTATTGAAGACCACTCATTTATTTTTGGGGCCAGGCCAAAAGGACTACCACCAAAAAGAGAACATGATCATGCCATTCAACTAATTCCAGGTAGTCAACCACCAAATATCAGACCATATAGATATCCATATGCACAAAAGAGTGAAATTGAAAAGATGGTCCATGAGATGTTGGAGACAGGGATCATCAAGCATAGCCAAAGTGCATATTCATCACTAGTGGTCATGGTGCGGAAGAAGGATGACACATGGAGGATGTGCCCAGAATATAGGGAACTCAACAAGTACACCATCAAAGATAAGTTTCCTATTCTATTAATTGATTATTTACTTGATGAGTTGCATGGTGCTAATTATTTCACAAAATTGGATCTTTGCTCGAGGTACCATCAAATTAGAATAAAGGATGAAGATGTTCATAAAACTACTTTTAGAACACATGAAGACCATTATGAGTTTTTGGTAATGCCCTTTGGTCTTACAAATGCACCACCTACTTTTCAAAGCTTGATGAACACTATTTTTAGGCCTTTTTTAAGGAAGTTTGTGCTAGTTTTCTTTGATGACATATTGATTTATAGTTAGACATGGGAAGCACATCTGCAATATGTGAAACAGGTGTTGATAGTTTTGGAGAAGTACCAACTTTATGTGAAGCCATCTAAATGTGCTTTTGGAGTATAAGAGGTAGAGTACCTCAGTCACATTGTTTCCCATGAAGGGGTAAAAGTTGATCCCCAGAAGATCAAAGTGATAATGGAATGGCCCATGCTAAAATCTCTCAAAAACCTTCGAGGGTTCCTTGGACTACAAGTTACTATAGAAGATTTGTGAAAGATTATGGCAGCATAGCAGCCCCACTCATTGCATTGCTAAAGAAGGATGATTTCCATTGGAATGATGATGCCACCAAAGCATTTGAGAAACTAAAAGTAACTATGTGCACCACTCCAGTTTTGGCTACTCCAAACTTCTCACAAACATTCACTGTTGAATGTGATGCTTCCAGGTCTGGATTGGGGGTAGTACTAATGTAGGAAGGAAGACCCATTGCATTTGAAAGTCATCAATTCAAAGGTAAGAATCTAGAAAAACCTATCTATGAGAAATAAATGATGGCTATTCTTCATGCAGTTAAACAATGGAGGCCTTATCTGATGGGTAGACACTTTAAGGTGAAAATGGATAATGATAGGCTCAAATACTTTTTGGAGCAAAGATTATCACTAGAGGAACAACAAAAATGGGTAACCAAAATTTTGGGTTATGATTTTGAAATCATCTACAGAAGGGTAAAGATATGTAGTAGTAGATGCACTATCTAGACGGGATGCATCCATAGAAGCATTACTTTGTGCAATGTCCATATTGTAAGCAGATTGGGTGGATGAAGCTAGGTTAGAATGGGAGCAAGACAAGGATACAAAGGTTCTGATTTAGAATCTCCAGCAAGGTAATTTATCCTCTGACAAATTTTAATGGAAAGGTAATGTTCTATGGTATAAGGGTAGGTTATACTTGTGCAAAAATTTAGAGCTTAAGCATAAGATTCTTGCAAAGTTGCATGCATCTCCAATTGGGGGATACTCAGGGTTCTTGAAAACTTATCATATAATTAAGAAAGAATTATTTTGGGAAGGACTCAAGGGAGATGTACAAAAGTTTGTGGAAGAATGATTGATATGCCAACAGAATAAAGGTGAAATAGTTAAGACCCCAGGTTTGTTACAACCATTAGCAATTCCTAGTCAAAGGTGGGAGGAGGTTTCCATGGATTTCATCACTGGGTTACCTTGTTCTAAAGGTAAGAATGTTATTTTGGTCATTGTGGATAGGCTTACAAAATATGCCCATTTTTGTGCTCTCTCACACCCATTTTCAGCAAGTACAATAACAACTATTTTAATGGAAGCAGTTCTCAAATTACATGGAACCCCAAAAATAATTGTAAGTGATCATGATCCTATTTTCACTAGTAATTTTTGGATAGAACTATTTTCTTGTTTGGGTACTCAGCTAGCTCATAACTCATCTTACCACCCCTAATCTGATGGACAAACTGAAGTGGTTAACAAATGTTTAGAGGGGTATCTCTATTGTTTTGTATCAGATAAACAAGAACATTGGGTTAAATGGCTACCACTTGCAGAATGGTGGTATAACACATCTTTCCATACCTCTTCTAAAATGTCTCCATTTCTATCACTATATGGTTACCATCCACCTTCCATCACTTCTTCATTAAAGGTGCACACCAAGGTTCAAGATGTGAAAGAACACATTCAACATCAACAAGAGGTTTTGGCTAGTTTGAGAGAGAATTTGGCCTTAGCACAAAATAGGATGAAGCAACAAGTAGATCAACACCATAGTGAGTGAAATTTTGAGGTGGGTGACTGGGTATTTGTTCATTTGTAGCCTTACAAGTAGATGTCTTTGAAGTAATAGAAAAAGGACAACAAACTTGCTCCTAAGTATTATGGCCCTTATCAGGTTCTACAAAAAATTAGAAGTGTGGCTTACAAGCTCGAGTTACCTCATTCATCTCACATACACCTAGTATTTCATGTTTCTTGTTTGAATAAGGTATTTGGATAGAAAGTTTCTGCCTAGATAGAGCTCCTAGAACTTGATGAAGAAGGATGAGTCATTTTAGAACCAGATAAGATCCTCCAAACACATACTAAGAGGTTGAGAACCAAAGAGATTAGGGAATATTTGATAAAGTGGAAAAAACAAAGTAGTGAAGATGCAACTTGGGAAGGTGAAGATTTTCTGCAACAACATCTAGAGTTGTTCAATGTTGAGGACAATGTTGGTTTGAAGGGGAAGGGCATGCTATGCCCCTAACCTATCACATTTATGAGGATAGTATTAGTCAAATTATGGATTACTTATCCCTCTTTGACATTATATTACATTTATCTATGCTTTCTTTTGATTAGTAGGTCGGCCTATGGAGTAACCATGGCCTAGATAGACTATATATAGGAGGTAGTGGGTAATCATTTATCATCATATTATGAATTCTACTCTTATTAAAGCTTGTGGAGGTTACCCCCTTGAAGTGGCTTATCTATTATCATATATTTGGATAAATTTCAGTCATATTTGGATATAATTTTGTTGTTATACTTAATTCTTAAAGTAATTTCATTACACACTCTCACCTCCCATGAGCATCTAGACTCCTCATGTGTAACCCTCAAGCTATGGCAACAACTTAAAGTTGTTCTTTATGTGAAGAGTTTGCTTCTTGAATGGCTTTGGTAGGTTTGCAAGTAGGAAGGTGTACTGTGATGGTTTCCCTAAGGCTTGGGTTAGCCCAAAGGTCTTTGGTACAATTTAATAATTCCTCCAAAGAGTATTCACAACCTTTCAACTCTTCAAACTATTCTATGTTCCACTCTTTTGATGGCACAATCATGGTGGAGATTGGGTATTATTATGTCTACACACTTCAAACATGAACCTTGGTCTGAACACTAGCTTATAAAACATATTTTCTTCATTTATAGATGGAGAAACCCTTTAAATACCTTGGAAGGTAGCATTATTTTTTATATAGTGCTAATTTATTTATTTATAGTGAATATAGCCAGATGTACCAAGACTTTCAACATTTTATATGATAGGCTAGTCATGGACGTCAGCATGGAGACCACCAAAAGGCTTATTTAGGTGATTTTGGAGTCACTCTCCCTTCATCAACTCATTTTTTACATGAATATCTTGATCTTTGGGCTCAAACTAGCTTCTCTAAGCCTCCTCCATACAACTCTAACCTTGCACGTGCCATGAAATATGTCTTGGTGACACCCATGGGACCTAAGAAGACCTTAAATATTATTTCATGGTTGAAACCCTATATTTGGATGGATTTTGAGGTGATATTTCATCATCAAGTCATTTTTGTGATTTATGCAGGGTTTGAGATGTCCACCATCTTAACTATGGTTCATAGAGTATATACATCTAACCCTAAAACAAAGGCCATGGATTTTTATGACATTGACCTCCCTTACATCATTAATAAGATGGATTTCCATTTAAATTCTCCATGGAGATATGAGCATTAGAAGGTGAGGTTAGGGTTATTTACAAGTAGTTTTGAGTCTTAGTTTTCTTAGATCATATAGCCTCACCCCCCATTTCCAATCAAATTTACATGAATTTTTAGTGCATAATAATAATTAAATCCCATTAGGATCTCTATATTAGAGGATGCTTATGGTGGAGTGGGTGAGTATGTGAATATGCCCCTTGAATTTTTTGCATACAAGTGGACTAGCTCAAGCTAGGTTTTATGACATTTAGGCTTATTTTACCACCTATTAACACTTGTAACCCATTTATTGGGTCTAAAACATTCTCCCAATTCTTATTTTTTCCCTCAAATTTATCATAACAACTTGCATAGGTCCCAACATACCGCCAAGGTTTATATGTGAATCTGCTTGCTTACCTATATCAACACATCTCTAAGGTTTTTGAATGAAAATATGAGTGTTAGACCTTAGGAAGTGTTTTAAGGGAAATTGGACATCATTATACCTTAAAAAAAAATTTAATTAGACCCCATGTTGACTTTAGACTTCATATAGCATGGGTGTGTCTCTAACTTACTTTATGCCTACATAGACAAGCCTTGGTATGAGACAAAATAGTGGGTATATACATTATTTGTATTAGCCAAGTGAAAATATGAACGTTGTCAGGGAATCCAAGAACAAAACACCTATTCTGATCCCACTTGTTAGGATCTTGCTCCTCAGAAAGAGCACAATATGATTACCAAATACAAGCAATTAAACATATGGAAATAACCAGAAGTACAAGTAACTAGAATTCACACATAGTACAGAATATGATAGACAATACACAATCTTGTATTAATACTCGTATAGAAAAGAATACAATAAAGAGACGCCACACTCTTCCACCTTACAGAGGCTTCCCACACCTCAAGTGTATATTAATTCTTCTTCAAAAGTTCACTCTCCTACCAAAAATGGTCCCAACACACAACTCACACACAGAATTGGTGTTCACCTCTCCAACCAGTCAGTAATAACCCTACCAGTACACCAAGCACTCTAAAGTACTTCAAGTAGATCTCCCATGAACCTGCAACCTGCAATTCAATAGACCATATTTACACATGTAGATCTCCTATGAGCTTGCAACAACCTGCAACTCAATGATCTTACAATGGAAGGATCTTCCTTGCCTTCCTTTTCAGCTCATAATTACAATACATGCCAATGGGTCTATAAATAGATCTCAACTTAAACAATAACTTAGACTCTTAGTTTACTAATAATAGACACGTAGCTCAAGACTCAAAATAGCCTTCACATGCAAACACTCAGTTCAACAAACTAACTATTTGTGCAACAAACAGTTTTGGAACACACAGGCGACCGACGTCGGTCCCTGTCTAACTGGTACTGACCGACGTCGGTCGACTCCCTGTCGATGCCGGTTACCTTCTGCATTGATCATGACTGACGTCGGTCATACTGCTGACACTGGTACTTCTAGAACTTTAGCAACCTCCTCTTCATCTGCATAGTTGAAACTTTTAGCTCCACAACCTAACAATCTCCCACTTGGAGATAAATAGCTACAACTATACCTGTACCTATACATCATCTAATTTGTTCCCTTGGCTTTGTATCCCTCTTCAAGATCACTCTTGAAGACCAACCACCACAAAACCTATGGTGCACCACTTGGCATCCAAATCACCTACCACATCCACATCTACAAACCATGTATAAAATAACATGACCCTACATAGCATGTGCACCTGCTGCTGGTCCCTCTAAGAATCCACTGAACTGCCCTCCAATGCTTCTTTCCCAGATTGGCTGCTAACTTTCTGACAACTCCCACTGCTTGGGAAAACTCAGGTCTAGTACATACCATGCACTTAACCTCATTATGTGAATCAAGACACTGTTCTGTGAACTGTCCAACCATCGATGTGCTAACCGGTCTCACACAATCATCCTAAAACAAAGTCAACCTGTGACCTTCCATGTCCCTAGAACACACTCATGTCAAAGAATCTTGCTGCTCCTAGATTCCTCATGACACCCCTCTGAACTAGCTTTACCTTTAGTTCAGCAACTCCCTATATATGTAACCCTGCAATAAGCACATCATACAGTAATAGGATAATGTAGCTAATATTATCCAACTTGATAAAGTGAAACACAATGATCAAACCTCCATTTCCCTACAACTTATTCGAGACCATATACCCTGGCCTTTTGTCTCACATGTCCATTTTCACTCTTCTTCATCCTGAACATCCATTCATCTCTCAGTGCTTTCTTCTAGCTGGCAAATCCACCCAAAACACCTGTTTGGTTCTCCTCCAAGGAATCACATCCTTCATCCATGCCAAGCTCCCACTGTTTCCTGGATCTACCTGCTATGCTTCTTTAACAACTTTCTGGTTCTTTACCATAAGTGAGCAATAAGTAGTGTAAAGAAGGAAATGAAGAATTTGAGGCTTACTTACCCTTTAAGTCCTCCATATGGGTGCTTGAGACTCCTTGACAGCTTGTTGTCCACCTAAAATTCATCTCAGTGACCAATGCCGGTCACATCTCAGTCTGCACTCGACCGATGTCAATTTCCTATGACTACCTCATCACTGACGTCGGTTCCCCCTTACCGATGCTGATGTTTATCTGCCCCTGAGTCACTGACATCAGGCTGGACATAGCTGACGTTGGTCCCTATCTCGACACCGATGCCAATTTTCTAGCCAACGTCGGTCTCTATGTTTTTCTTGTGAGAACTGACTCCTACCCGTGAGCTCCTTTTGGATCAAACCCTTATCCAAATCAACCTTGCTCTACTTAGAATTCTTCTGCCCCTTGTGCTGAACTATGTTCGTCATTTTCTCCTTAAAAACCAAGACTTTCTTGTTCTTATCACTAACATCAGATTCCTCAAGAAACATCACCTTTTTCTTCTATATACAGAAATCTCGATCCATGCCTTTCAAATCTGAAAGCATACCCTTTGACTCAAGAACATGCATCTCCTTCTTATTCATGTGACCAAGCCTATTAAGCCACATCTTCAAATCTATAGCTGAAGTAGATAACCCAAAAAGAGAATCAGTAATACAAGTAGATAGATAAAGCGTACCTACTTTCTTACCTCTTGCTACAACAAGTGCACCCTTGGTAACCTTCCAAGAGTCCACTGTGATAATTACTGTGCAACCCTCATCACCCAAACTTCTTACAGAAATCAAATTCTACTCCAGAACTGGGACATGCATGACCTCCTTCAACACCCATGTGTTTCCTATCTGCAATTTCAGCTTCACTTTCCCTTTGCCAACCATCTGACAAGGCTTACCATCTCCTAAACAAATTTATCCAAAATCTCCCTAGACATACTCATGAAAAAATTCCCTATTTGGGGATGCATGAAAAGAGGCACCAAAATCTAAAACCCAAGATTCTACTTTATCCAAAGAACATACCAGAGCATCCTGTGCAACTGCAACATCTGCTTCTTTTTCATGTCCTTCATGCTGATCTTCACCTAACCTACAATCTCTCTTTAAGTGCCCTTGCTTTCCACATTTCCAACAGGTTATTCTACCATACCTGGACTTGGATCTCCTGCCTATCTTTGACCTTGATCTCCCACGCTCTATCTTCTCTCTTTGCCTTCCCCTGCTTTCCACACTCAGAGCGTTTCCTGATGATTCACCTGTGCTTTTCTTTCATATCTCTTCATTCAAGATCACACTCACAACATCATCAACTTTTAAGATTTTAGAAGCAGACGCAGAATTACTTACTATATAACCAAACTATCCCAACTTTCAGGTAAAGAGCATAAAATCAAGAGAGCCTTTACTTCATCATCAAAAACAATATTGACTGAATTTAACTGGTTTACCAAACCATGGAAATCACTAAGATGACTATGTACAGATCCACCTTCCAACATTTTCAAATTAAATAATTGCTTCATAAGAAATACCTTATTTGAAGCCGAGGGCTTTTCATATAAATTTGCCAAAGATTTTTTCAACTCTTCCATTGTCTTGCACTGTGATAAGTTGGAAATCACAGACGATGCAAGGCTCAACCTTATGGATCCCAGAGCCTTCCAATCAAGAACATTCCATTCTTCATCCTTCATATCTTTGGGCTTACATGCAACCCCACCCAACGGTAAGTACAAATCCTTTCTGATATAGATAAACTTCAATCTGCATCCTCCATAATTGATAGTTCTTGCCATTAAACTTCTCCATTCATAGCTTACTTTCTTCTATCATTACTCTACTCCCACTCAAACAGAAACCCCTGTGAGTAACCTGTAATCAACACACACTAACCAGATCTAATCCAACATGTTAGTATCCCAACCAAAAGCTCTGATACCAGTTGTTGGGGAATCCAAAAACAACACACCTATTCTGATCCCACTTGTTAGGATCTTGCTCCTCAGAAAGAGCATAATATGATTACCAAATACAAGTAATTAAACATGCAAAAACAACCAGAAGTACAAGTAACTAGAATTCACACATAGCACAGAATATGAGAGACAATACACAATCTTATATTAATACTCATATAGAAAAGAATACAATAAAGAGACGCCACACTCTTCCACCTTACAGAGGCTTCCCACACCTCAAGTGTACAGTAATTCTTCTTCAAAAGTTCACTCTCCTACCAAAAATGGTCCCAACACACAACTCACACATAGAATTGGTGTTCACCTCTCCAACCAGTCAGTAATAACCCTGCCAGTACACCAAGCACTCTAAAGTACTTCAAGTAGATCTCCCATGAACCTGTAACCTACAATTCAACAGACCATACTTACACATGTAGATCTCCTATGAGCTTGCAACAAGTTGCAACTCAATGATCTTACAATGGAAGGATCTTCCTTGCCTTCCTTTTTAGCTCATAATTACAATACATGCCAATGGGTCTAGAAATAGATCCTAAACTTAAATAATAACTTAGACTCTTAGTTTACTAATAATAGACACGCAGCTCAAGACTCGAAATAGCCTTCACATGCAAACACTCAGTTCAACAAACTAAATGTTCATGCAATGAAAAATTATAGAACACACAGGTGACCAATGTCAGTCCCTGTCTAACTAGTGCTGACCGACATCGGCCGACTCCCTGCCGATGTCGGTTGCCTTCTGCATTGATCATGACCAACATCGGTCATACTACTGACGTCGAGTACTTCTGGAACTTCAGCAACCTCCTCTTCGTCTGCATAGTTGAAGCTTTTAGCTCCATAACCTAATAATTACTTAGTTCATGAACACCATATATATTTATTTTAGAGGCCTGGTTATTATTATTAGGGGTTTATATCATCATTTTGTTCCAAACTAGCTCTAAACTACCTATCAATAGTGCACTTAAGCCTGCACATCTTGAATATGGAATATAGCCTTTGATTTATGGGTGTTTATGATATTATGAAGTGTTTTACACATTATTAATATGGTTATCATGACCATGTTGTGTCCCTTCAACACAATATTCCTTTATAACCCATCTCCCGTTCGAACTTGAACCTCTCATGTGCATATGCTTGTGTAGTTTGATGACTGTAATGATGTCATCATTTCATCATAAATTAATCCCATCATGTCTACACCCTTAATAATTTGATACTTTTGTTTCCTCATATGTATTTTTTATCATACATCATATGATTTAGAAACACCAACACATACAAATAATGCTATCCTGTCACCTTCCTTCACCATGACTATCTGTAGGTTTATTCTAAGCCTATACGAAGAAGGGAATGACTTGTATAATGCTTGAATATTATGGAAAAAATGACACAAATCATCATTTAACCTCCTTAAGATTAATATACTATGATTCTAATGTCAACCCTTCATTCTTAGAATAATTTACCTCGTCATCCTTGGAATCTTACTACAATATCCTCAAGACTAGTTGTAGCTGCATATTTGCACTTTCAACCCACTGTGATATGACCATATACGTCTAGTGCTTGATGATCTTATCGGTATGGATGGTTTTAGTGTAGTGTGGGGACCAACTTGGGATGATAAATCCTTAGGGGGAGGTTGGGTGAATGGAGAAGGTGACAGTGGAGACCTGTGGAGTGAGATGAATGAAGGAAACAAGGCTAATGCAGTGTAATGGTAGTGGAAACAAGTGGATCTATATAAAAATGGATATGACCTAAAACGGACACTAGAATCATCTCAATGTTATTCTAATTAGAATCTATAGACATCTTAGTGCATACATAAGTAACCATGTAAGTTTTGAGGTAGAAAAAAGGTGTATAAGATTTAAAAATGGAACATAGGATTCTTAGAAATACCTTAATATCTACAAAAAACCTTAAACTCTACAAAATGTGACTAAGTGGTTTGAAGGCATATAAAGAGGTCTAAAAGGAATATAAATCCATTATGGAGGGTTGGGAAATATTTTGTAAAGGCATAATAATAGCCCACAATCACTTTACCATTTCTTTAACATCAATTGGGGTACATTGGAGATTTGTAGGTGTAGTTGGGCCACATATACATAGTCTACCATGTCAGGTTCTTCAAACACATACAAATTTATCTCCTTGAATTGTTTATAGGTAACTATAGGACCATTTAACCTTGAATTTGGGTAATAAGGCATTGATATCCTTGAAACATCTCTGTAACCTTTCAAACTTTGCTTATAACCCCTGATGGAGATACCTAAACCTTGTATTTTGCATAAATTGGTCTACAAACCATGCATAGAAACTAGTCAAGGAGATTTTCATGCTACCCAATCTCACATATGTGTATTAAATGTTGAAATCACCATGGTAGGACTCTTTATGACATGAGAAAACAGGATATGTGATCAGTTCTAACAAATGAATCAAACTCATTTGAAAACCATTGATTCCAAAAGTGCTTGTGTAGATAAGGGGGATGAAAAAATTCCCTAACTTCTTAATCAATATTCATAAAAGATAGGTAGTTAAAATTTCAAAAAATTCCATGGGTTATTATCTCCCTAAGTCTTCTTTCCATGGACAAGAGCTTAAACCCGCACTCACCTTCTGTTGTATAGAATAAACATGAACATGAGCAGTCCTCTGATCATGCTAATGATATCAAATTAGATGAGTGATGGTTTTGATCCCCTAAGTCACTAAAAAATATTGTTCCTCTTAGCATTAAACATCTCTAAACTCCTACAAGAATATGCCTCTGATTGAGTTAATCCATACCATACAAATTAGTACTATTGAGAAAACACCTACAAACTACTTTTTTCCTATAAATATTCTTACTTTAGACCTAAATGTAGCTAAATCATGTTGTGGAGGGAAAATTAGGGAAAGATAAAATTTTGACTTAGTGGTATGACTTCAGGACGCTGAAAGGTCATAATTTGGCATGTGTGGGCCCATTTTGGAGGAAATAAGCATTAACTAGGGTGTTAATGGGTCTAAATGAGGTATGAAACCATATCATGATGACTAAATGAGCCTAATGAGGTCCTTTCTAGGTGTATGGAGTGATTTAGTGATCAATCAGGACCAAATATCATCTTATTATGGTCAAAATCATTGACTATATTTAAGTATATGACTTTAAAAGAGATTCATAAATTTAATCACTAGGTTAATGCATAAGAAACATCTCAATGGTCAGTAAAAACTTAATTAGACCTAATAACCTTATCCATAATTCTTATTAAAGGTTTATAATTGGCATACCTCTAATGATTGTGTAGGACTAATGTGCCTTTAGACCTTTATCAAGATGTCTCCTCTAGTTTCCTTCATTACTTCATTTTTCTTATGTTAATGACCCTTCAAGGTGGATAAGGGGCAACTAGGCACTTTTGACACCATGACACTACATGACTCAGGATTCAAAGGAGTTACAAAGACCTACAAGGGATGCTAAGGTTAGTTTTAAACATGACTAGATAGTGGATTGACTAGACACCCTTCCTAACTCATGACATGACTAACAACCACTATGTCAAAGATAGATCATGACTCTAAGCTATGGTTGATCATTTTCTAGGTCTAGGACTAGAAATTGACCAATAAGTCCCCAGCTTCATTACTCTAGTAATTATTAGAGAATGAGATTATATCTCTCCATCATCTTATTAAGGTTGATATGAGTCAACATATATCCAAAATAGATGATTTGAATGATTACTATGATTATCACCTAAGACTAGGACATTATATGAGTAGATGCTTTACCTTGCATCACAAGATCCAAGATCTTATCATTGAACAAAATCTTACATTTGAGGATCCTCAAAAGGATCTAGGTTCACCACAATTCAAAAATCATCCATGTAAATAAAAAATGACAATTACCTTATACCTGGGTGGTGCTTATTATTTACATAACCATAAAAATCCCACACAAACAAAAATCACTTGTAATATAAAGCATTTTTGACACCTCAGTTTTAAGTTACAAGACTTTCAAAATAAGGATACTTACAAGGACTCCTTGGGAAAGATAATAATACCAATTGTTTGTGGTCTTAAAATGATTCAAACATGGCTTTGGGTTATGCCCAACACATCTTCATATGCATTTACACTTGGAAAAATCTATATACACACAATATTTTTATTAAATTTAACACTTACTAACACTTTATATCTTGTAGGAACCCATCTATTTTCAATATTTGTGAGTGAATGCCTTAAAGGGTGCACTGAGAAAGGGGTGATCAAACCATTGCTTCTTCACAAGATTATTGTGGCTTTGTATCATTCCTAACATTTATCTAATGACTTGCTATCAACATAAACTTATCCTATATACTTCCCTAAGCCTTGTCTCCTCTATTGCATGCCCGTCTAATCATTTTTTTCCTTCATTATCCCTTCCTAAGCCTAAAAATGTTTTTGACAGTTTACAATACAAAGTCAACTAGGTTAACTTACTATTCTCATTGATACTTATTATTATAAATTAATAATACATAGTCAATTGGGCCAACTCTATTAGATAAACTTTCAAAAAGGTTTAGGGTTAGATTCAACTATATATACACATCCATGTCTATCATTTATAAGGAATATAAGAGAAGAAGAAGGAACATATATTATGCATCTACTTATCTACCATTCCACTTGAGGAACATAGTTTAGGGTTACATATTTTCTTTGGAGATACATATATTATCTTATGGAGAAGTTTTTTATATGTATTGATAGGTTATATATACTATAGCTGATTTATCCTTGTCATCCTTACATAAAATAATAACCTCTGTTAAAACACCTTGGACAGGAGATATTGAGGCTCGGTGGGTTCTTTTTCAAAGTTAAGTATTCCTAACTTTATTCCACCTTTGTAATAATAAATACATATGCATTTATACTTATTTTTCATGCATTAAGATTTCATATACATTGATGTGAGTATATGTCTTCTATGCATGTTTACTTTTAATGTTTATTACCCCCTATTTGTGTCACAAGCTTTGGTGAGCACTAGATTAGACTTTACTTGTTATTAGTTTAGTGAATATGAAAATATAGGACCTAGTTAGGGTTACTATGTAGTTTTACTTGATTGGAAGATTTATAACCATCCCTAGTGATATTTATTATGTTATTATATCTCTTGGCTAGGTCTGGAAGATCAATCTTGGTCATGATCCCAAATATCTAATGTATACACAATCGAAAGTGTAAGTAGGATTTATCTTCTTTAAGCTAGGATTAATTTATAGATATGTTTCATTTCTTATTGCATATATTATGGTGAACTTGACATGAATCTAACTCTTGTATGTTTTCTTTCATGCTTTCATTTATATCATCTTATTATTTTTCTATATTTATAATATTTTATCAAACTAGTTAGTATAGTTATAACTTTATGTGTTTAGGTTTAACACAGTCACATCAAAATGAATTTGTTCTTTATGTGTAGGTCTTTAATAGATATAGGTTACTAGATCAAATAGGTTGACAGAGTACTCTTCTTCATTATTAGATAATAATACAAGGTCAAATAGGTCAACTCTATCATCTTATTCTCTCTACCAGCATCTATATCAACAAACTAGGTTGAATAGATTGACTTAGTCTCTCTACTAGCATTCCGATCAACGAACTAGGTCGAATAGGTTGACCTAGTCAGCTTATCTTTCTTCAGCACATAGGGTTTTGCATAACTAGGTCAAACTATTCAACTTAGTTTATATAACTTGAAATAAAAATTCAAGGCACTTCAACATAAAATTTGTAATCCTAATCATCTTTAATCCACTAAGGTTCATCTCTTTATCTATCTATTATTTCAATATTTCATTATGTTCTTATTTTTTACAAGTTAGCAATCTTTAAAACTACAAACATTCATCAAACTAAGTTGACCTGGTCATCTTAGGACTATAGCCTATCTTTTGTCTAAAATACTAAGTTAACCTGTTTGACTCTATTCTTAAATACTCTTGCTTCCATCGAATAATAGCGACTTAGTTGACTATATTCTATACTATTTACATCTAGTGTCACCGAAATCAACTCTGTACTATTCTTAATCAAGGAATTAACAACTATTTTCTAGTAATTAATTCACATTTCATTTTATATTGCTTGTATTCTTAGAATAACTCACATAGTCTAAATATGTGATTTTCAAATTACTATTCTAGTTACACTATTTTACTCTTTTGTATATACTACCAAATCACATAACATTCAAAATGCATTTATAAATTTGTCTTGCCAAGGCCTACCTATTTGGATTTCATCACCAAGGGGGAATCCGACTTGGTTTTTTAGCCAAGTACAAATATGTGGTTAATGGTATATATTGGCAAATCACCTGATACCCTTATCATTATGGGATTATGAAGTGAGGGGGTAGACCCCAATACCAAGCCAATACCATTATAAACAAAAATCCCTTTGAGCCTAAAATACCTAAAACTAACCTTAGATTGCCTTTCTAGTTCCTTATTACAACCAACTCTCTATCACATTAATTACAAAATTATTATAACTTAACAATAATTAGGAATGACCACTTAGATATCTTTGAAATTAAAATTATTTCTTGCTCTTTGATCATTGTATTATGTATTACAAAAATTACACTATCCAGCATTGGTGTAAGGTTTGAATCAAAACCATCCACATTGATTTGATTACTTATATGTTTGCTTTCATATGCTTAGAAATAATCTTCCCAGTTTTTAGAACACTATCATCTATTTTGACATAGTCTCTCACTAACTAATTCACCTTTTCTACCTATAAGATAGTCAAGTTATTCAACTTTGTATTCTTTTTATTTAATCAAAATTTTATCTCAATAGTACTATGTTAACCTAGTTGACTTACTACCTATGGGCTGACACTTTTATGTGTTTTACCTATTCTATCTTCATTTTTTGTGTTTTTTTTCTAAGTAATACATAATCAACCCTATCGACTCTATACATGTTGGTCGATACTATTCTATGTGTGGTTATCTAATCTTATTTCATAATGATGTCATATTTTCAACCTCCACTTACTCAAGAACATTTCATAATTAAGGATTTGGATCAGAACCTCACTTATTTTATTACTTCAAATGAAACTATTCAATTTCTTCCTTCATCTTTTCCTAATCCAAAATTAATCACTACACAATGGAATACAGTTGAGGTCCTTCATCCTAGTCCTCTTCCCAATACCAAGTTGGGAATCCTTTATTAACGACACTAATACCCCACATTAAAATACTAGTTCAACAAATCGACACAACTCAAATTATTTCACAAATAGTTTAATAAATAAACACCATTCAAATAATTAATCATTCCCAAATTATGTAAATTCAACAACATTTATTACACATGACTAGTCAACCACCTCAAGTCATCATGTCTCAAATAAATCATAATTTTTTCCCTCCTCTTAGATATGCTAATGGTATTATCATCCCTCAACCTCCAATACATAATAAAACTCTTCAACATATTCAAAATGAACCTTTATCTACTTTCATTACATCCATAGATATTGGAAACATTTCTCCAACTATCACATATGATGGGACTAAGGACCCTACTATATTAATTCTTTGGGTAATCTCTATAAAGAATGGGTATAAACTAACACCTTTTCTACCACCAATATCTTAGCCAAAACATTTATTGGTGATGCAATTGGATGGTACAAATAAATTTTTAGACATTCCATCACACAACTAGAGGATTTAGTTAATGATATAGTGAAGGAACTCCAACATAATGACCTTCCTAAAAATTACCTTAGCATTTCATAAATGCTAAGCAACTTCTTAATGAATTTTATCACACTTTCATCAAACAATGGAAGTCTTTAGCTCACAAAGTAGACCATAACATTAATGATGATACTCTTTTAAAACTTATTGTCATTGCTCTTAAAGCTCCCCTTCAATACAAAGTTTGAATCTTTTCCCCTAAAACTTTAGAAAAATCCTTAGACCAAGAAAAAAGGAAAGACTTTATTATGACTCAATTTGAAACACCTCAAAAAACTACTAAAGAACCTTTCCAATTATTTTCTCATAACATTGATTCATCCAAGCCTCCCCAAACTCAAAATGAATCATCCAATTCAACCAACTTTAACCTAACCCACCCTCCCTTGTGTTTAAAATAACTTGAGAAGAAATTTCCAACCTCTAAACCCATGAGCTTTGATTCTTCTAAACCTCTTTTGAAATGGTATAATCTTGATAAGTTTTGTTGGTGGCATGCTACTATAAGTCATTCTCATGAATCTTTTCTTGATCTTCATTGATTTATTCTTGCTTGATTTATTATTTCACATTTCAAGCTTAATACTATAACAAACCAACACATTTACCTATCTCCAAATGCACTTACCAACCCAATGAAAATCATTCTAATGGTTCAATGCTACCTCACTCCACCTCACATGTTGGGGTATCCTATGATGTCCATCTACATATCACTTCAGACCTTGGGGAATATTGAATTCCCATACCTACATCCAATTACCCATTGGGGCACATTATGATTCTAACTCTTATTCTAAAATGTATAATAACAAACAAATTCAGCTTCAATAAATATTTTGAGACACATAGTCTTGTATTTCACATGCTTATATTTGATAAAGATGTTAGCATAGATCTTGTTATTTTTATCTCGTGTTTATTTATTTTTGTGCACTTTAATTATTTTAGTTTAATTTTATTTAAACCATTGTTTCATTTGGATTCTTTGGTTTTATTTACTTTATATATTGTGTGTTTCATTGTAATATGTTGAATAAGACTAGGTCTTCCTCACAAACACATTTTACTTACACCATTATCGCCTTTAGGTTATTTGGTTTTCTTAAACATTACATTGAGAATTTGTTTTCATTTTAGTTCTTATATATCTCTTTAATTTTTTATATTTTTATGTCATTCTTTGCTTTAATAGATTTATGATTATTTTTACACCATTATTTAGCATTCACCTCATTGGTGTTCACCTTACGAATTTTAGTGTAATACCATGGATAGGACTAGGCTCTCCTCACAAATTTCTACATTAAAATATCTTTAAATAAATTTTTGGGATGCCTACTAATTTCATTGGTGCTTATGCTAGATATTTTGTAGGTTAGTATGAATTCTTTAGTGACATTACTATCATAGCATAGCCTTGCCCCTTTCATAACACTATTTTACCTCCTTGTGATTAGCTACAAGCATATTCATCATTATATAACTTATTACATAGATGGATTTCTCATGAAACCCATATTTCTCTTATTTCCTTTTATTTTATGTTCATATCAGTCAATTTTGAGATTTCACACTTATGAGAAAGTTTAGGAGTCTTTAGGCACCTTGATCTTCAGGTCCTTTTCTCTAGTGAACATGTATAATATCTCTTGTGTTTGTCACCTATTTCACTCATGTTTGCTTATTTTAATCTATATAAAGGAGGGCGAATAGGAAAATCCAAAATAAGTTAAAATTAAAATCATAAAATACAAATAAAAGGAAATGATTAAAAGGAAAAAACAATCTTAAAAGTCAGATCACACCAAATGACATGATCTATATTTGGCACATTTCTTATATTAGTCAAAGATCAAAATCCAAAATTAGCCTCATGATATATTTGAGGTCCATTAGGGTATGGTAGGTTATTATATTGGGATAAGAGGTCTCATTATATCATATATTATCTAGAACCACCTATTTTCTTATGTAATTACCCAATATTCATAATAGACCAATAGCTATGCAAGGGGTCCTTAGGAAGGGGTAACATGTTGTGGGAAGGTAGGTACATTTTAATTTTCATGTATATATCCTTCATGGGTTTATCTATTAACTTCACTTGTTATCCCAATCTTTGTGGTCGTTAGTCAAAATGTCATAAGTCTTTGGTGTTGATAGTTCTTAGCCTTTCTCACTGGCCTAGTGTGTCTCATTCTTGCTAATGATGATCACATCACCCATGTGAAACCTCACATTCCTTATTTACATCATATTTTCGTTATGCTCCCCTTATTGGATATTGGTTTTAGCTAATAACATCCTTGATCACATCTACCTTATTACGCTTCTTGGTTTATATTTTGTGAGTTGCATTTTGAGACCTTGGATAGGACTAGGCCTTCCTCACAAACACCCTTACACTATTTGTTTACCACACCATCTCATTATCATAATACTAATGTCATTTGGTGGTTGTTTTTTCTTACATTGTATCTTAGACAAACCACTAAGTTTGATTTTTCATCCTTTAGGGCTTTTGATTTTTATCTATATATCATGTTCTTGATTGATTTTTGTGGACTTTACTTATCTTACATATGACATTTGGAATTATTACATGTTTATCTTTATGTATGAATTCTTCATGCCTTTGTTACATCTTTATTTAAATTTAATTTTCATTTATTTATTCTTTATTCACCTTCATTTGACATACGTGTATTACATCTTGATTTAAATTTCATTTTCAGTCATTTATGATTTCTTTATCTTTGATTTAACATGCTTATCTTACATGGAATCAATTTTCACTTGCTTACATATATTTGTTAGAGTTTTTTTGGATTTATATTTCATTTTACATTCACATTTTTCATACTTCCCAACATGATTTAGTATTTACTACATTACTTTTTTCCATTTATGTTTTACATGTTTTCCAACATGATTTAGTATGTTCTACATTCCTTTTTTCTATTTATATTTTACATGCTTTCCAATGTGATTGAGTGTGTTCTACAATCATTTGTCCTTCATTTTTTATTATTTAAATACTTGATTTATTGGTTCTAAATTAAATCATTGCTACTTTAACCATCCTACATATGCAAGCATTGCTTTTATTGTTAATTTTGTATCCCTAGGGTTTATCAAATATAGGTATTATACCCTCCATGATAAAGACAAGGATATTTTCATAGATTTATTTAGTAGAAAGGTAAGTCAAGGTATTTATATGGTCCTTTTAGCATTAATTTTTTGTATGTCATTTTTAGTTATCTTGGTTTCATGTGTTTTTATGTTCTTTCTTGAAGCACCATCCCCTATTACACTCATGTGACACATGATGAGATTTGAGTGGGGTATATCTATACACACAATATTTTTATTAAATTTAACACTTAATAACACCTTATATCTTTAAATAATCCATCGATTTTCAATCTCTTTGAGGGCATGCTTTAAAGGATGCATCTAAAAAGGGGTGGGCAGCCCATTGGTGATTCACGAGATTGTTGTGGCTTTGTATCATTCCTACCATTTGTCCAACCACTAGCTATCAACACAACCTTCTCATATTTAATTCCCTAAGCCTTATCTCCTCTCTTTCACCCTCATTCAACCATTTTTTCCTTCATTATCCCTTCTTAGGCCTAAAACCCTTTTTCATAGTTTATAATATAGAGTCAACTGGGTAGACTTATTATTCTAATTAATACTTATTATTATCAATTAACAATCAGATTCGATTGGATTAAAATTTTCATCTAAATTTTCATAAAATTTTAGGGTTATATTCAACTATATACACATCTGTTTCCATCATTTATAAGGAATAAAAGAGAAAATAAAGTAAGATATATTGTGCATTTGCTTATCCACCATTCTACTTAATGAACATAACTTAAGGTTTCATATTTTCTTTGAAGATATGAATATTGTCTTAAGAAAAAGTATTTTGAATTCATTGATAGGTTGTGTATCCTAGAGATGATTTATCCTTCTCATCCTTATATACCAAAACAACCTTTTGCAAAGAACCTTGGACAATGGAGAGATTGAGGCTTAGCAGGTCTGTATTCAAAGGTAAGTATTCCTAACTTTATTCCTCATTTATAAGAGTAGATCTATATGCATTTATAATTATCTTCCATGTATTAGGATTATATATACATTGATGTGATTATATGTCTTTTATGCATGTTTACTTTTAATGTTTATTACCCCCACTTTGTGCTACAAGCTTTGGTAAGCACTAGATTAGTCTTTACTTATTATTAGTTTAGTGAATATGAAAACATAGGACCCAGTTAAGGTTACTACATAGTTTTTATTGACTAGAGTATTTGGAACCCTCCCTAGTGATATTTATTATGGTAAGAGATCCCTTGGCTAGGTACAATGGATCCATCTTGATCATGACCCCAAATATGTATTGTATCCACAATTAGAAGTGTTAGGAAGATTTATCTTCTCCAAGATAAGAATTATTTATAGATATGTTGCATTTATCATTACATACACTCTTTGTATATACCAAATAAAAGAAAAAAATTACCCAAATCAATAAGGTATTTCTTCTTCTAATGAAGGAAAATTAATAAATGTTCTAAATGATAGCACTAGCTCTTATACTACACATGCAAAATGTGAGTAGGAACATGCTATGTACCTTTTCAACCTATCCAATCATGATGAAAACAATGTAAAAGATCTAAATTAAATTTTCAAGGCACTAAATTGGGGAGATACCTATGATCATCCATTGGATATGATCATGGCTTAGTCTCTCCAAAAACTCCAAAATTTTCCAAAAATACCCAAAAAATCAAAAAGATTCAAGAAATAAAAAATACTATCAGTATTTACCTATTTTATTGGATCCTTGGCATCTATATGTTACTTATATATTAATGGACCACATACTCAATTACTCCTATTGACACTTATGTGTCACACTTCTACATTGGGTGTGATACAAGTATACACAAATACATGATACACTATTATTTTAGATGGTGGGATTTAATTATACTCATATCATATGGGCATTGTGGGCATCTAATTATTTGATAGTGATACACATTTTATTTGATTCAATGATGAATCTACACTATCATGTTTGATCTTACATATGTACTTACACTTGGCAATTGTGATCTAGGATTTTAACTCAAAGGAGGAGGTTAATATAAAGTTAGTCTCAAAAACAATTAAAAATTAACTCATTAACAATATAACATCCTTTTTGCCTGAGCATGTGGGGATCATAATGAATAAACCAAATGATAATTTAATAAAACATGGAAGTAAATGAGAAATATAAATATAAAAACACAAATTCCTTACCAAATCCTTAAGAGCTCCAAATGGTAATTCAGTTGGCTTGCTTGATTTATGCATAAGAAGTATTCATCAATGATATATGGATAACATCATCTCCTCTATGCACCATTGTTGAATTCTTGGCTTGATTTATATGATTTGGATCAATTTCAGCATTATAACACTAGGTTTTTAGCTTCATGAATCTATTCCTCCATTATAACTTTACTTTGATTGAGCTCCCTAGATGAAGAGCTCTAGGCTTACTTTTATCTACTTTCAAATCCCTTGGAATGGGTTAAATATGAACATGGTTGAGTTTATTAACTTTGATTGAGTTTGGTATATTCTAGGATATTCTTTTAGATATTTTCCAAAAGTGACAACTCATAAAGGTAATGAGTGTATTCTAGGATGTTTTAAGATGGTCTTGAATTTCATTTTTAGTAATTGATTTATTAGCTCATAGGTAAACTCAATTAGGATTTGAAATTGATTTAACTTGATAATCTATTTTGATTAAGGCGTGGAAGTTAATTAATTATTTTTAGGAATTTGGTCATTTGTTTGATTTTGATTAATTTAATGTGTGTATTTTCCTTGTTTAATTTATTTAATAGGCCAAATTGATTTAATGCAAGGTTATAAATCCAAATTTTATACTAATAAAAATTATTAGGTTAAATTTTCAATGATTGGTTAGAATTGGTCTAATAGTCTGATGTAAATCCATTGGTGGCCAAATTTACATGTCTATTTACCCCTATTTGGGAAGATGTTGCAAGCTGTAAGCATAGTAATGTATTTTCAAAGAATAAAATGGTTCTTTATGCTTACAACCATAATGGTAATGATTAAATTGTAGCTTCCCCTTTGAGGGAGTTCTTGGAAAGTGGGTAGGCAAATAGTCCCTTGAAAAAGCAAAATGAGGGGACCAAATAAATGAAGATGATAGGGTGATAACACAATGATTCACCCAAAGTTGGGTAAAATCATTGAGAAATATAAGTGGGATGGTGTACAATGGCTTTGACAAAGGTGGTTATAAACATTGTACCCTAATATTGGTAACATGGTATGATATCATAATGATTTGCCTGAGTAAGTGATATAATCATTGAGAAGGTGGAGCTGCCCTAGTTAGGATAGATAAATAAGAAAGGAAAGTGGTGATAACATAATGATTTTCCATATTAGGAAAGATAATAATTTAAAATGCATGTGGGATGGTGTGCAATGCTGATGAGGTATACCGTAATTATGAAAAACATGATTAATGGCTGATGATTGATAACTTGATACAAAGGATGAAGATGAATTGGGATAACTTGATAATAGGGATATGATTGTCTAAACTAATAAAGATTAAAATTCCTTCATTACATAATTACTCTATTTGGGATATGATTTGGATATGATTGGGAGTTATGATGATGTTGATGCTAAGGAGATGGTGATGCTGCATTAATGTTGTAGACCTCTCAAAGCTGATTTTTGCTATAGCATTTGATAGTAGGCCTCATGATAGAACACCATGGGGGCTTGGCCAAAATATGAATAATGACTTACTCTCGATATCTGATACTCAATGGAAAATAATTACATCAATGTTAAAAACCATGATGATAATGTATAGGTTTGAATATGGATAGATTTGAGAGTAATGTGCAAGGAGTCATCGAATAAACATACAGTCTGAATCAAGGCCACTATGTTGAAAGAAAACAAATAAGCACACAAATAAACAAATAAAATAGAAAAACAAATAAATAAGAAAGATAAACCAAAAACAAATAAGACAAAAAAAAAGTTTTATTCCCTATGTTATTATAAATAACATAGGGAATAAAACGTTACCCTTAGAAACTAGGTGATAACTAAACAAAAAAAACAAAATGGGGGAATAGAAGAAAAGGAAGGGGTTGGCTGAGCTATCTCCATATACGCTTGGTAAGTGAACATTGCCTACATATTTCCATGGATATGATGATCCAACAAAACTTTAGGCCAAATGTAGTTCCCCCAAAAAACGGGAAGGAAATGATGATTAATAGAAGACATGATGGATGTGTTATAAGAATAGTGATGAACTCACAAAATAGTGATAGCGTAGGATAAAAGGATAAAAAGTATGGATAAACTTAGGAATAAGTGATTTGTTTGTGACTTAGTGAGGGTTCCTAAAATTTGTGAGGCAAATAAGTGGTCAATATTTTTTGGTTTTTCTAAATGATTTTCAAATGTTTTGGAATTTTCAAAACATCTCAACTCAATCAAGAATTATGAGACACTAAAATAGTCCAAGCTCACAAAATGGAGAGAGCATTATAACTTTAAATGATGCTCACAAAATGATGAGAGTGTGGCTAAAGTTTCTTGAAAAATGGTGAGAGTGTAGGTTAAAAAGCCAAAAGGTTGGGGAAACTAAGGAATAAGTGATTTATTTATGACTTAGTGAGGGTTCCTAGAATCCTTAAGGCAAAGAAGTGGTCAATGTTTTTTTTATTTTTATAAAAAAAATTCAATTTTTTTTGGAATTTTAAAATCATCTCAACTCAATCAAGAATGATGAGACACTAAAATGATCCAAGCTCACAAAATGACAAGAGCATTATAGCTTGAAATGATGCTCATAAAATAGTCAGAGCATGACTAAAGGAGGACTGAGTTGAGCTCAACATGAATCAACATGACCCACATAGTCTCAAAATGGATTTATTTCATAGTAGTTCACCTCATAATAGAGGAATCTGACTAGTGTAGCAACCAATTCAAACAAAATAGGCATAGTTGGTATGATGTCATAATACGACATAGAAATGGCTAGGTGATATGTCAAGGCAAAATAAATAAATGTTTCCCCTAGTTTTCCCATAGGTAGTTATAACTAGGATACAATTCATAGATCAATGATACCAATTTACCACATTAGGTGATATAATTTTTATTTAAGACTAGTGAAAACTGATTTGCCCCAGTAGGTGATATAATCAGGCTCACTTAAACAAACTTGATAAGAAGGGAATAAGAAACAAAGGATGCAACCACCAAAACTTCTATCATATCACTCCAAAATACTACCATTATCTAAAATGATTGAACTAACTATTGAAATTGATATGATTCTATATGTTGAAAACATGAAACCAATGGATGAACCATGGTCAAATGGGCTAGGTTGATAAGATTCAAAACATGTTTAGTTGAGTAGGAATAGAATGGTTGGATGGTCTAGTTGTAATGTCTAAATGAGAGGATGGTATAAAAAACATTTTTATAATGGTATAAAGAAGAATATTGATAATATGGTACAACTTGAAATGGTCCTTATAGATAATACATCAAGTTACTCAAGCATAATACCACTTTAGGTGAATAATTTTCATTGGCTCATCAAGTTCATGTCATCTAGTGTGGTGAGCCTATTGCTTCAATGCCATAGTTTATAGTGATAATGAAATAACCCACCCAATTGGGTTTGAAATTTATTTTATGCTTCTTTTTATTTTTGGTATTATTTTGGTTCTCTTTTAGGACAAGATCACCAAGTTCAAATGCTTGATATTTTACACACTAATTTATTGACCCCAAAGTTGGTTCTGATAGGCCTGCATATTTTTCATATCATCCATGCACTTCTCATCAAGTAAATATATCTCTTGCATTTAATCTACTCAATATTTATTATCATCAAGAACATGATTGAAAGTTGTGCATAATGAATGCAACTCAACCTTAATGGGAAGTATGGACTCGGTACTATAAACAAATGAGTATGGAGTGGCTCTTGTGGGTGTGTGATGATTGGTATGATATGCCCAAAGGGTATGAAATATTTGAAGGTGCCAATCATGATTGACATCATTAATAATGTTTTTGAGAATGTTGACAATGGCTTTTTTTAATGCTTCAACTTGACCATTACCTTGAGGATAATACATCATTGAAACTTATTATGTGATCTTGTATTCAACACATAGATTTTTGATATCCTTATTCTTAAATGATGCTCCATTATTAGATATAATTTTTTAAGGGATATCGTAGCAGTAGATGAGATTGTTAAAGATAAATTTGGAAATTAGATTTCCAATCATGTAAGTGAGGGGTATAGTTTCGACCCATTTAGTGAAATATTTAATGGTGGTGAGAATGTGTTTATGGCCATCAAATGAGGTGGGGTTTATCTTCCAAATTAGGTCAAGGCCCTATGTATAAAATGGCCATGGTGTCAACATTAGTTTTAAGGTCTTGGTAGGTGCATGAATAAAATTAGCATGCCATTGACACTGGTCACATTTCTTTATATATGCAATTGCATCTACATCCATCATCAGCCAATAATAACCAATATGCAAGATATTTTTGGATAGTATTGCCCCACTATTGTCATCTCCACATACTCCTTCATAAAATTATCATAATTTTAGTATATATTCTATCGAAGGTAAACAACAAAGTAGAGTTCTATTGAAACTATGGTGGTATAGGGTTAGTTTGAGTAGGGTGTTACATTGGGAATTATGGATGAAAGCTTTAGCTTATTTTTGGGATAAGTCTAGTGGGAGGATTTTATCATGTAAATAGGCATATATGTCTAATTACCAATTAGATCTGGGACTAACAATATCACATATTATTGCAATAGTTAAAGGTTCATGAGCTAGTGCTATTATATTTTCTATAAGAAACTGATACTCACTAGTTATGCATACAAGATGAATCAATGATCCAATGGTAGACATGGTATTTTATATTATATTTCTCACTCTTGGTATATGCTCAAATTTAATTTTGATAATCTATTGATTGATAGTGTCAACCAATGCCTTGTATGGAACTAGCTTGTCATCTTTACTTTGGAAGTGGTTTATAACCTAATTGATGATTAACTAAGAATCACCATAAATTATTAGATGAAATATGTTCCATTGTACTACCTATCAAATCCATATAATGAGTGGTTCATATTTGGCCATGTTATTGGTATAAGGAAAACTGATTCTGAATGACTTGGGGATTAGATCCCCTTGAGGCGTTATAAATAAAAAGCCTACCCATGATTTATGTGTAGTGAATGATCCATAAAAATATAGATTCTAGGGCTGATCCTTAATAGGTATTTCAATTATGGTCATGATGGATTCATTATTAAATTGGAATGTTAATGGCTCTATGTCTTTAAGAGATGCTTTAGCAAGCTGATCTGTGAAAACTTTCCCCTCGGTTGATTTCTAGTTTACATAATCTATCTCAAACTCACTAAGTAGCATGATCCATTTGGCCATACAGAATTGTAAAGATATTTTTGATAGTAGATAATTAAGTGGATCTACATTGGAAATAACTATGGTTTTATTGTTCAACATATAGTGTCATAGTTTTTAAGCGATTAAGACCATATCAAGACAGGCTTTTTTGATGGATGTATAGTTGTGTTCATATGTAAATAGTCTACAACTTAGATAGTACACTTCATTCTCTTTTACCTTATCATCATGTTGATCTATAAGTTCCCCCAGAGCATTATCCATAATTGAAATATATAAAAAGAATGGTTTCCCTAGAATTAGAGGCAATAAAACAAGGGGATTCACAAGATAGTTCTTTAGCTGCTAAAAAGCCTTTTGATAGTTGTTAACCTAATGAAATGTGACAAATTTTATAAGTAAGTGTGTAAATGGATGGAAATTATCTACCAATTGAGATATAAATCATTGGATGGGCTGGATCTTTCCCTGTAAAATGTGAAGCTACTTTAGATTGGTCAGTGGTAACATTTTTATTATGGATCTTACTTTAGCTAAATTGAGTTCAATGCCCCTATGAGACATGATGGAGCCCAATAATTTCCCTGATGTAACTCTAAACACACACTTATTAGGGTTGAGCCTAACTTTGTATTCTCTTAGTCACTCAAATATTCTCCTTAATACTATTGGATGGTCAGCCTTGCTTTAAATTTTCCTAATATGTTTTTGATGTAGTCTTCGATAGTGTCATGCATCATATCATGAAATATGACTATCATAGCTCTTTGATAAGTGGCCCCTATATTTTTAAGTCCAAACAACATGACTTGGTAATATAATGTTCCCACAGAGTGGTGAATGCTATTTTGTGTTGGTCTTCTGGTGTTATTCTAATTTGATTGTAACCTGAGAATCCATCCATTACTAAAAGCATTTCATAACCCACTATGGAGTTGACTATCATGTCAATGTTATGTAGTGGAAAGTCATCCTTAGGGCATGATTTATTAATGCCATGAAAATTGGTACAAAGTTTGATTTCCTTTCATTTCTTTTTGATAGGTACTACATTGAAAATATATTCAGATTAGTCAATTGGTCTCATACATCCTACTTATAAGAGTTTTTCCAACTCTTTCTTCACTAATATAGAAATGTAAGGATGCATCTTGCATAGATTTTTTTTACTAATTTTGCATCAAGATTGACCATAATATGGTGTAGAACCAAGGTAGGGTCTAAACTTCTCATGTTAGAATATGCCCATGCAAATATATCTACAAATTCCATCAAAAGGGTTGTAAGGACTTCACATTCCTTCTCAATAAGGGATGCACCCAGCTTGATCCACTTTGGGTCATCAAGGCACCCAATGTTAACCTCTATTATATCTTTGAATAGAAGAGTTGTGCCATTGTCAAGGATAGTTGGTAATGATTTGAACTAATTAGAAAAATTAGAGTCTTTTGTTAGGACTGGTTCTTCGATAAGCTCTCCAAGACATGATAAATCAAAATTGCCTAATGAGATATCAAGCCATGTGACAAAGATAGTTGGAAATTCTTGTATGACTTGATAAAAATCTTCCTACCTTTCAATATTGAATTTGGACCCATTTTTCATATTTTTTATTAACATCCTTTTCAATGATTTGATTAAAATCCTATTGCTCTTCAGGAATAAACTCAAATCCATAGTGAACTTCATCATTGTTAGTTTATTACATGATTTGATCAAAATCCTAATGCTCTTCAATACTAAATTTAGACCCGTATATAAGTTCATCATTGGTGGTCTCCTAGTCTATACATGAATAAGGTTAAACACCCCCATCTAGTGGCACCTAAAACAAGTTTTCACCACTAGACTAGCTTTTATCTTTATTATTTCCTTTTTCAAAAAGTGCCTCAAAGATGTTTTTACCTTGAGACCTCAATGTTTTATTTATTTTCTTTTATCTAAGGGTGTTCATCCATTATATAAAATAGGATTTAGGATCCAATTTGATTGAGAATCCTGGTTTATGATCTCCCAACAGAACATTGTCCCTAAGGCCTAAAAAATAATAGAATGCTTCATCATTTTGAAACTCACCAATTGGTATGTGTGTCTCTTGTTTGTCCAATATATTAGTTGAGGATCATATAATGGTAGGGGATTGTTATGAATGATTGGGTGAAGGGTGAAAATGGTGTGATTATCAAATAGGTTGGTCTAGGATAAGTCATCAAATAAGCTATGATTAGACTATGCTTCTCCATCGACATCCTCATCACTAGTAGATGGTGATAGAACATGAGTAAGGTATATGGGGTCACTCCTAAGTGGTTTAAATCCAATTCTATAGGGTCCCTCATAATTGGTTAGAGAAATAGGTTCCCACATTCCCTATAGATTTGGCTAGAATCCCTTCTTTTATAATCTTGATTTTCCATGATGTGATTAGCAATGAGATACTTGGGGTTCTTGTAAAAATCAAAAAAATATCATTATACAACCATGACTCATCTCCTTTGAGAGGGTCTTGTTCTAGGCCAAAAGCTGGTATGAAAATGATTGGTCCTAGATTATGATGTGGCCTTTGCCCTTTCTTTTCCAGTGCATGCATGGCATATCCTTAGGTCTTCCAAAGGATTTTGGGCTCTGAGGAAGATTTGTGATGTGAAAGGTATCATGAGTCAAGTAATCTTTTTGGCCATTAGTTGAGATGATAAAGTGATTAGATACTTTAGGAGGTGGCATGTGACTAAAAGAATCAAGGGTATTAGGATCAATGTAGTTTTCCTTTATTAATTTAAGGAGTATTTCCTTCCCCTTATCATATTTATTAGATGGATTCATGTGGAAATAATAGTTGTAACTTTGGAACTCAGCCTCTAGATATTTACAATGCTCATACAAATCTAAATCTCTTGGAATGTTAACCTCCATCCTTGAATGAGAAAACTTGATACATTGCTGCAATGTCAATGGGATTACATGAATGTCATGTAACCAAGGCCTGCCCAGAAGCATATTGTATAAAAATCAAGATCCAACACATGGAAAAGGGTATCATGAGTTAACGGCCCAATGATAACTAACAATCTAATGGTGCCCTATGATTTTCACTATTGATTTTTGTATGCTTTGATGGTAATCATTTCTGCTTGGAGATCTGCCATTATGTACCCAATAATATTGATGAGCTTGAAAGACACTATGTTCAAAACTAATCCATTGTATATAAGGACATGTTTTAATTTGTGACACATTACATATACTTCAATGTATAATGTATTATTATGCAGTGGGCCAAGAGGTGACATATCACTTTGGTTGAATGTGACTTATCAGGTTGGAACAAGGTGTCCAAACAAATCTTGAAATTGGTCAAGGGATATGTCATTTGGAATAGTGGATTAGCTAAGGTATTCATTCAATTTTTTCTTATGGATTGTTGATGTGCACAAAAAATCTAAAATGGAGATTTGTGTTGGTATCTTTTGTAATTATTCTACTATATCAAATGTCTTTTCTTGAACAATGTTAAATGGATTATTTCAAGGCTAAATAATGGGTTGGATGATGGGTGAAGTGGCAGGTGATTTTTGGTCTCATATGGTAGTTTTAGTCCATTGAGTTATGATTTCACAATTGGGATTAGATAGAGGACTATTATTACTAATCGATGATGGTGGAGGGGGAAGATAAGATAAGTCTCAATAATCAATGTACTTGAGTGTGGTCAAGGTGAATGATGATTTAACAGTATAAGGTCCTAACATGGGAATCCTTACTTGTTAGTTTTCCTTTGTGTGGTCCTATATTAAAGAAGGGTTACCAGAGTGATTGGATTGATTTGGTATGACTAGAAATGGTCTTGTCTAGTTGAAATTTGGTCTAGGATTGATGGAAATGGTATTACTATTACCTCCAAAGATATGAACTACAATTTATTTATATCCATGTATAATAATATAGTATGTTTTTTGGTTATGTCCACTATTATGGGCTATCTTATGTCCATTAGTTTGGCTTTGTTGGTTATGTTGTTGATTATATTGATTCAACCTTTGTTGTTGATGTTGTTGTTGTTGCACTAGATGATTATTTTGTTGACACTTCATATGCTATACATTTGACATAATTTTATAAAACATTAGATACATGATCCACTATGACATGCTTATTCTTATTTCTTATGTTTTATTTTATGCACTTCATTAAGTGTCTTATCTTGATTGTTCAAGCATTTAAATGTGTTATTTTGCTTGTGGCCCCTTTGCCTATGTATGCTTTCTTTGACATTTACGTCATGTCATTATTTGTGGTATGGACATTCTAATATCTCATCCTTGATTTCATGGAAATTCAAATAAGACATGTCCCTTTGATTGTGGGGCATTTGAACATGCCCCTTATTTTTGGTCTTTTTAGACCATTCTTATTGACTTATATTTGAGTACTCTTATGTGTGTGATTGTTTGCTTGTCGAGATTGCAATATTAATATCTATACACTTCCATGATATTTATCATGAATCTTAAGACTACATGTGATCACATTAGTTCTATGCACTTCAATGATACATTTACCTAGACATGTTCCTTTTATATGCTACATGGTTGCGTTCATAGATTTTACAATTGTCTTACCATTTTGAGGTGAGGTAACTCCCAGTTCCTATTTTTCCCTCACCTCAAAGGGAATGGGATATTAGTTGCAGAATGATTTAGAATCATGTTAGCCACACTTGGAATTGTTCTCATATTTAGTGGGGGCATGATTTGGAAACATCTTCTCCACACTCACTTAATATTTGGTATTTATATCACTTTATAGATTTAGTGTGGGCATGTCATATGGACATGGATTCCACACATTCATAATTTTAAAATTGAGGGAATTATTTTTAAGCATGTTTTCCACATTTATTTAGTATATGGTACTTATATTAGTTCACAAATTCAGTGAATGCATGCTCTAAAATCATGTTCTCCACACCTATTCAATATTTGTCATCTTCAATTTATAGTGGGGGCATGTTTTCGAAACATGTCCTCCACATTGGTACTTATATCAATTTCTTGATTTGTCCATATATATTGGGGTTAATATTTATAAACATGTAATTTTCATTTACACAGTTATCTAAATTAGCCAAAACACATAATTATATGATCCAACTTCATAGTTGTGGTAGAATTCTATTAATTGGTAGCATTGTTATACATAGTTTCAACATGAGACATATTTAAGTTGTATATGTTATGCAACATGTGCCTAATATTTAAAAATTAAAATCATTTTTATATTATAAAACTATTGCATGTACTAATACCACATGGACTTTTATGGACCATATTGAGCCAGTCTATTGTAGTAGTTCGTTCACCTTTTGGTATGGTTGAGGAGATTAAATCACTCAATATTTCTAAGTTTTTAGGTTGGAATTGATCATCCAAACCCACCAAGTTATAATTATCATTTGGTTACACATTTGAGATAATCTCAAATGTTAGGTGACAACTCACTTTTACTCTAAAATTGAGGGCATGTGCCTTCTAATCTCTCTATCTTTATCTCTCCCTCCCTACCTCCCTCCCTCTCTCTTTATCTCCTTATATATATGCATTTTAAATATTTATCTATTATTATCCTAATCTTAGTTTCATAATCTTATAATAATACATATTTTTTTAAATAACTTACCAATAGGAAAGGTAGTTACATCAACACACAAGTGTACTCATAAGCCTTGCTATTTCAATTTTAATCCATTTTAAGTAATTTTAACCCATATTATATAAAATTACTTTAAATTATAACATGATCTTAGTTGAAATTTATCCACAATAAAAATCACTTAAATTCAAATCAAGAAAAGATAAGGTGTGCATACATGCCCAGGTGTATATTCCTTTCCTTTAAACTATAAATTTCATTACTATAATAAAGGTGGGTAAATTTATAAAATATTTTATGATTATGTAGTACCTCAATATTTTACACTTGGAAAAATTAAACATTAGTTATTCCTCTTAGTTCTACACTCTCCTTGAATCTACAAGCCTCACATCTACTCTATCTTTTTCTACTTAGCCTATCTCTTACTTAAAACAACCCTATATTGATGACACAAACATTATATCTTACCCAAAATGATTAAAATGTACTTATCTTACACCTCTACAAGTTTTGATCCTATACCCATTTTTCTACCCCTAGACACTAATGTTTGGGATAGATAGTAGCATTAAAAGTATTTTCCTACCTTTAATGTAAGTGTCTAGTTCCTTAAAGTATTCCAATTTGTAAAGGAAATGTATTATAGTTTTTGGACTGAGTGCTTTAATGTGATTCATTACTCTAAATGGATTGGTATAAATACCATATCAACCCTCATTCATTCATCACCTAGTAAAAATCAAATAGACAAAGGCACTTATAAAAAATCACTCTATAAAGCATTCAATTTATCAAATCTTCCCTATTTACAAACCAATTATAGTGAATAAACATCTAAAGGTCTAAATTACTAAATGAGTAGCCCAAGAGCCCAATTTTTAAAGTTACAAGTTAGGTTATTGGTGTACTTGATTTACACACATTACATGATTCACACACAAGCTAACATGTAGGGGATAAACACATGGATTTGAGGCCCTCTTATAGAGTACTAGATATGTAGGTAGCACCCTTTTATATGGAAGTCATTGGGGTGAACTTTACACCATGTTCCCACCAACCCATTTTCCCTAAGGTCACATTAAATATGGAAAGCTAGGGTTTTACCATTTCACAAGGAGAGACTATCCATGACCTAAATATAAATACACCAAAGTTAAGGTGAAGTGAAACCTAGAAGCATAATATGGTCTTATTCTTTTTCATTGGATATTTTTTACATCACACTATCATCAAAATTAGACTATAGTGTCGACCTAACCATCTAGGGATGGCAGAATTATCTAGATATCTAAAGGCATTAGATCTAAAATCTGATAATTATTCCAAAACTATATTCCCACTTGATTTTAGTCTATTTCAAATTTAGAATTGCATTAGCATTAGAACAAGATAAGTACTTATATTCTTTGTCATTTCTATATCTAGCTTTGTTGTACTTTCCTTATTTATACTATCTCAACATAATAAATTTAGTGTATGATTATATCAGAGTTTAACATTTAATTGGCATGCTACAAATATTATTATCACCCTTGTACCATTTCATTTATATATTCTTAACCCTATGGTATATAGTGAAAACATATAACATTTTTTAATGTAGGAAAGTCCTTAAAACATTTACCATTTCTTAATAAAAATTAACACACTAAGATTAATATGTCTTAAACATTCTATCATTAGCCATTTTAGCTCTAGACATAATTGGATTCTTTTTCAATTCAACCTTAATAATGAATTCATTTCCATCAAAGGTTACTTGATAATTTTACTCTAACATCTATCTTGTAGATAAAAGTTTTTTCTTGAGTGTAGGAACTAATAAAGTTTCATTTATGAGTTTTACCTCACCATCATAGGTTGTCATTACAATAGTGTCATTTCCCTTGGTTTCATGATATTGATTATCTCTTGGTACAATTGTGTTATTATGCTTCTCATCCAAATTAGTGAGAAAATACTAATTATATTTCATATGAGAAGAAAATATATAATCAATATACTAATTAGTATTATCACTTTCATTTATATTTAAGCAAGAAATGAACAAAAAAATTATTTTATCTTCAATAGTGTTATGATCATTCTTTTTCTCAATGTTTGTTTTTCTTAGCCTAAAAATTTGATTCATAATGTCCAAGCCTATTACAATAAAATCATTGAAAAATTATTTTATCTCCCCTTCTAAAATTACAACTCCTTCCTCTAAATTTACCATTTTTCCTATAAAATTACCATGAGTTCCTTTGAAATTTTCGTCTCTTCCTCTAGCTCTAAAATTACTAGATTTTCCTCTTAATTCATTTATTTTATATTATTTTTGGAAATTGAATTAATCTACCTCTTATGTGTGTTTTATAGGTAAATACTTATTCAAGGCTTTCCTCACTACTCTTACTTATTTATTCTATAGTTAATAAGATCTCATTTAACATATCTATCTTCATGCTTCTAATAACTTTATAAACCTCACTTGTTGAAACTACATTTTCAAATTTGGGGGTCATAATTCTCAAAAAAACTTCAATACATACTTTTCATCTATATCTTCTCTCAATACCTTCATATTACTAACCAGGCTTTCTACCTTTGTTAAAAAAACATTAACATATTCACTGTTTAACATTTTCATATTTTCAAATCAATGCACTTTGTGAATCATGGCACCATAGTAACAAGTAACATGCATAGAATTAAAGTTATAATTTTTTTTTTTAATTTTCATAAAATTCCATATACAAGGCTTAAAGGGATGCATGTAATGGACATGATAATGTCAAATAACACACAAGGGCAAGGTCCACATGAAAATGTCATGACGATGTTATATAAACAAAAAAGCAAACAAGTTTAAACATACTATGTAATAAAGAAATAAGTATAAACAACCACAATATGTGTTGATGTTATTATTATAAAAATAACATATTCCTATAGCACATGTAAAGTATGAGTGATTAGAAAAATAAATTATGATATATAGCTCATCATGGTAGGAAGGTTCTAGATAAATACAAATTTCAAATGTGTTCGAGGAGAATGGAGAGCAAGGTTGTTGCGTAGAAAGGGTAGCTCAACATCAAAACCATGTAAATGTAAGTCTTATATCATAACAAATTACCTTGTGAAAATTAATGTGTATTTGAGAAAAAATAAATATTATATTTATGTAACATAGATAAAATGAAATATGGGTTGAATTAAATTTAGCAATAATTATAAGGCTCTTTAAGTTTTGATTTTTAACTTTTTTATATTTTTGAATTTTTACCATATTTTAATGTTTTCAAATTTTTGCCAAAATTATAAGAATAGTGTGAATAAATAATAGTTGATAGGATGTTTTTTTTTTTAATAACGAATTTGAGAATGTCATAATAAATATTATATCTAGTATGTTGCAAAAGAGAAAATCGTAAGGATTCTAGTGAATCTGAAGGTAAAATATTTGGATAAGATTTAGTCAAAATAATGTTATTTATAATTATATTAAGAGAGATTAGGATGAGTGTTATATTCACAAATTTTAACCTTACTGTAATGGAAAATAATATAAATATTTAGTTTACATAGAATTTTACTATTCATTTTTATTTGAATAAATATTAAGAGTTTTAAAATTTACAAAAAATGACTCAAAAGAGACTAGTAGGACCAACATAATTTGAGAAAATATGAACTGTAGTGGAGGCAAGTACAAAGTGGGATCTAGTGATGACGTATTCCATATAAATCATTTCTTTTTTAATTTTATTGTTATTTTTAATTTTTATTGTATTTTTTTAGTCACATGGTCTTGTGTCTCCTTAATTAGTCCTATCCCATCCTACCGTGGTATTATTTGTTCAAATGTACTTTTGTCTATATTAGCATCATGTGTCATGCACCTATGAATAAGTTGATGTTTAATTTAATTCAACTCTATCTAAAAAAACTAACACTAAAGATTATATGTTGAGATGATCTATGGAATCTTGTTTTTGATATATATATATATATATATATATATATATATATATATATATATATCATAGAAGTTTGTGCATACTCTAATCCCCTCAAGTTTATTAAACACTGGCATAATGTTTGATATCCAATCTAAGTATTCAATGGCATGTATAAAACCTAAAACCAACTATTTCTTTATCTCTTCCTTTACTAGTAGTGTTATCTTGGGATGCATTTTTCAGAGATTTTATTTTACTGGTTTTGCATTTAGATGTATCATAAGGTGGTGAAATACTAAATATAGATCTAACCCCAATATATCTATATAGTACCATGTAAATACATCAAAAAAATCACAAAGAAAAAATGTAAATATATCCCTTTCTTTTAGATTGAGTGATATAGCATGTTTTTAAATTTTTGGATCAGCTTTAGTGTTGATGTTTACAAGAATGGTTTCTTCAAAAAGTAGACTTGATTGATTTTTATAAGCTATAGGTGGTGTAGGAATATGAAAATATTCTTTAACCTCTTTTTTTTATGTAGATGCAAAATTAATAGAATGACATAATTTTTATTTCCCAAAATATGCAAAATCTACTAGTTGTATTAGAAAACCTTTCTTATGATCACCTATAGGAATTTGATCCTTGATTCTCAATAACTTAGATATGGCTTCCTCATTTTTAAAATGGTCAAGTTGTGGTGCATATTGTTTGTCCCATTAGATGAGAGAAGGATATTCTAGGTCATGTTTTATAATGATGTTTTCATGGAAAAGATTGGTAAGGTCTAGATCTTCAAAATGGCTAATGATGGAACCTGTCTTGCTACCTGATGAATCATATTATAACTCAATAAAAGAGTAACTTTTGGAAATAGTTAGATGTAAATTAAGTGGGTTAAATCTTATACCATGCTTCCCTTCATTGGATTTTAGTATTATTGCTTCAATGGTGCCTTGTTCATAGAGACCTAAACCTTTGCCTTTGTAATTCATTATTTTTCACATGATGGATTTTGCAACGAGATATCTATTGGTGGAAAATCAAGTAGCTAATTCATCAGAGTAAATCCAAAAGTAAATTGAGTCATCAATGTGATCATTGAAAAGAAGGCCTCCTATAAATTTTATCTAGCCAAGCTTTCTAACCATTATTTTATCCTTTAAATGGTTTGGTCTGCCATATTCAGTAGGATTGTCATGTATTTTGCTTGTATAAAAATATTGAACAATGTACTAGTTCATGCCTCAATAAATGATTTTGAAATGGAAAAAAGTAGAAGATGATGCTTTGTTGGATGGTGGATTCTATTTTTTCTGAATGGATGGATTATTAAAAGTTTTCTCAATAGATGGACTATTAGAAACTTGCTCAATGGATGGACTATTGGAAGCTTTCTCAATAGATGGTGAATTGGTTAATATTTTTTCAATAGATATGGAGGGAGTTGGAGTATTAATCCAAGGAGAGGTGTTTGAAATAAAATTTTAGGATTGACATAATTTTCAAATGAAGGGTAATCCTCAACTAGGGTAAAATTATCTTCTATTACTAGTAGATAGTTTGAGTTTTGATATTTACCTTCCAAAAGTTTGCAATATTGAAAGGGATGAGGATCCCCTTGAATATTACTTCCTTTCTTGCATTAGATAATTTCAAACACTATTGAAGGGTGGTTGGGATGTCATTCATGGAATGGATCCATGGGTATCCAAGGAAAATATTGTATGGTAAATCAAGATAGAGAACATGAACAAGTGTTTTTTTAATGACAAACCCTACCATCAAAGGAAGAGGGATTGTGTCGATAGACTGACATTCATTATTATCATATGCCTTTATTGTTATGATATTTAACTCTACTATTTTTACTAGATAGCTAATATGTTTTATGAGTCTTAGTTTACATAGATTAAGGGCTAAACCATTATCTATAAATACCCTTTACTTTGTGCCAATAAATAGTAACCTTTATATACAATAGAAGGTTATGTTCTAAACCTAAAGGAAAAACATCAAGAACCTATTAACAATTGGAAGTTTTTGGGATCAATATTTTGAGGAATGCTAGACTCCTAAAGGACATTATACAAAATATCTTTATACACAGAAGAAGTCTTGAGAAGGTATATAATGGATATGCTAGTTGGTGTCTTCTCAAGATGATATATAATGTTGTACTTACATTAAACATTAGAAGGAGATGCACTTGGTAAGGTGAGCTTTGCATGTTTTATGGTGATAACACATTCATATTTTGGAAAAATGATAATGTCAACATGTTTATGTACCATATTAATGCTATTTATTATGGAATCAGCTGGATGAATAGCTTAGTTAACATTGCTTGATTTTGGTTGTTGCTTTTGTTTACCCTTACCTTACTCATGATTAGGGAATGGGTCTTGGTATATCCCTAATTTTTGGTTGTTAGATTATTTTGATGATGAGTTTTTAATAGTTATGTCACCTTTATCAATAATATCTTGAACATAATGTTTGAGGCACATACATTGATTTGTTAAATGACTTATGATCTGATAGTATTCATAGTATTCATTATCTTTTTACCAATTGGGTTAGGGAACATTTTCTTCAAAAGGTTTTGTGTTTGGCCACGTAATCACATTCACATGGGCCAACTTTCAAAAAACAATTTCATAAGTGTCACCTAATTTAATGGACTTACATTTTCATCTCCCTTATTTTGGTTTCCCACCAAAAATTATGATGTTGTGAGTTGATTGGTTATATGTTTATGTTTGTGGGTTCTAAATATGTTTTACATTAGTTACACCATCTCCAATAAGATTCTTATTTTTTTTTTTTTTAAATGGGTTTGTCTATTGGTTTTGAGGAATTATTATTATTTGGTTTAAATATTTTAATTATAACCCTATTGATCAATGTTCTTTCCACTTGAATTCCCTTCACGATAATCTCATCAAAAGATCATGGGAAAATAATTAATAAGTGATGTCCCAAATATTAGTTTAAGTTGTTCATAAAAATTTCCACTAATTTTTTTTTATGGAAATGACCATGTAAAATGGCTTGCCATTGCTCACCAATTTTTAAGGAAAGAAGCAAAAGTTTCACCATTTTGTTGTTTGGTATTATGCAAGTCTAGAGTGGTCAAGTCATTTTCAATATTGTAAGAGAATTAATGGACAAATGTTTCAAATAATTCTTTGAAAGTGAAGATAGATCCTTTCAAGAGTCTTGAGAACCATTCAAGGGCATGGCCCTCGAGGCTTCATGGAAATAGACACAACATGAATTTGTTATTATAAGCAATGTTTGTACATGCATGATAAAAACTTGTTAAATGTTCCCTGGGATCTCCTTTACCTTTGTACTTATTAAATTTGGGGAGTTCAAAATATTTAGGAAATGGTGTAGTCATTTTACTCACATCATAGGGATATGAACAAATCTCCTCAAACTTAAATTCTTTTGCTAGTTTTAGGAGCCATCTTGTAAGCCTTGGACTCTATCTTTTATATTTTGAAATTCTTGCATGAGAAAAGGGGATAGTTGGTCCATTTGACTTAAATGATTAATTGGTTGATTTGTAAATTTATTTGTGTGTTGGGGCATGATTGAATTAAAATTATTGGGAATTTGATTTTTATAGTTAAGGTTTTGAGGTTGGGAAAAAGTACTAGTGTTATAACCAAGGGGTTGATTAGTACCAAAATTCATTTGATTTGAATTTGGGTTAAAACTAAAATTGGTTTGAATTGGGTTTAGATTTTGGTTAGAACCAAGAATAGGATTTTATGTAAAATTTTAAATTGTGTGGTTTAGATTTAGGTTAAATGTTAGATTGTTTAAGGTGTTAGCATTAAATTTAATGGGATTGGAATTGGTATTTTAACCAAATCTTATTTTGTTAAACATACTTGGATTATTTTTTTGTTAAGGCATGTTAGAATTTGAACTAAATTAATTGAAACCTAGGTTTGGATTATTTGTGTTGGGATTGTTAAGGTTAAGGTTGGCATTGGATTGCACTTATTTTTAGTTTGAGTTAGTATTGGGATTTGGGGTAGATTTAAATGAAAGAATTGGGTTAGAGATATATTGTTTTTGAATTATATTGGTATTTGGAGGAACTAATCCAAGCAACAATTGATTTGATATATTTGGGTTTATACTTAGATTATTGAATGTACATGATGAAACATTCAAACTAGGATTTTATGATTGATTGGGAAAGCCAAAATATGTATTCAATCTTTGTTTAGGATTATATATGATTGGTGAGTTTTGAAAAATCTGATTTGGATTGATCGATGAGTTTGAATAAAGATTCACACTCAGATTAATTTGATCATAACCCTATGAGTTTGGGTGTATACCCAGATTTGGTGTAATCAAATTTTCATTATTTTGACTTAAATTAGATGGTAGACCCATATTCAAGTTTGGATGATTTTACTGCATGATGGTCAAACTTGAAGTAGGATTCAAGTTTTGATTGGTGGGTTGTATGATTGATGAGTTTGAGTCCATATTCAAACTTGGATTGTTTGGATGGTGTTTTAAATTCATATTTATATTCATGTTACAATATTCAAAGGAATTATTTTATTGGGGAGATTGAAAGTTCATAATCTCTTGGTTTCCTTGATTTGCATGAATTTCTATGGGAAAGCCATGACTAGCTTGGGATGACTCTTTACATGAAATAACTTTCCCTTTGTCTTGAGAGACTTGGAGATGATATTATGAAGGGGGAATGAGAGAATTTCTACCCTCTAAATAGCCATGTGGATTTTGTTGATTGTTATTGGAATAAGAAGGTTCTTTCTTTACAATGAGATATTGCAAGTTATGTACATCAGAATTGGATGGGAACTTTGCACGAAATCCTAAGACTCAAAACAATACTTCATTTTTATTGGACATGATTTATTCATCTAGGGAAGGTGGAGGTTGGGTATCCTTGGGGATACCTTCATCTTGGTAATCCTCCCCCTCCTCTTCTTTGTGATTGATTATTTCATGTATTTCTACATGATTCTCTTGACTAGGGAATTGAAAGGGGTCATTTCCAAAAGGCTCTTCCATTATATTATGAGGATTTAACTTGGCCATTTATCAAGTAATATGCATGATTAGAAAGAAAAATAAAATTAACTGAATAAAAAGGATGATCTAAATTAACCACATGAACCAAATATTTGACCAAAAAACTTAAATTCTTAAACCAATTATTTTAAGGATGTTATTTTAAAAGAATCAATTTTCAAACAAAGATTTTCAGCATGTGATAAACACAAAAAATCAACAAATAAAATTTTTATTCTAAACAAAAAAGAAATTACACATAAAGGGTGAAAATTAGGATGAAGGGTTGTGAACAACTATTGGGATTTCTATTGGCACTTACTTGTCCATGCTCTCAGCTATAACCTAATATATCAAGGCACTAACCATGGAGGATCTTGGCATTCTCATGGCCCACTAAGTCTAGTTTCAAGGGTGTATGGAAAGTTACTTCTTGGTACTAACTATTAACTAATGCACCAAAGTTGAATGGTGAAAAGAGGTATCCTAAGCTTAAGGTTTAAACAAGATTATCTACGGGGTAATCATGTAAAAATTGATAAAGCAAACATGCACTATTTGGTCTTGTCTTAAAGTACCCAACATAGTCGTAAGGGTCTCAGTGTGTTTATAATTAGTGATATCATATTTTGAGTTAGTTATTGAAACCCTGGATATTGGAACATGAAATCCCCACACAACATAGTGTGTATAAAACACATAACTACTTAGGCAATTAAAACAATTGCTAGCAGTGATGAATTTGTTGTGGAAAGAGATGAATTCTCTATGAAAAGAGATAACTTCACTGTAGAAAAATATTGTTTCACTACATAAAAATATGATTTTACTGTAGAAAATGATGAATTCACTAGAGGAAAGGATGATTTTGCTATTTTTTATGAAAACATTATAGATAATGATGAAATCACTACTTTTAAACAAAAATGTTGTTAACCTACAAATAAAACAAAAAACATAAAAATGTGCATGAAAATAGGGCAATTTCACTATTATGGTCAACATTTTCAATGTTAAATCTCTTGAATTCACTGTTACATAGAGAAGCACACACAATCAAACAAAAAAAAACTGATAGCAACCTATAGTTCATAATAGCACTAAAAACAATATTAAACACAAAATTCAAACATAAATAATAGAAACCAAAAGATAAATGTTAACTAAGTGTAAAGATGATGATTAAAAGATAAAATGTTATCTAAGTGAAAAGATGACGATTAAAAATGTATGAACTAAATTTAGACGTGCAAAGAAATTAAACTAAAGCTAATCTAACCTAAAAGTCAAACTATGTTAGATCAATAAACAAATAAAACACAATCATAAAATTTATGCTTTGAATGCACAAGATTTCTTCATTGTGATATACATTTGATATGCTCTGTAAAATATGTGGTGCTCACTCCTCCAATGTAAAGGGAGAATGGGTAGCATTTTGGTGCAAAAGGAAGTCTTTGATTATTTTTTATTTGCTTTGATTTGCTTATGTCTAGAGTTCTGGTTTCTTGATTGAGATTACAATCCTTTGATGTGATGATTGAAAATGGAGATTTGTAAGCTTATTTATAGATTCTTGGAGAAGGATCCAATGTTGGAGGATTATTTGGACTTTTTCAATCATCTAAATGATCAATGGTGGCTAATGAGTCTCACATATGAGGATGAAGACCTTTTTAAAATGGTTGACAAAAACATGACGTTGGTTAGTTGACTCAGCAAGACTAAGTCAATTTTCTTGACAAATTATGGGGTGAGTCATAAAAGGTGGAGAATATAGTGGATTTGGTTGGAATGAGGGAGAAAAGGTGGGAGATGTTTTGATGAGGTATAAATTATAGATTTTATTATTTAAAATAGGAATTTAAGGGTGCATAATTGACTTATTCAATATTTTAATTTATTTAATTATTTAAATTTAGGAAGAAATGTGATTTATTAATCCAAGAAGAATTATTAAATAGATTAGGTGCATTTCAACACTAAATTAAATTTAGGTGTCTACAACTCCATTGGCAATATAAAATAATATGAAGCATGTATTCATGGTCTTGAATGGGAAAGAAATAAGTGAGTGAAGAAATTACAAGTTTTTGGAGATAGTGAAATAGTATTTCATCAAGTTAAAGGTAAGAATATTACTAAGAATCCATTGTTGAAGTCTTATAAACATAGGGTATGGGACCTTATTGAATACTTTGAATCCTTCAATAGATAATTAATTCCAAAAGAAGAGAATCAACATATTGATAAGTTAGCTTCTATGGGAACTCAATTTGACATTATTAATGATGTGAAGAATTCAAAAACTTAGCCATACATCAAGGTAGTAGTGAAACCATTAGTTCTAGATAACGACGTCAATTGGTAAGTTTTTGAGAGTGATACAAAAATTGTATGTTTCCTTCAACAATAAGCTAGTTTTTCTTCAAAAAACCAAGGTAGGTTACAAAATCAATATGAAGAACAAAATGTGTAATTGAGATCCAAAAATATTCCCAAAGGGTTGGTAATTAGTGAGAACATCTTCAATGAGAATGATCAAATGAGGAGAGATGAGGTGAGTATGTCTACCAAGGAGGAGCATCATGAAAGGGTTAATATCTTTAAATACAAGCTTCTTAAGATTGGAAAGGTATGTATTATAGTTGAAAGGATTAAATTTTTGGATTTATGTAAAGAATTTTATGATATCTTTGCTTTGGAATATAATGATCTTAAAGGCTTTGATCCTAGACTTTCCCAACATGCCATAAATATTAATTGAAATGCAAAGCTTGTAAGACAAATATAAATACCTATAAACCCAAATATTGAGATTCTAATTAGGAAAGAGTTAATTAAATTGATAGAGTCAAGCATCATATTCCTTATTAAACACTCATCATGGGTTACTAATCTAGTCCCTATGAGGAAGAAGAAAGGGGAGATCAAATTATGTGTAGATTTTAGAGATTTGAATAGAATGTCAATGAAAGATCATTACCCCTTACCCTCTATGGAGAAAATATTTCAAGTGGATTTAGGTTATCAATTTTTCTCTCTCTTGGATGGCTACTCTAGTTATAATCAAGTCTTGGTGAAGGAAGAAAATCAATACAAAATAACCATTACTACTAAATGGGACACATATGCCTATAAAAGGATGTCATTTAGGATATACATTCCAAAGAGACATGGATATGTATTTTCAAGGCTTGATTAATGAAATGGTGCTAATCTATCTTGATCATATAACATTTTTTTCAAAAGATGCTAGTGACCATTTAGCTCATCTTAGATTAAGTTTTGAAATATGTGAGCAATATGGGATCTCTCTAAACCCCAAAAAGTGTGTTTTTGTAGTTCACAAGGGTAAGCTCTTAGGTCACATTATCTATAAAGATGGGATTACCATAGATCCTGAAAGAGTGAGTTTCATATTGGCTTTGTATTTTCCCAAGCACAAGAAAGGTTTATAAATATTTTTTAGAAATATTAATTTTATTAGAAGGTTCATACCTAGTTTTTTTGACCTTGTGAAGCCTATAATAGCCATGTTGAAGAAGCACCAAGCCTTCAATTGGACCAATGAAGGACAAAACAATATTGAGGATATTAAGCAAGATATAACCTAAGCACCTACATTGATCAATACTAATTTTTCAAATGATTTCTTCTTGTATGCTTTCTCTAACATTGACACCATCTCAACCATGTTAATTCAATATAATGGTGAAGCTCTTGAGAAACTTATTTCCTTCTTTAGTCAAGGCATAGAATATTATGAAGAGAGATGCATATTTATATAGAATCAAGTGTTAGAAATCATAATGATCCTTAATAAGTTTAGGCATATGGTGTCTAATAAAAAAATTCATGTCATGGTGTCATGTATAAGCATAAGATACTTCATTTTGAATAAGGATTTGAATGAAAAAGGGCTAGTTAGATAATCAAAGTCATGGGATATGATGTGGAGATTAAGGATACCAAGTTGGTAAGAGGAAAAGGACCATGTGAGCATTTGGAATTTGATATTCAAGAGGATAAAGAATTTATTTTAGCATTGCAAGATGATCCTTCTATATTTGTACCTTCAACCCCTCTAATTTGGACATGAGATATGGTGAGAATTATTAAAATAGGTGAGTGTCCTACAAGTTTGGATAAATAAAAAAGTGGGTACTTTATATTACAATCTATCCCCTATGTTCTTACGGATGGAGTCCTTTTTATAATAAATTTTAATGGTATGCTATTAAGATGTGTTGAAACTAATCAAATTGATAGGCTTTTAGATCAATTTCATGATGGGCATATAGGAGATCACTCTCCACCCAAGACCATAATAGAAAAAATAATGAGAGTTAGGTACTATTGGCCTATCTTTTTCAATAACTCTTATTCATGGGTAAGGAGATGGAAAAAGTTTGAATTTTTCATAGATTTTTTTTATAGCCCTCCCTCTTAATATTATTCAAGTGGAAAAACCATTCATGAAATGGGGTCATGATTCATTGGCATGATAAACCCTCCTTCAATTTCAAGCCATAAGTGGGTGTGTATGGACACTGATTGTTTCATTATATGGGTGGAGGCAATAACCCTCAAAGAGGCTAATGAAATTTCAATTCCTGACTTATATGAGAGCCTAGTAACCAGATTTGGGCTCACTTCCATAATAATTTTAGATAATGCAATGGTATATAGTGGTGAAAATATAAGTGAATGGCCTATTAAACATGGCATGTAAGTAATATCTTCTTACAACTAATATCCTAAATGAAATGGACTAGTAAAGTCTACAAACAATAAAATTATTATAATCATTAAGAGGATAGTGGAAGAAAATCAAAGAGCTTGGCACACTAAGTTGAAGGTAGCCTTATGGGATGATAGGATTACCCCAAAGAGGGTTGTTGGTAACTCACCATACATGCTTGTTTATGGGAGAGATGTCAAGATACCTATATCTCTTGAATTAATATCCATAGAATCAACACATCAATTCAAAATTATGGAGAGTGACCCCATAACAATAAGGTTGATAGATTTGATGGCATTGGAAGAGACAAGAGACCACGCCATGTATACCATGGAGTGAAATTAGGCCCAAGTAAAAAAGACATTTGATAGAAGATTTGTTTCAAGATCATATCAAGAATGAAACCTTATGTTAAAGTGGGATGAAGATAGGGCTAAACTTGGTAGGCATACAAAATTTGATACATTGTGGAGTGGACCCTTTGTTATTATTGGTTATAAATAACATAATGATTTTTAGATTGCAAAGATAAATATAAAGGATTTGAGAATCCCAATCAATGGGATACATTTGAAACCATGTTAATAAGGTTAATTTGTATCTTTTTAAATCATATAATAGGTATTTTTTTTCATAAGTGATTAGAGCACAAGCTATTTTATTTGTTTGATTTTGTTGATGTCCTTCCTTTAAGTGTCTTATGAAACGTGTGTGTGTGTGTGGTGTGTGTGTTTTGGAGTTATCTTAGTTTTCATTTTGTTTCTAAGGCTAATTTCAAGTTCAAAGTCAAATATGACCTAAATTCAAGAAGTATTCATGACCCCATATCCCAATGGACTATCAAGGCAACTACTCTAGATGTATATCAAGCATGTAATCCTAAGAGGTCACCAAAGATGTTAGTTAAAAGTGGCCACCATAGGTGAGTAACATTAAAAAATTTAGTCTTCATGATATTAAATTTGTTGATATCCATATAATGGGTCTTGTTTTGATCATGTTTGGTCTCATACTAATGATATTTATGTTGTTCTTAATATTTCTTAGAGTAGGGTGGCCTAGTTTGGGAGTGATTTAAAGTACCTAGTATTTTCATCAAGTCTTTCAATATGGTCAGCTCCAAAATGTTTTTCATAGATGAAGGTAACTTTAACAAGGTTAAGGTTTAATTGTGAAATTCAAGGTAAAACTTGAACCATGGTGAAACAAGAAGATGGTGACCCTCTAATAATAAATGTGTTCCATGTTGAGCAAGTAAACAAAGAAACAGAGCTAGTAAGTTGATCAAATTGCATTTTCAAGTAGATTGGATAAGTTAAGGTATTTTTAGAAAGATTAAGGTATTTCATTACTTTAGTCTTATGGTATGCTCCAATGTTTTAATGAGACTTACTAGTAAATATCAAACATGAAGGTATGTTATGGGTCTTTAATGTCATTTAACACTTTTGGAATGTCATGATATATGTACTTTTCCATACATCTTTTCTAAGATGTATTTAAACTAATTTTCAATGTTGGTACACTTTTGTAACTACTTATTAATTGTTTATAACATTTAAATTAGGCACAATGAGGAAGTTTCAGTGTAAGATAAGGTGGGAAATGTTTTGGTACATTTATCCACTTCTATAAATCTTAATGAAAACTCCATTTTCACTTGGTCCATCAGCTACAACAAGTTAAGAAGGTAGAATAAATAGTTTTTTGAGGAGAAAAGACATGTGGAGGTCTCTTTCTAAAGATTTTATAGTAAAGATAAAATTTTAATCCCATATAATACTCTTATTAGTCTCCTTAGACCCAAATACATGTGAATGAAGGAGTTGTAGATCCAAAATGAGAAAAAACCTATGCCTTTTCTCCATCAGGTTTCATAAGTCTGCTTGCAAGCTCAAGAAGGCTCAATAGATTGGGATTGGTTCATAAAGGAGAAAGAATATGTAGGAAATTGATCTTATGGGAATAAGGGGACCCATATTACCTTCCAATTCATAGTATCAGTTAGGATATTTATGCCCTAAGATTTATGAATCATCCTTAACAAAATAGGATGTCTTAAACCCTCTCAAAATCCTAAAATTTTGGTTTTGGATAGTTTCAGAGCATTTTGGAGCTTTTGGGTGAAAATGGAGGATTTTGTGATATCAAGAAATATTTTAATAGTATTCCCATACCATTTCTTATAATATATTTTTCACATTCAAACAAGGGAAGGAAAGAATCTCTATATAGTGACTTGTTTCAGATTTGGGCAAGAGAGTTTGAGATCTATGAAGGAATCAAAGATGTTTGGGAGTTAAATGAAAAGTTATAAATATACATCTATATATATATATATATATATATATATATATATATAGCATTATTACATCCTCAAATATCACCCTCAAGTGTATATTTTATATATAAAACCTTGAAACTCATTGGTATTAGAGTTTTACAACAAAGTCCTAGATCTAAAAGAGAGAGTTATAGGCCCATGATTCATAAATGAGTTTCTAAATGCATCCTTGGAGGAATTTTATTAATGATAAAGTATTAATATACATAGATATGTATATATGAGTGATTATACTTAAATAAAGCATCAAGCTTATTCTAGGCTTGTGAAGAACAGAGGTGACTGAGGGCTAATATAGTCACATGCATATTAATATGCTACATGTATGCAAGTTGAATGTGAAAATGATTGGCAAATATTCATTTTACGTCATTGGAATGATTATAAAATGAGATAATTATCTTAATTTTTATCTTATTTTAATCATCTAATCAATTAATATCAGTCATATGGTGATAAAATAAGGTGTTAAGCCTAAAGTAGAGACTTATAGGTCTACCTGCAAGGTAAGCATAAAGAGGCAGGGTTTGTGATGAGAGATGAGTTTAATAAGACACATAGGATATGTGATATAAAGGAGAAATATTTGTAAATGTGATATTATATATGAATCAATGAGAACATAAAATTTTTCAAGAGCACCTTAGATAAGCTTCAACAGGCTTATAAGGCCTAAAAAGAGGTTTTTTGTGCATGTGAAGTTGGAATCTCTAAAAACTAATGAGATGTTGGTTTTTCATGATGATATATGATATATCCAAATTGATGGAGTATTATAAACAATTTTTTTAAGGATTTCATAAGTACTTTTAAGGGATCAAAAGTACACTCGGTTGTACATAGGCAGTTTAGAAAAAATTAGGCTCAAGACACTTAGATAGGCAGTTTGGGATTGAATAAGATAAGATGAAAATAGAGACATAAATGAAACCTATTAAAGATCTCATTTAATCTTAATAATAAGTATAGAGATATATAAATCATATTTAAAGTCTCTAACAAATCAAAACAATGCAGTCATGTACTGAATGAACACTGAATGAATTGTGTGTATCATGGTGAAGATTAAATAAGTAGGTCAAGTCAGTTTTCATGACTAAAATCATGTGAAAAAAAGTCATAAAACATAGGATACACTATATAAAATGTCACCATTGGTAAAATAGGCTTAGAGACAGAGGATACAAGAAAGAAAGTTTTAGGCCTAAGAGACACCTACAAGCCTGTCACAATTAGAGGAGAGAAAATACATACTTGTAATTTGGGATTAAGTGATAACAGGTTTTTATAGGCTAGAGGGATGATGATTAAATATTACATACTTAATATGATCATGAATAAGGACAAAAGAAACTAAAGAGATCTCAATCTCAAGTCCTAATAACTAAGAAACCTGAATATGAACATATAGGCATATACCTAAAACATAAAGAAACTTGCAATTTTTTGAAGTAAGTTTGGGAAATGAAGGATATTAAGATCTAAAGATGAACTTGGTATAAATATTTTGAATTTTTAATGTATTTCAAGAGAAGGAAAGTGTTCAATAATAATTTTTAGGGTCATCTCCATGGGACTACCCACAAACCCTAAATATGGGCTAATTCAAGTTCTAGTGACTTGTAAAAGTTAATTTATTTAGGGGATCACTTTTACACCTCATGTGATGTTGATCAGACCTAAAAAGGGTGTTTTCAACCAAAATAAAACCCATATACAACATTTTCTCCCAAAAAATCATCTCTTGGGTGCACTAATAGGCTTATTCTACCTGAGAAGTTACTTACATTATGTGGGAACTTGAATGAGGAGTTGCATGGGTACTAGTGGATGTTAGAGGAGTTAATACTGACCCTATACTCTAATCTTGTGGCATTAGTTGAGGGATTAATGAAATGTTCTTTATGAACAATCCTTAATAAATTTGACACCTAAAACCCTACTAAAACCTCTTAAGAAGCTTGACAGAGCAAATTATCCTTCTAATTTCATCAAATGAATTGGGATGGCCTTGAAACTACTTAGATGATCTACATACACTTCCTGAGCATCTAATAGATCCACTAGTTTTCACATGTGATGGAAATGTATTAAAAAATGACTTGAGAAGCTCCCCTTTTGATCTTAGTTTCAAGAATTAGAGAGAGTAAAACCTCCTAATCTATTAGAAAAGACTCTCCAATATGGGATAGAGATATAATGACCTCTCATAATTCATTAAATAAACCTCCATGATGCTAATATGGGTTCCAAATTACTAAACTAAGCCATGAGAAGAAATCCTTTCTTGTTTGTATGAAAAGGCAAGAATGTAGACTTGATTGAAGTTAAAAAGTCATGGAGATCCTCAGATTACCCTTGAGTGTACCTAATGACACTCATATGAAACCTCTCAATTATTGAACAAATATTTTCTAAACCATTTGTAGGGTTGAAGAGTTATCTATCAAAGAGAAGGAAAAACATCATATTGAAGATCACAAGTGTCTGAGAAGTTACTTTCATTATGTTGGAACTTGAAGGAGGAGTTGCATGAGTACTAGTGGCTATTGGATTGGTTAATAAGGCACCCATATCTTATGGCCTTAGTTGAGGTATCAAGGACATGTTCTTTATAAAAAAATCCTTGACAAATTTGAAACATAAAACCTTGGTAGAACCTCTCAAGAATCCTAATGGATAAAATTAGCCTTATTGGTGCATCAAATTAATTGGGATAGCCTTAAAATTACTTGGATGGTCTCCACACACCACTTGAGCATTTGATAGAGCCACTAGTTGGCACATGTGAGGGAAATGTATATAAAATGGCTTGATGATCTCCCCTTTTGAGCTTAGTTGTAGGATTTTGGGTGATTAAACCTCTTAATCTATTGGAAAAGACTTTATAAACTAGGATAGAAATATAATATCCTCTCACAAGCCATTCAATAAACATTGATGATGCCAATATGTGTTCTAGTTTACTAAACTAATCCATGAGAAGAATACCTTTCTTAGTTATATGAAAAGGAAAGATTATAGACTTGATTGAAGTTACAAAGGCATGTATATTCTCAGTGTACCATTTAGTGTATAAAATGACACTCATACATAGCCTATCAAGCCATGAACAACTCTTTTCTAGAGATATTTCCAGCATTGAATAGTTATCTAGTAAAGAGAATTAAATACATTATATTGAAGATCATAAGTGTCCCTAAGATAAGAGTAAGGTAGTAAAATATTCCATAACATCCCTTAGGCCTCTAATGTAGGGTAAACTACTTTTCACATCAGCTTTGAACCTACCGAGTGTACATAAGATGATAAGAACCAAGACAACTCATTGCAGATGAACTTGTAATTCCCTTTCTAATAAGTGATCAGTTTTAAAAGGTGAGTGATATCAAGAAAAAATAAGAACTACGTTGACACTTCTCATGAATACATCATTTGGTAGGGTTAACACTTGTTTAAGGGGAGAATAAAACTATTTTTTAGATCCTTTTTTTATTTTTAATTGCTCTATGAGTGCTTAGTTAAGCATCACAAGAATTTCTACATCCATCTCCCCTATCCCATCTTATTTCTTATATATATGCATTATATTTTGATGGTAAGATCAACCTCTATTGGTTATGGTGAAACTCTAACTAATTTTACACTTGATCACCTTTTGAAACAATAAATAAATTTGATTTACCTACTTATATGTTGTGTAATGTGTGTATCCATGTAATTTGGTTGATCTTGTCTAGTTAATTATTCATTTTTATAGCTTGATATCCTAATTATTCACCATTGTGTAGCAAAGATAGTTATTACAAGTCATTATTAGTGTTTTTCCTTAGTGTATATAGGATTTGGGAGTGGAATTGCATCATTTATACCTTTACAAGGTCAATTATTACCATCCTAAATACTATCATTCATTTCTGAACCTCTCAATAAAACACTTATGTGATAGTCATGTCAAAATTATAGGTTGTGTAAGGATTACAACTTATTTATTCAAATAGTGTATGTTTTGGACAAGTAGAAGAAACAATATTTTGTTGCATCACCTCCATGTTTTCCTAGTTTTAGTCTTTTCTCCCTTTTCCTTTACAAGTAATATTTTTATTAGTAATTTTGGGTGAAGCATCAATGCACCTAGCCCAATCTAAGAATTCACTTCATCGTTTAGGCTACCCATAGCATATAAGTGATTCCATGTTATTATCTAAATAATAAAGCTTAAACAACCATATTAGGGGTGAGATTTAGATTGATAAAAATACCTACAATGAACACCATAGGAATAATAACATCTAATATTTATGGTTGAAACAAGGCAATTGGTTAAAATATACATGATACATACCATATTATAGGTGTGAATAGATGCTTCGTAAATAGTATTACTCCTCAACACATAATTATAACTTGTATAGTAAGTCATTTTATAAGGATAAAAAATTGATTAGAAAAACAAGTAGATCATTAAACATAAATAGTGAAACACTGTTTAAAATAGTTGGGATACATAAAAGACTTGATGATTCCAATAAAAATGAGATCTAGGATTTCCTTTATAGAATTCAACAAAAATACAAGGCTATAACTGATGCTCTCAAATATTTACTTACATAATTCTAACCAAAAATAAAAGGCTATAGTTGATTCTCCCAAATATTTACTTTCACATTTTTAGAAAGACAACCAAAGGGTTTCACCTAATACAAGAGATGTAGTAAAAATATGATTTAGTTCTAACATTGATCAGTATATTGTTTACCATGGATTCATTTATTATGTTATTCACCACCCTTGATGTAGACATAGTTTGCACTAATTTGAGTAGAATAAATTGGCCCTAGATGTTATTTTCAACCCTTGAAATGGTGAAAATGTTGGTTTTCAACAAAGCATTAGAGGTGGAGATCTCCAATTGTAGATTCAATATTGAAACCATTTATTGGAAATGTTTCTATGTTCCTAAGCAGTTATAAAAATGTGCATCTAAATGGATTTATAGTTCATGGTAATGGTAACATGTGTGATTTTCCTATCTAGATGTGCTATAATCAATGGATTTACAAGGGGAGGTCCCCGAGGTGCAAATGTCAATTAGAGGACAAGAACTTATCTTTTGACTGCATAAAAATTACATTCCATCACTAATTATTATACCAAATACCACATATTTATCTCTTTTTTTATTGACATGATTTGGGGTACAATTATATTGAGTCAACATGTATTTGAAGTTTATTTTGATTCAGGCAAACTAACTATTTTAGTTTTATGTATTTGAAGTTGTCCTAAAAAACTATAATTTTCTTATGTTGGGAGGGACTTTATTAAGGTCAAAATGGGTATTACATCTCTAGATAAAGAGTGATCATAGGAAAATAACATGGTCTTATATGTTATTCACCACCATATACATGGTGGTGGTTCCATTTTTCAGCCATGAAGCACCAGAGGTGGAGATCTACAACTATAGCTTCAATGTTGACAACATTTATTTTTAGTGTTTTTACATTCCTGAGAAGCTTTAAAAATGTGCATATAGATGGATTTGAAGGTCCTGGTCATGGTAAAAATATGTGTTATTTTCCTATCCAAACATGTTTAAAGTTATTTATTTTCAAGGGGAGTTCCCAAAGGTGAAAATATTAGTTATAGGACAAGAACTTGTCTCTTGATTACATAAAAATTAGATTCCTACACTGATTATTATACTATCTACAAAATATTCATCTCTTATGTTTTATATTTTTGATATAGGGTGAAATTATATGGATTTTACATGGATGATAATGTTATTTTAATTCATTTAAACTAATTATGGTTTTAGATTTATGCATGTTTGAAGTCGGCCTTAAAAACTAAAATGTTTTTCGTATTGGGAAAGACATTCTTGAGGCTAAAATAGATTCTCTATCTCTTGATCAGGCATGATATAAGGCCAATAACTTGGTCCTAGATGTCATTCACCACCCCCAATGTGGTGTAAACTCTAGTTCTTAGTCATGAAGCATTGGAGGTAGAGATATCTAATTACAACTTCAACATTGACAACATTTATTGTTAGTGTTTCTACACTCCAAAGCAACTTAAAAAATGTGTATTAAAGTGGATTAAAATGTTGTGGCCATGGTAACACATGTAATTTGAGTATCTATAGGTGTTGAAAGTGATGGATTTTCAAGGGGAAGTCCCAAAGGCATAAATGTCAATTGGAGGATAAGAAATTGTCTCTTGACTACATAAAAAGTGTAATCCAACATTGATCAATAGACCATATACAATTAATTTAAGTTGAGTAAAAAAAACATTTTGCATTACACATCATTAAATCTTTACATCCTCCATCATCATTTCTTCTCTCCCTCAAAAAGTATCAATAAATGTAATAATGTGACCACTGCTAAATTTTGAATGTCTGTATTGCATTTTTTTTTTTAGTCTTTTTCTTGTCTTTTTATCAAGGTTTGAAAAAAATAGAGGACATCAAAATGTATTTTGGGGGTTTGGTTTTTATTATAGCTATTTCATTTTTTTAGTTAGGTTTATAATTAAGGATTCTATGGCACAGGTATTTAGGTATGTCATTAATAGTTTTAGCTTGGATTACAATTATTTATGTTTAAAGAAATATCTCATGTTGCTTTTAAAGATTTATTTTAAATGTAGATAATTTATATAAATTAACAATTTATACCAAAATTTTCACAACTATAACTTTTTCATATAACATTTTAAGTTTGTTTTATATTTATACGAGAATACTATATATCATGTAGTTTTTTTTTAAAGCATTTTTACCCCAATCCTTTTATTTCAATGTGCTTTAATTTTAGATAAAAATAATTTTGTATATTATTCATCATTCCAAAATAAATTATCTTAATTTAGTATGATTTTACTGATATTGAATAAAGCTATTATATTTATAGATGTATAACTAAACATTGATTTTTTTAAAAGCAAGATATTGTTAACATTCATAATCTTTTCAATCCCATTACTATTTTATAAAAGGAAAGTTCTTAAACTAAACATAGGTTCCAACCAATTTGTTTGGATCTAAAATTTATGCTCTTGATTTCATAAATTTGCCTCATAAAATCTATAATATATTTAGTCTCAAATTCCCTTTTTGAAAAATATTAAGAGTCTTTCTTCATTTTCCTTATGACCTTGAATAGGCCTTCCCATATTTTCAATGTCAATGTTCTCCCCTTTTACTTTATTTGGTGTGTAGTTATTCATTTAAATTTTATTTTCTTCTTCTCAAATGTCATTTTGATTTTAGGCTTCCTAGTGATGACCATGTTATTGTTCTAGAGTTGGAGAACCCTGAGTTTTATTATTTGTATCCAATAATATACTTAGGCTATTGTTGGAGAATATATTATAGGGAGTGCCCAAAAGTATTGAACTTAGGAAGAGTAAAGCCCAGGGTGATCCTTATTTGAGATTTAGGTATAATAAGGTCAATATCCATTTGAGCATCAATAATGTGAGGAAAAATAACTACAAGTGTACTAAAGATAATAGTGACACTGGTGTCCTCTTGTTTTACATTATCACTTATTGGTACATATCCATATCATGGAATGAAAATTCATGTGATTTTGAGTTTTGAGAGGCATAATGGGTGTAATGAGTGAGTTGGGTGAAGTAGTTGTACAAGATGGAATTATACTTTCAATGTGTGATCCCATAAAGTGGATAGAAATAATAATTAGGGTAGAAACCCTTAAATAAACAATGTCAACTAATGAGAAAACAATTACTTGGGTTGGCCTTGGGTAACAATAATATCAATCATAATGAATGTAATAACTAGTGGCATAATAGTATGACTATTAATAACTAGCACATGAAGATCAACATGAATTGAACTAGTATTAGGCATTTAAATGATAGGAACTATGATAATAATAGGAACTACAAGATTAGGTGACATGATAATAGTATTATAAATAATTGAGGGGGTAATAAAAAAATTTAATATTTATACATTGGTGATTTAAAAATAGTCATTCTCTAAGGATGGTACACAAACCATACCATTGATTTTAACATGTCAATTTTATTTGAATTATTTCTTAATGACAATGATTTATTCTACATTGTAAAAGTTAAAAATATTAAACATGATCATATTTAAATATGGACACACAACCATCAAATTTAGTTTTACAAAGATATGATCACTAAAAAATGTAAACACACAAGCATACACGTGTGTGCCCACACACACACACACACCAGCCATGAAAAAATGTAAAATGTGAACATAATAGAATTTTGATTCAATGCAATATGGCATATAATTTCAGAAAAGTGTACATTATCATATAGGCATGCAAAAAAGTACATCATGTAAGACATATCATACTCATCAAAAAGTTTCCCTCTTTTTTCCTTGATCAAATAAGGCTCTCCCTAAAATGCCTTGCTTGTAGATGGAGATCCCTTAAAATGACTTATATTCCTACTAGATCTGATTACAAGTCCTTTTATGCTCATAGATCACATGTAGTTGACCCTATTCATATACAAATATTGTTATAAACCTTACATATTAGACATACAACCAAGTTTAGAAGTTAATATTAAAATTATACAAAAACTATTTAAATATGCATTTACAATAATCTCATGGTCATTCTCAATTTTCTAATGACACTCAATAAGTTCAATGGTAGGTTGAGTCTCATGAACATGAGAGTGAAAAAGAGAAACAACATGATTAGGTTCCCTATTAATCATCTCAATGGGACTATCATATGTATTTTAAATAACCCTACATAGATAATTCATTCATGTAAGTTATATTTGTACAAGTATACAATAAAATTATTAAAATAAATAAATATCTATAATTTAACATTAGAAGTTAACATACCTCAGTGAGTTTTTTCATAGATGAAATCATAGAAATAATTATTATGTTTGTTCCTGTCATATATATCGAGAAGTCTCCATTGTGGTCATTAACTAAACAAAAAATATCGTTGTTAGTTGAGCATATATATAAAAATATGTACATGAAGTATAAGATTGATTAAAAAATTAACTTCATATATGTATAATTGGTTAAGCAACAAAAACATATGCATTAATAAACAACTCATAATCTAGCTATGAAAATGATGGGACTATCTTCTTCTATAACATAAAAAATTACATATATATTATTGAATTTTATATGTAAATTAATTATTGCATATTAAATATAATTATATTTGAAATTTGACATGTCAAATTTACAATATACTTGCACATGTGAATTCAAGGTATCCACACCAAATGCATGTACCAAAAGCTCATCAGTCATAACCATAGCATCTAGCCCCTCAAAAGCACCACCATCCTCATCTGAAGGTATAGTGTACAACACCACATGATCTAAAACATTATGGTTGGTCATAAGTGCTAGATGGAGCATCCCCATTCCCACCCTCTCTAACATCAGTGTTTGAAAACTTACTTGTATGCATAATGAGGGTTTCAATAAGTGCATTAAGCACATCTAAAGTGAATCTCATTCACTATAGAGGGGATTTTATCAAGATGGCATGGATTTTATAAAGGGACTCTTATAGGCTAATTAGGTACATGACGTGCACCTAATACATCTTGTGTAGAGCCATTTCATTAGCCCTAAAAATTAGAATAACCAAATAATTAGTAATTTTATTAAGGATAAACTTACAATAAATTTTCTCAAAAAATGTAAAGGAGCCACATGGTTATTATAAGGTGGGTAATAAAATACCATCCACCATTGGTGTTGACCATTTTCAATCACCATGGAGGAGCAGTTTTTGGTTCAAGGCTGTGGATCACCTGTAGGGCTTCAAAGTTTAGTCAGAGTTCAAAAAAAAATGGTTGAATTTTGACTTATAAATTTTTTAATAAAGTTTGTTCTTCATTAATTAAAAAATATTTAGAGTCTTTTTTTGGAGATTTAGTTGTGAACAAAGATTCTGAAGACTAAAATGTGAGTCATGGATTTTGTATGGAGAAAAGTGAAAGACATTTGTTTAGAAATTTTGTTGTGAATTTTTTTTTTGAAGGTTTAGGCAAAAGTCATGATAGTAGATAATCCAAATACTTTACAAGAATTGTATAAATATTTAGGTATTCAAGAAAATTACGCAATTAAAATTTGTAATAGCAGAAGCCATGAAGCCTATAAAAATCCTAAAGAAATCCATGTGATAATTTCTAAGTGTTCCTATCTTTAGAGAAAGTGTTACAAAGGAAAGGCATAACTTTTATTCTGAACACAAATTCCAAATACCAAATTTCAAATAAAAAAATGCAAATATAGGGGCCCAAAAAAATCTTGTGAAGGCCAAGTTGAAAACAATTTTTTTGACTACTTCACAAAGAATCGACTAAGACTTTTCCTTCAAAAAATTTATTGAGAAAAGTTAGAACTTTTATTATAAAGAAGAAGACTAGTTGGGATAATTTTTGTGAAGACAAATCTTATGAAGAAGAAAGAGAGCCATTGGATGAGTTAGATAAATTATCATGAAGAGAGTTAGAAATTTTGTTCTAAATAAAAATTTTGGTGGTAAGATCATGAAGACTCAAGTCTTCGAAGGATGTCATCAAGAAAAGGTTGGAAAAGTATTTGGGTATTTAGAATAATTATTCAAATGAGACAAAAAATAAATCTTAAAGAAGTCTTTGCAAAGAATTATCTGTCTTTTCTTCATTAGATTTTGTGTGTTGTGACTAGTTAGAACTTATGCAAATGATAATTTTTATGAAGGTTTTGGTTCTTCATAATAGTTATTTAGATGAAACATATAAAGGGAAGATTGAATATATCCTTAAAAATAAAATTTATAAGTGATTATATCTTTAGATAAAGTGTTGTGAAGGAAAGTCCAAACTCTTTTCTGAACAAAAGTTCTAAAGACCAAGAACTACGTCATGTTTTTTGTGTGAGGGTTCAACAAGCACAAGCCATGAAGGTTTTTATCTTTTCCTAGTGCCACATGTCAATATCATGGTAATATAGATCCCTTTCAAAATTATTTTTACACTTAGTAAAATTTCTCAAAACTTGCCTGTGAGATTTCCACATCAACAAGGTAGTAGGCTAGTAGGTTAGCAAGATAATGCCACATGTTGTAAACCTGATGCCCCACCTCCCCATAGATTTCCATAGATCCAAAAATTATATAAAAGTAGTGGGTGAGTGAGATGATGACATGTGGTATAATATAACTTCACTATAAATTAATAGTCAAACTCCTAGGGTGTCAGAGTTGTCAAAATTCGTAGAGCCCATGGCTTTTGAAGACCAATCAAAGGAAGACACATGGACATATGTTAGTCAAGGATCCCCCTGAAGTGACATGAGTATATTAACATTATAGGTTCTTTACCAATGAAAATCCCTTAGAATTTAAACTCTTATCAGAACCCAAGGACCTAAGTGTTAATAATAGCCTACCATGTGGAGGTGATAGGTCCCAAACACATTATGATAGGAGCGCCAAATGATTAAGAGAGTGCCAACTAGAACTTAGCAAATGTTGATTAGGGATCCAACGGGGATGAAATGGGAGGCAATTAAAAACCTATAAAAAAATAAATAATGTCATGTGGCATCCAAAGATGAACCCAAGTCAAGAATATGTGTCTAAATAATTAACTAAGTGTTGGAAGGGGGCCTTAAGGGGAGAATATACTCACAAAAGAAGAAAAGACCCAAATTGAGTCTAATGTTGACATGTATTTGGAACCTTAAACTAAGGGTATTTTTGGAATTCATGTTGGTACTAACTGAGGATAATATGATAGCCTATCTCACTTGTTCAAATGTCAAAACTCATGAACAAGTTTTGTAATTACATTAATTTGCATAATCAATCTTGGAACATCTCAATGTGAAAACCATAACAAAACTCAACTCCAACTATAAAAATGGTGAGATGGAAATATAATCTATCCCCATTCATCATAGAAGTAAGTGGAAATGGAGATCATGTAGAAGATAATATGCAAGCTTAGGAGGATGTGGCAGGCAGTTATGCAGGCATGGCTCTAGCAATCCCAATGAGATATTCCCACTTCCTCAACACCCTTCCCTGATCATCATCAAAGTTTTAATATCCCTAATAATGTCGAAGTTTTAATTAGACTTGATATATAAAATTTTGTGTATTTATTTGGTAGATTTTTAATCTAGATAAGAGGTTGCATTTTTATCACATAGATATTATAGAAATTTAACTATCCTTGACCCTACTACCTTGTTTTTATGCCCTTAAAGAAATCAAGAACTATTTTTACCTTCTCAATGGATTTTAATTTTTTTGTATCTTATGTATTTTTAACGTTATTTTTTTAGTTAAGTGTTCATTCCCTTTGATTGTATCTAGTTAAAATTCACCTTTATGCTAGTCAACTCTCTTTTACAGGTCATAGTTTGTGTATTTCATGGTTTATGCATTGTTAGTTATGGTGATGAATTCTTCTCCTTATAACATTTACATAGATCCTAGTTCCTTTATATGAAATATTGATTATCAGAAGTTCATGATTTAGTTATGTATGATATTAATTCTTTTATGTTTATCATGTATGCTTAAGCGAGTAGGGGTGTCATAATATTTTGGTGTATCACCCATTTTTATTTCAATTTCTTTGTTTTTACACAATCTCTCCCCATTTTCCTTATATTTTATAGTAGTTTAGTGTTACCTTATATCATCCATTAGGGGAAACCAACCCTTTCTAAAATTTCAATCCAACCATAGGCAACCCACAAGCTTGGGGTGTTTTTATTGTGTTGATTGGGTGAGGAGACATGAAAAACCTCCTCACAAGGTGCAACTCAAATGCAACAATAGTTTATGGCATGACCAGTGAGAATTTTATCAATTTCATTAAGTTAGAGTTTTATTTGTTTTTTTGGTGCTACTCTTAACAATATTCAATGTTGAAGGTGTTAAATAAGCATTGGCATCTCTGATCATTTCTTATCTCTAACAAACTGGTAGTCAAATTAATTCATCTATTAAAGGATTATTGGTATTGTGATTTAATATATATGCCTTTAGATGCATTTATACAAGCATCAATAGTGACTCCAAGTCTACTTTAGTTTGTTTTAGTATCCTAGACATCCTTTTTAGGTAAAACAATTGAGTAGTTTTAGTATACTTATTGTTCTAAGAAATTTATAATATTTGGAACTCCATGAGATACCTATAATATGGATAGGTTTGGGGGAGATTCCAATAACTTCCCACATTTGTATCATGATTATCATCCTCCCTTTCATTATTAGTCCCCTAATCAAGATTTAAAGCCTATTTGTTATCCAATTGACAAGCTAAATCAATCATATGTCATCCCTTATGCTCTAATTCATCCTCCTCATGCTCGTAACCTACCTTAGATTTTTGACATGACTTAAAGAGCTAAGTAGTGTTTTCCTCGTAGACAAACCAATGACCAGTTAACATGTGCATATGTAAGGAAAGTAATGGTTTTTAAAGTATAAAAATCTAAGCTTAAGGCCAAACTTCAGTAGTATGCTATCAATATGAACTAATCCTTGAAAATCAACCCCCTCATGATCCTCAAGATCCTCAACCATCATAGCCCTCCTAGACTATACATCTAGACTTCTAGATGTCAAATATGGGTAAATCCACTCTTAATCAATTAAAGGGAATAGTTTTAGAAACTAAACTAGTAAGAATTATAAGTTTTGGAGGTTTCCATTCTTTGAAAGAGTCTATGCTTATGTAAACTTCATCCATCCTTCCTCAAGTACCTCAAACTCCTCAACCAAGGAATTTTCCATGTTTCTCACCCACTCCTCATATGACAATCCAAAATCAAGAGAGGGAGAAAGCTTTAGAATTTAAACCAAGGAAGTTACCAAGTAATAGGAGTGCCTATTTAACCCCAAATTCAACTCAAGAGTAACCCATATTTCCCTATACTCCTATTTCACCAGTTTAAATTTGTGAAAGTTAAACCAAGGAAGTTTTCAAGTTTTAGGAGTGCCTCTTCAACCCCAAATCCAACTCAAGAGAAACCCATACTTCCTTATACTTCTATTTCACTAGCTTAACCTTCCTACACTCCCACCATCTCCCTTTTCAAAGGAGGAACTATTGCATGGAGAGAAAGTGAAGATCATCTAGGGGAAGAAGAGAGTGTTTCAAGTGAGGATTATGATGAAATAATCATTGGCAACCCTCTTTCAGCCAATAAACTAGAGAAATCAAACTTTTTTAAATAAGGGGATGAGTATGATCAACTAGAGAAGTAAAACAATGAGCAAATAAATGAGGATGGAGTGGAAGAAGATAGTCTTGATGAGGAGAGGACAAGTTTATCTAATCAAGGAAACATTAAGGGGTGGGATGATGAAGTGCCTTCTTAGATGGATGATATTCCATTCATCATGGAAGAATAATAATAAGGTTAGTCTAGTTGGTAGGTATTTGATATTAATGAAAAGTAAATTAAGCTTGAATCCAATAATATAACTTCTCATAGCTAAGAAGATATATAAGAAGACTAATTTTAGGATGAACTACAAGACTTCTTCTCAAGCCTTAACATTAAACCATCATCCCTTTAAGAATGAGCTCATGATCAACAAGATAATAAAGAATAAGTGTTTCTTGAAGATCAAGGATTAAATTCCCTTCATGAGGCATTTTTTCAAACTCCTAACATGGTTGGGAACTCTCTCTATTAAAGAAAAAGCAAGTGCATTTCTTCCTACTCTAAATGAGGAACTCAAGAAGGAGAGAAACGTTGGGGCTATCAACTTCTTTGATGAGATACCACTTTACATAATAGAGGAGGACTTTGAGGATGAATAGAGAGCATATGTTTCAAGAATAAGACCCTAATTAGCTTGAGATTAGTTTTCAGATACCAATAAGTGATGGGGAGTTGTAAGACTTGTTTGATATCCTAGAATTAGGTTATGTTCCTCTTCAAGGGGATTATAATCTAGCTAACACTGAAGAGTGTAGCTTTGGAATGAATAAATAAATAAGAGAGAGACAGTCCATTAAATCTACTTTCTTAAGGGTCAAATTTAGTAGGTACTAATTTTTTATTTATTTTCAATGTTGGATATCAACTCCTTAGTAAGCTTGTAGACACTTTCACACTCCTATATGATAATATAGACATGTTTTGGTCTCAATCTCTCAATAATCAAGATTCATCTCCTTTTTAGGATAATACTTTAAGTATTCCCATTGTCTTGTCAAGAGGATGACCTATCAGATACCTAGTTCAATTAGAGGCTAAGAAGGAGAAACCATCACAAGTTATGCTCAATATAGAGAACAAAATTAATCATCAAGAATTATATAATAAACTTGTTTATCCACTCTAAGATGACTATTTTTATAATCAACTTACATGGGCTAGTGATTTTTTTTTATCTGCATCCTTGGAGAAGTGCTCCATTAGTTTATTGAGAACCCAATCCTTCTCCACATCTAGTTGGCTTCCCTCAAACATGGAAATCATTCTAATTGATAATAAAGGATAGCTATTATATTGAAACACTCAATGGATTTATTTGGATAACCTTTTGATTGGTTAGTTTAGGGTAGGTTAGCTAGTTTCATTTATTCCAAGTGCTATGGCATATTATTTTAGTCATTTTTATCTTCCTTTAATTGCTTATGACATATCTTCTATGTTTCCTTCTCTCTTTTATTGGAAGCATTTTTAGTTCCATAATTAGCTTAAGGAGTAATTATGAAATCATGGGAGAATTAGAGCTTCAAGTCAGATGCAATAGTGTCTGAAGGAGATCATGAAGCTTTGAGAAACTTAGTGAGTATATCAAAAAAACTCTGAGATTTTTTTCAAATGCTTTGTAAATAATTATCGTTCAATTATTTAGTATTAAGCCAAGAAAGCTGTAGTAAGGTTACATTCTTGAAATCAAGAGTTTTAAAGGCTTTTATGACTCCATGCCCAATGGATTACTTCAAAAAGATATTAGTTTCCTACCTATAAGGCAAATAGCCCATAGAGGTCACCAATAATGTTAACTATTTTTGGTCACCATGGAGGAGAGACTTTCATTTCAAGGCTTTGGACCACCTACAGGGATTCAAAGTTCAGTCAAAGCTCAGAAAAACTGGTTATCTTTTCACTTAGAATTTTTTCAAGAAAGCTTATTCTTCGCACCTTTTGAAAAACATAGTCAAAGTCTTTATTAAAAGTTTTAATTACAAATAAAGGTTGTAAAGACTAAAATGTGATTCAGGTTTTTCACACAGAGAAAATTTAAAGACAAATGTTCATAAATTTTGTTATGAAAAAATGTTTTGAAGTTTTAGGAAAAAATTGTGACAACATAGAATCCAAAGACTTTGTAATAATTGGCTAAGTATTTAGGTCTTCAAGAAAATTGTGTGATCAAAAGTTATGATAGCAACAGCCATGAAGCCTATAAAAATACCAAATAAATCCATCTAATAATTTCTAAGTGTTCTTGTATTTAGACAAAGTGTTGCAAAGGAAAGTCAAAACTTTTTTTTTAAAGGAAAATGATAAAGACCAAATTCTAAAGAAAAAATTGTGAAAATAGGGGTCCAAACAAATATTAAAAAGACCAAGTTACAAACAAAGGTTTTGACTCACTTCACAAAGAATCGACTAAGTCTTTTGCTTAAAAAAAATTGTTGAGAGAAGTCATAACTTGTATTCCTAACAAAATTTTTGAAGAAGAAAACTATTCAGGATGCATTTAATGAAAATAAATATTATGAATAAGAAAGATATTTTTTGGATGAGTTAGATAAACTGTCATGAAGAGAGTCTAAAACTTTTTTCAAACAAAAGTTCTAATAATAAGCTTATGAAGACTCATATCTTTGTAGGATGCCATCAAGTAGAAGTTGGTGAAGGCTTTGGGTCTTTAAAAAAATTATTTCAATGAAACAAAGAAAGGAAATCTTAAGGAAGTCTTTTCAAAAAATTATCTATCTTTTTTTCACCATATTTTATGTGTTGCGACTAGTCATAACTTGTGTAAATGATAATTTTTGTGAAGGATTTGGGTCTTAAAAACAATTGTTTGGATGAAACACAAAAATGGAAACCCAAAGAGATCCTTATGAATAAAATTTATAAGTGTTCTTATCTTAAAATAAATTTTTGTGAAGGTAAGTCAAAACTTTTGTTCTTTACAAAAGTTTTGAAGATAAAGAATTGTCACCTTTTTTTCATGAGGGTTCAACAAACAAAAGTCAAGAAGGTTTTAATATTCCCATAGTGCCACATGTCAATATTTAAGTGGTACTAATACATTTGAAAATGATTTTTAACACAGTCAAATTTCTCAAAATTTGCTCGATAGATCTCCATGCCAGCAAAGCAACAGGCTAGTGAGTTAGCAGGATGATGCCATGTGACACAATCGCACTAATCCACTCTCCTATATATTTTCATACATCCCAATAGTGTGTTATAGGAGTGGGTGAGCAAGATGATGACACATTGTGAAATATCACTTCACTACAAAAAAATAATCAGACTTTACAGTGTTAGAGTTTTAAAAATTGGTAGAGCCTGGGGATGTTTAAGACCAATCAAATAAAGACATGTGAAAACCTATCAATATGGGTACCCCCAGACTAGCATACACATACTAAAATATTATAATCCTAACCAATGAAAATCCCCCTAATATCTAACCTCTTATTAGACCCCAAGGACCTAAACACTAAATATAACCTACCATGTGGAGATGGTAGGCCCCAAACACATTACATTAGGAGTGTCAAGTGAGTAGGAGAGTGCCAACTGGCACTTAGTAGAGACCATATGAACATATAATGGGGATGACATGGAATTAATATATAACCCATAGTAAATGAGATAATTTTATGTGGAATCCATAGATGAACCCAAGTCAATTCTATGAGTTAGAATAATTGACTACAATTCTACTAGTTAGAATAATTGACTAAGTGTTGGAAAGGGGTCACAAGGGGAGGACATAATCATAGAAGTATAAAAGGCTTAGAATGATCTATAATTTTAAAATTAGCTATAACCTATCATTGAGGAGCTTTTTGGTATTTGTATTCAATATTAAATGCAACATATATATAAATCAATCCTAGATTAGAGAAGATAAATCCTACTTACACTTTCGATTGGGGATACATTAGATAATTAGGGTCATGACCAATATGGATCTACAAAACCTATCCAAGGGATATCTTTCCATAATAAATTCACTAGGGAGGGTTTTAAATCCTCTAATTAAGCAAAACTATGAAATAACCCTAACTAGGTCTTATATTTTCATATTCAATAAACTAAGTAAAAAAAAACTTAATCTAGTGCTCACCAAATATTGAGGCACAAAGTGGGGATTACTAAACATTAAAAATAAACATGCAATATAAATAAATACTCACATCAATGTATATGAAATAATAATGCATGGAAGATAAGTATAAATGCACATCTATCTACTCTTACAAAGGAGTAACAAAGTTAGGAATACTTACCTTCTAAGATAAATGCATTGAGCCTCAATCTTTCACTTGTCCAAGATACTTCACAAGAGATTTTTGTGGTATGTAAGAATGACAAGGATAAATCAGATTTAGGATACACAACCTATCAATACATATAAAATACTTCTTCATAAGACAAGATACATATCTCCAAAGAAAGTATGAAACCCTAAGCTTGTTCCTCAAGTATAATGGTGGATAAGAATATGCGTAATATATCTTACTTCTTCTTCTCTTTACTTATAAATGAAAAAATTAAGGTGTTTATATAGGTGGATCTAATCCTAAATCCTTCTAAAATTTCAGGCTAACAAGGTCAACCTAATTAACCTAGTAATTGATAAAAACAAACTAGGTCATGAACTAGGTTGGCTAGGGGCCAACCTAAACTCTAATAAGTTTTGTCAATAAGAATACAAGGTTGATGTGGTTGAATATGTAATGTAAACTACCAAGAAGAGGTTTTAGGTTAGGTAAGGCATAAGGAAGGTGGTAAATGACTAGAAGAGGGTGAAAAATAAGAGGCAAAGCTTAGTGGAATGGTTTTAAGAGACAAGTGTGTAGATATAAAGTGGTAAAAAGGGACAACAATCTTGTGAAGCACCAATGGCATGCCCACCCCTTTCCTAGTGTACCTCTTAGGGTGTGCACTCAAAGAGATTGAGATTCAATGTGTTCTTTCATGATAAAGAGTGTCAGTAATTGATAAAGTTTGAAAATATTATGTGTATACATATGCCCCACTCGAAACTCATCATGTGTCACATAGGTACAAAATGAGATGGTGCTTTAGGAAAATAACATAGAAACACATAACATTAAAACTAAATAAAATGTAGTAAGGAGAAAATAAGATAAACGAAAGGATATAATTGAAAAATACATACATTTACCTACCTTAATGTTGTAAATAAAGGAGATACAAGAAATGTAAATTCTAAAGTGAGTAACATTAGGCAAACCTATAGAGATAAGCAAAAAAAGAGCTAAAAATCATTTTTTTTGAAATAGAGACATATAATAGTTGAAAATATTCTTTACAACATCATGATATCATAACATTTCATGGTTTGGAAAAATAATGAGTAGAGACAAATATATGATAAAAATAAGAAATCTATTGGTAAATATTTGAAGGGTAAATAATTTTGGAATAGTAAATATAAATAAGGTGAGAAAGAATTAATTTGGTATTATATTATTATGAGAAAAATAGAGCTCTGAAAGACCTAGTGAGATCCCAAAGAGCCAGGATGGCAAGGAGATGATAGTTGAAATGGTGAGGATACATAGTAGCCACAATGAGTGTAATATAGGTTAGTAAAAAAAGGTTTAAATTTTTTGAGTATTTTTAATTAAAATTGAGTGATTTATATAAATTAGATGATTAGGCAAAATCTAGACATTAGAATGAACCTTAGGAAATTTGTAGGGACACTAGGGGTTAAATAGGGTATTAGGTAAGGAGTTAGACTAATAAATTCCTAAAGCATTTATGGAAAATAGTCAAAAACACATCATAATTAATGAATAAGGTTAACCAAGTCAACTTAGTTTACAGAAGATAAGAAAAACTAGTAGGTCAACTTAGTAGTAAGTGGCCGACTTAGTTGGTTGAAGACAAAAAACTAGTGGGTTGACTTAGTGGTAAGTGGTCAACTTAGTTCGTTAGGTGAAATGGATGACTTAGTACTAATGGGCCAACTTAGTACTACAAAGAATAAAAGGGGCCAACTTAGTATTGTTAAGCTAGATAGGGTTTGACTTAGTACTAAACATGTTGATTTGGTTGAAATTGTAATAGGGTCAATCGAGTATCTCTAAAAAAGGATAGGTCTAATTTAGTTTGTAATAGGTCCATATGGTATAAAATGAAGAAACTAAATCAAACCAGTGCATTTTTTTGAATTTTATAAGATTGTATTTTGATTATATATGACATGGAAGTCTAATACATCCTTTATTATTTGATATTTTATAGAGGTGCCAAAGAATTTGGTGATTGATCGATGTCTCATGGTTACCTAATTTGTTAGAACTCTTGACAGATGTGGATAGAGAAAGATTAGTTGCATTGGAACTTGGAGGTATTATGGAGATGAGATGCATCCCACTGAGTGTTGATCTCATTTTCATATTCCTTAGAGCATTTGAATGGTTGACCAACACTTTTTAATGGGTGGTTGATGGGGATACCATAAAGTTAGATATCACACTAGAATATGTCCATGCATTACTTGGACTACCTATAAGAGGGACACTGATGATCACATAGACACCAGATGATTTGTAAGAGAGGCAAGCACTATCCAAGTGGGCAACATGCTCAAATGGGATCTACCTAGGGTTAAGGGTGAGATTATTCAATGTATATATTGCACATATTATGGATATCTAGAAGGCTATGATTGGACTTATGAAAACATGAGTGTTGTGTTCTAAGTTGGATAGTAATGTACCATTATATGTGATATCCTTATGCTAATATATTTTAGATTAGGGGGTGTGTTATAATTTTGGGTTTGTCATCTGGGTCTAGCTCATGCATTATATGTATGGGATGTTATCTAGAGGAAATAATACCCTACGACCAGTGGTGTTGTTGAGTGTATGGATATATGAGAGGTTATTAATGTATCAACTAGTTGGGTTGCCCCATATGGTTGATGATAGTTTACCTTGGGTTGCTAGATGGAGATAGGACTAGGTAGTATGGGTCATGAATCATGTGTCATCATTAGAGACAGTCATTTGAGGAGAGATCATGTGGAAGCCCTATACACATATTGTTTTTATTTGGCCTAGCTGGTCAACCTTGATGACAAGGTTGGATTGAGTGTAGATCATGGGCCATTATACCTAGTGGATAGATCCATAGCTAGTGACACACTGACCAAGATAGTTTGGACTCCTATACCCAATAGTGCCTATAGTAATGTCTATGTTTTAGGTATGTCATGCAAGAGAGATGAGAGGAAAAGGAGGAGGAGGATCCCCAATTGAGAGATCAGAGATAAAGTCATGACGTGTGAGACCATAGACTGGTTGAGCATGATATTTAATGGTTGAAAGAGGAGAGGATATGGATTTGGATATAGGGGTGTAGTAGGTACCACAATAGGCACCATAGTAGGAGGATAAATGACCACCTCAAGAACACCATCGATAGAGACACCTTTAGTAGGATTGAACATAGAGGGTGGTTATATAGGTTGACCCAATAATCTACCTAAGTTAGAGATGATCAATAGAGGCACCACTAAGGAGAGGCCCATGACATTCATGGGTGGTTAATCTAATATTTGTTTTGATAGTGAAGCATCCCACAAATGAGGTGCTTAGGGGAGATGATGATGGAGAGACTGTGTTTAGTAGATGAGTAGATGGGGAGATGATGATTGGTGACACTAAAATAGGTAAGAATTGTTGTAATTTTAGTCTTTGAGATAGAATATTAGTTTTACATGATTACAGGTAGATATATATATTTTGAGATGTATATGGGATTTGATATCTATTTGGGTTTTGATTTTACATAATCTATAATAGAGGAGGTCAGATGGAGATCCCTAGTCATGGCAATGCACCATAACATTTTGGATGGGGTGTTGGCACCATACTATTTATTATGAAACTTATACTATTAATTAATCAATCTTTTTGCCTATTGTGAAGGTTAAGTTGGAATCATACCAGTGTAATAGTAAGGTTCTAAGGGTTCAATTATGATCCTAAAGATGTGAGGGTTTTTTAAATGTTTTAGGAAATAACAAATAAGCTATCCAATATAACATTCTATTATAATTTTATAAATCCATTTATCAAACAATGAATCAATTAAGATATGAATATGTAATCTATCATATCAGATAGATAAGGCCTATGAATAAGATAATCTCTTGAAGGAAATAAATTTTATTCAATAATATAATATATTTCAAATTAATATATTACTTTTGATGTAATAACTTCCAAATATTATCAAAATAATAAATTAGAAATATAAAGTAAAATAGAATTGAGATAAATCAAAGATGAACAAATCTTCAATAAAATAAGTAGCCAATAACTCAACAAACAAGAGACACAAACAAACATCAACCAACAAATTAAAATAGAAAAATAAACAAAATAATAACTAAGCTAAGAAAGAAACAAAAAACTATTTAAATAAACAAAGTACTATACTAAACATAAACAAAATAATCTCACTTAACAAAGTCTAACAAACTAGACAATCTAAAATCTAACTAATCTAACAATCCAAGTCTAATTCTAAGAAAATCTAAATAAAAGAAATTAAACTAAGAAACTAACCTAAAATAAAAATAGAAAAGAACATAATGTTAAAGCAAATTAAAATATATTAAAACTAAGAAATAGAAAATAAATTAGATTAATTAAAGATTAATCTAAATCATATTAGAAATTAAATTAAAACTAATATAGAATAAAGTACAACATAGATAAAACATGTGAGTCTCAATAGGGATAGTCATCTTAGCAAAATAGATTGATTTTATTTGAGAAATCAACATCTTCATTATAAAATATCTTAAAAATATAACTTTAACAATCGATTAGATCAATAAAATTTTATAAATAACAAAGTTTTCATCATTATTTAGATTGAATACTTAGATTCTACACATAAAATTATAAGAAGTAATCATCAAAAGATGTTAAAATTGACAAATTTCAGATAATCTATTATAAATAGTAATATAAAAACTAGATATACCTATGTTGTCTAAGAAATTTACTCAATTGTTAAATAAAGTACCATTGATCTATATATAAAAGTCATGCTATCTCAGAGAAATTATATAGAAGAGAGATATAAATGATTGATTTCATAATGTATAAGTCTTTAATACATGTGTTGTTCTTCCTTTCAAATGAATCCTTAGTCTCCTTTTATGCTTCAAATTTGGTTGAAAAAAGAATTTGTAATCAACCTTAGTGAATTTTTTAACTTAATTAATTAAGTTTTTAAAAGTTAATTAATATAGACAGTCATTAGTTAAGGTTATTTAAGACTTAAGAGTCTTAAGGGATCAAATATTTAAATATAGACTAGGTATTTCTTAATGGGTGGGGACCCTTAATCAATTAATAAAAAAATAGAATAACATATTTCAATAAATAAATAGATACATAAAAGTTAATTAAATTCCTATTTATATTAATTACCATAATGCATATTTACAAAAATTATTTAGGCACACACACATACACAAAATATATCAAAAAATTAAAATTTGTTGCACTTTCAAAACATCATCACCAAAATATCAAAATTTAAAAATCAAAGTTTCAAATCTAAAATTACCAAAATTGTGTCCATCTAAAAGTTTAACTAATAAAATAAATGTTTATCATATTGACATCTAATAGTCATAAAATTTTGACAAAACCTCAATCACTAATTTACCTTGCTCATTCACATATTCATTATAGTCCATCTTAGTTGCTGGAAACTGAACCAACATAGTTCCAGTATCACTCATATTATCATCAATCGCCAACTTAACCTTCTTCAAAACTCTAACCTCAACTGAAGTGTTTGTGTCATTTTGACTATTTAACCATTTATCTGAAATGGTTGGATGAATTTTAAGACTACATTTTTTACAAATTGAAATAGGATCCTTTAACCTTAATTTTTTGCATCCTAAAATAGGATCTCACTGAGATGATGAGGGATCATTAGAAATAGAAGACAGGGAAAGATTAACAAAGTTATTGACATGGGCTACTTCAATATCAAGTTGAGTGGTTTCATTAGCAGGGTGTGGCTCACTAATAGATTATATTATTTCTAAGGTAGGTGATTGAACTGGAAAGTGATGTGGATTATTCTACAAGTGGTGAGAGGAACTACCATGGAAATGAGTCCTAGCACCAAATCTTCGACTGTGAAATCTTCTATTACCTTTAATATTAGAAAGATTGAAAGGTTAATTATTCAAAACATTCTAAAACTTGGGATCATTGACATCAAAGTGGATTGACATCCTATCACCCCTACTATCATACCTAGGGCCAAATCTCATAGCCCTAAATCCTTACCTTAAGAATTATCTATTCAAATTATATTGATTCACATTGTATGAATTCTAACCATAGCCTCTGTTATCATTACTTCTACTTGATCCAAGTTGATCCCATCCTGATATCCTATGCATTTTGAAGTATATTCAAAGAAAACATATTATTATGAATAAAAAATTAACATGTATTTATTCAATATAAAACTAAACTATATCTCTAAAATCAAACACACAATTACCTATAATATTTCTATTATCAACAAAATTCTCTGCATTGTCAATTGACTAAAACAAATCTTGAATTACTTTAACTATGTCAATTTAATCATAATTTTCCATTCTAAAATCCAAAATAAAATTATATTTTTGTAATTTTATTTTTCAAGATATTCTATCATAGAATTTTGTTTTCACTATGTAAATATTATTTGAAAATATAAATTGAACCAATCTAGATAATTGAAATAAATATTTCTACAAAGTCACATTCATAAATGTATTTCTCAAACTATAAACCGTATATCTTTCTCAATTTGACAAAAAAACTAAGCATCATAGCCTTTCCCAAGTCATTATTATAAACTGAGAACCATCTTAACACAATATTCTAGACATTTAATAGTTATACTGCCCTTTAAAATAAAATCAAAATATTATAGATTGTATTCCGTTTCAATCTATATGTCAAAATTTAATAAAATAATAAACTTATAATTTTGTGAAACCACTATTCTAAAACATCAAGTTTTGGCCATTTTGAAACCATTAAATTTCATGTAATCATGACTAGAAAATCACCATCAATCATTATATCTTTACATGATTTCAAAACTAAAGACAATAACATATAACAATCTTATCAATCACCCTTCACTATTATTAATTTTTGAAACTTGAACAAAAACCAAAACATGTCCATCTTATTAATAATATACATGCAACTCAAAAACTGTTCATAAATATATTTCCACAACATTCCATCATGTAACACTCAAAAAAAAAAATTGAATCCACCAGACTTTCAAAACCTCATATAAAACCTCAAACTTATATGAAACTTTATGACTTCAAATTACTTGAAAAAACCACATTTCTTATAACCAAAACATCTAAACCCAAACCAAAATATAGGTCCAACAATATCCTTCATTTTCTCTATAGACAAGTTCATCATATTCTATTCTTGGCATAACCATGCAAACTCTTTTCTTCAAAACCAATATTCAATACTAAAACTAGTGCATGAAATTTATAGCTTCAAAATACTAAAATATAGTCACATTTATATGATCAAAAACCCTTCTAACATAACTTCTTTATATCATGGTAGATCATAAACCATTCAAATCCTTAAAAATATTTATGAAAAAAAAAGTATAAAATTCATTTATTTATAGAAAACCCTACACAAGTGAAACTTCAACACTTAATATTTTAATATAATAAAATCCTTTGAAACCTAAAACCTCAATATTTCAAAAAAACCAAGATCAAACCAAACTAATAAATCCACATATTCTTTATCTTGTCATCCATTGAGATTATTTATCAAAAAAAAATCCATTTCTTATCATTATCCATGCAAAGCAATGATATATTCAACCATTAAACTATAAGTTCATTTGACTTCTAAAACATACATGCATAGACATCTTTAACAAAATTTATCACATGAAAACTAGAAACCATATTCTTTTCCATGCAATAGAAAGACTATTCAAAACAACTAAAAATATTCCTCAAAACTTATTTATTTTGTTCATGACATACTTGCATGTGCTTTTTTTCAACCTTCCACTCACAAATCTCTATTTGCAACTTCAAAATCCAAACCAATAAAGTAACACTTCCACAAAAAAGACTCAAAAAATGACCAAAATAATGAAAATGATGTTATTTTTAAGCCAACTCTGTCAATGTAACTACTATGCTTACATGTTCAATCATCATTGGTTTTATCACATCAAGACTAGTATTTAGCATCCCACTAACCAAGTTGGCTATACTATCAAATTTATTGACTACCAAAACACTTGATAAACTTCTAACTAATTTCCATCATTCGAGGCATGTACACCTATCATTAAAGTCTTAAACCACTAAAAATCTTACCAAGATCTCGAAGCCTCTATCATGCTTTGAATTAACTCATCTTGTCATCTTATCATGCCATGAAACTTGTCAAATAGATTTCTAACTCAACTTAAATATATCACCATTTGAAGTCATAATTTATACCTTTCAAAATTCTATGCATCAAGACATGGACATTATCCTTTGAAAACAATAAATCTTGAGACCATTACACTCTTCAAAAAATCTAGTCAATATATTACTTTCGAAATTGGGCTAGATAATGTTTGAATTAGGAACCTTAGCCAAATAAAGGACTTATGATTAACTACTTAAAACTTTTAAGATTATTTGATAATATTATGAAATAATTTATCAAAGTATCAAACCAATTTTAATCATGTCAGCATTTTGAAAATGTTAACTATATTTGCAATTGATCACTGTATGAAACTGATAAATCCATAAAAGGCTCATAGTCAAACTTTGAAATTCATGATAAATCAAATGATGTATTTGATTTAATAATCCATAAAATATATTACTTCCCAAACTATAAAAATCATGAGAATCCATTATATACATATAATTGAAAATGAACAACAAGAAAACCATTATAACTAATTAATATACCACCTCTATCTGGCTCAAACCATGTTTCACATTACCATTGAAAATGAAAATACTAAACTGCTTACACTATCAAATGAAAACTGATCTAAAATTTATATAATACTTAATTCAAGATCAATGTAGATATCTGAATTCATCGTGACAATCATATAAAGTGTCACTATTTTAAACTAAAAAAATGTTGTACTATCATATGAATAATCAACTAAAAAACAAAATGATTGATCATAACTATTCAAAAATGATAAATACATATGCATATTTTATTCATTCATCTATTTATAATGTTTGAAACCATTCAAAATATAAATACGTATTCTTAAACTAATCATCATCAACTTATGTAATTGAAAATATGCATCTAAATATACTACTAATTGGCTAGGTCCTCAACATAGTTTTAAACTTTATGACCAAGTCATCTTTATGATAAAAAAGTATTGGTTTTATAAAATTGAGGGAGGTGTGAAAAATAGGTATAACACTAGTGACCTTGCTAGTCTATATTGAGTAATGAAATTAAGTAGCAATCAAATTGCTTATTGATAAAAAATAATCCTTAAGAGTGTGATCTAGGTAAATCATTTTTTAAGTAGTTTTATTTGAACCTATTTAATAATAAATTTAAATAAGGTATGGGTTGTTTAACTAGCATTGCATGATCAAAGGGAATGATATAGTAAGGAAGTTTGAGTTGGATACACAAACTAGTACAAATTCCTTAAATACAATATCTAAAAATTAAGTATTACTTCATTAACTAGCTACAACTTAACATATATTATTCATGTATAAAGAAAACTGAATCTATAAAGAGTAATATCTAAAAATAATTTATATTTATAGTAGAATTACAACTTCCTCGCATTATTCCTTCATAATGTGAAACTTCATTCATTTAAAAACAAGCTATAATAGAAAGCAAAAAAATAAACCAAAACAAGAAACAATAGAAATAGATAGCAAAAAAAAATGTACAAAATAAAAAGAAAATAGAAAAACAAAGAAACAAACAACTATGAAAAGGAGATAATCAAGAAATAATTTTAAATGATGACCGTTAACTGAGTAATGTAACCAATTTTTTCAAGATCTTTTAAATGAAAAATATTATTTCATGTACAATGGTAGTTCTATAAGAATCAGGTCATAATGAATTAAATTTTTGATGTTTACTAGGGTCTTTGTGAGTTTTGTCTTAATATAAAATTAGATCACCAACTTTAAACTTTTTATTAAAACATTTCTTATCGAAGAACTTTTTAATTTTTGTTTATCCCTTTCTAATTTCTACAATGTTGTTGCTTTAGATTCATCAAGAGCTATTAGATCATGCAATCTTTGTTTAATTAAATTTAGATCTTTAGCAATATATTATAACTTAATTCTAGCTGAAGAAATCTAAAGTTCTATTGGTCAGGTGGTCTCAAATCCATATGCTAACATGAAAGGGGAATAATCAATTGTTACTTTAACAATAGTTCTATCAACTCATAAAACTTCAAAAAAATTAAGATGTCAATTCCATTTATTTTCATAAATTAATTTCTTCATGATTACAATCAGATTTTTATTCATTAACTTAGCTTGACCATTACCTTGAGGATAATATTTTTATGAATGACTAAATATAATAGAGTATTTACCCAAAACAATTCGAAATTTATTTGAAACAAATCGAGATCCATTATCAAAAATGATTTCATAAGGAACTCTAAATCTAGAGAAAATTTGATTTTTTAAAAATAAGATTACTTCACCTGCTAAATAACTTTTAAATAATTTAGCTTTAGGTAAGTGAAATAATCCATTGTTGTTAATATATACTTATGACTAGAAGATGAAGGAGGATGTATAACTAAAATCAAGTCAATTCTCTATTTTGTAAAAGGTTTTTTAGGTATAATAGGATTTAATAGAATTTTAGGCAACTTATTTCTACTAATAACAATTGATATGGCATACAAGGACGAACTAACTTATAAGCATCTTGAAATAGAGTAGGTCAATAATGACATGTTCTTAGGATCTTATAATCAGTAATTTTTACAGCATAATATCTACCACAATTTATTTCATGATAACCTCTAAAAAAAATTTAAATTTGATCATGTATAAGGCACCTTAATAAAACTTCATCTTTGTTTTGATAAAATAGAAAATTTTATAACAAACAAAAATTTAAAGCTTTTAACCATAAGGAACATCTTTACTCTCTATCAAAATTATTAGGACATCTTATTTTTAAAATAAAATACTAAGTAATGATATCAATCATCTTCAACCAACATACAATCTCATTTATTCATCTTAACCAAACTTAAATTTTTTAGAAAAAAAATTATGATCTTTAAATGAAGATTTACATTTAAATTTTTATCAACTGATAAAACTAAAACATTAATATTTGAAAAATCATTTTTAGCTAAATGTTTTATTAAGTCATTACCTTCAATTGTTTTAGAAGTTTCAAATTCAAAATCAAATTCTTAAATTCATAATATCCACTTAGCAAGCCTCAATTTATTTCATGATAACCTCTAAAAAAAATTTAAATTTGATCATGTATAAGGCATCTTAATAAAACTTCGCATCTCTATTTTGATAAAATAGAAAATTTTATAATAAACAAAAATTTAAAGCTTTTAACCATAAGGAACATCTTTACTCTCTATCAAAATTATTAGGACATCTTATTTTTATAATAAAAGACTATGTAATGATATCAGTGATCTTCAACCAACATACAATCTTATTTATTCATCTTAACCATACTTAAATTTTTTAGAAAAAAAATTATGATCTTTAAATGAAGATTTATATTTAAATTTTCATCAATTGATAAAACTAAAACATTAATATCCGAAAAAGCATTTTTAGCTAAATGTTTTATTAAGTCATTACCTTTAATTATTTTAGAAGTTTCAAATTCAAATTCAAATTCTTAAATTCATAATATCCATAATATCCACTTAGCAATCCTTCCTTGAATGGTTGGTTTTTTTAAACGATAAAATAAAATAGGCATGTTGGATGGCAAAAAAACTTTATATCCCATTAAAAAATACCTAAATTTAATTGATGAGGAAACTAATGAGAAAACAAATTTCTCAATAAGATGGTACCTAGTTTCAACATCTTTTAAAACCTGAATCATATAGTCAATTAGTTTTTCATCATTATTTTCAAATTCTTGAGTGATAACAGCTCTAATTGCTTTTTTAATAGCATTAACATAAATAATGAATGCTTTCTTTAAATTAAGTTTATAAAAAACTAGAACATTTGAAATGGTATCTTTAACATTAAATCAACACCTTCATTTTAAGTATAAATTTTATCTTTCTTAAATAATAATTGTAAAGGATTAGACTTATCAATAAAATCTGATATAAATTTCTTAACAAAGTTTATTTTACCAAAGAAAGACCTTAGACTAAATTGATATCTAGGATGAAATAATTATTTAATAGCTTTAACACATTTAAGATCTATATAAATACCATCTTTAGAAATAATATGTCCTAATAACTTACCTTTGGTAACACAAGAATTGATTTTCTTTGGAATCAAAAAAATACCATACTTTTTATATCTTGTGAAAACTTCACGAAGATGATCTAAATATTTTTTCCTTTTTTTCAAATGAATAATGAGATCATCTAAATAAACTTGAATAGCAATGTCAATCAAATCATTAAAATCAATACGCATCGCTTTTTAAAAAATAGCTCCTACATTTATTAACTCAAAAGGCATTATGTTATAAGCAAAAATCCTTTTACGAGTAGTACAAATAGTTTTATGTTTATCTTCAAGATTTACAAAAAATTAATTATAATCAAAAAATCCATCTAATAATGACATCATTTTTGATCCTACAACTTGTTGTAAAATCTGATCTATACTTGGTAGAGGAAAAATATCCTTAACGTTATATTTATTGAAATCTCTAAAATCAATGCATAATCTAATATCATCATTTTTCTTCCTAACTGGCACTAAATTAGCTATCCATTCAAAATATTTTATAGAAAAAGTGACATCATCATCAGTCATTTTGTCTAACTCTTTGTTAAAAGTCTCCTCTGACAAAGGGTTAATTCTTCAAAAAAAATTCTTACAGGTTTAATACCAGGTTTTATAGGTATATCATGTTTAATAATATCAATATCATAACTTTTTAAAAAATTATATGACCAGGCAAACACACCAATAAATTCTTTTAATAGGTTAATGAATTTTACCTTCTCACTTGCATCAACTTGGATTCTTAAATAAACATATTTTGGATCTTCTTTTGTACCTAAATTGATAGAAATAGTTTCACTTATAATTTTCCTGAAAGATTTTTCTGTTCTAAAAACTTTGGGTTGATCATTAGGTGTAAACATAGATTCTAAACTTACTAAACCAGTAGGCAATTTATTAGTACTTAATTTCAAAGGGTCTCTAAAATTTAATACATAATCATCATGATCAAAATAATTACCTTTAATAAAATAATATGTGTTCATCACAACTAAAAAATAAGCCAACTATCATTCAAATCAAAAATTTTGGCATAAAATTTTTTAGCATAAGATAAGTCTATGATAGGTTCACTCTCACTTAGAGCTGGGTTGGATGCAAAAACAACAAGCTTATCAGCTCTAATATTATATTCTCTAAGAATATGAGTGATATTGAAAGCCTTAAAATGTTCAAATAAATACTAAATGTTTTAAGTATAGTGATGAAGATGATTTTGATTAGTTTTATAAATTTTATGAACTTGCCTAATAATTAATTCAGAATCACCAAAGACTTCTAAATGTTTAACATTAAGTTTAATAGTTTTTTCTAAACCTAAACATAATGTCTCAAATTCTACTATATTATTAGTATTTTCAAAAGACAATTTAAAATCATAATGAAAAAATTTATCAATGGAAAAAATTAAACAAATTTCAGCACCACTATCTTATTGAGAACAAGCTCCATCAAAATAAAGTGACCATAAAATATTTTTATCAAAGAATTCTTTATGTTGATTTTTTGGTTCATCTAAATTCAGTTACTCATAGGTTCTAATTCATTTCTCAACATAAGAAATAGTGGAAGAAGTGGATGACTCTATAGGTGTACTTGACCAATCTTTTATTTTTATGAAAGCAATTTCATTACTAACGAGAACCCATGTGATATCTTTTATGACAAAAGTGTCAATTGCTTTTGTTCAATCCCTTCTTAATAACATAGCATATTTACTAAGAATATCTAAAACTTGGATATTAATCATGTTTCTAATTCTTTCATATTGAGCAATCTTAATGACTATGCCATGAAACTTACCACAACTTTTAGTTTGTCTAGAATTAAATGATGTAAGTTTCTTATTTTCAGTTTCATAAGATATGCCTAATTGATCTATAATGAATTTAGGCACTATATTATTTAAAGCACCGTATCTATGATACAAGTGTAAACTATCTCATTATCAATTTTAACTATAACATAAAAAGGAGGTATATAGTCTGCAATAAGATCATAATTTTGAGCAAAAATAGTTGATTATTCATTACTACCTTCTTATAAGCCTACATCAATTTTAGAATTTCAATAGCTTCATTAATTTTATCAAGTTGTCCTAGAAGGCTAGTTGCTTGTAATAATGACAATCCAACTTTAATTGATGATAAATCATCAATTATATTATAAGCTTTAGCATAAAATTATCAAAAATTCTTAAGCTTATAATATTGATATTGACTATTATTATAATCGGTTGATAAAAGAACATTTTGAGAAGGATAATCTTCTAAAGTATTTGAATTATTCTGAATTGTTTTACCTTTATCGATAGAAGAATAATCATTAATTATTGTTTTTTATTTTAAAAATAATTATAATCTTTTTTTCTAGTGTTAACAACATAAGTACTTTCATTTTCTGATGAATCATCAAGAGCACACATGTTTATATTTTCTACTAGATTTTTAGATATAAGATCTTCTCAATATTTTTTTTTTTTGAACTTATGAACAACACATGAATCTAGATCATGATCTAATTCACACACATTATAGTAATAATCAATTTTTAATTTTTTACTTTTAGTATTATTTCTATTAAATGAATAAGGTTTATCATTCAGTTGCCTTTTAATAATGACCAGCTCATTTTATAGACTTTGTATAGACTTTAAAATTTCTACATTATCTAAATTTAAACCTATAGAAAACCTATTTTTAAACCCAATACATTTAAAATTCTTTTTATATTCAATGCATAATGTTATAGTTTCATCATATTCTATAATATCTCTATCTTCTAAGGTCATTTTATATTTTAAAGGTAAAGCATTACAAAAGTAAAGTCCAGATAATTTTTTAAAATGTTTAAGATCATGCAAGATCTTTTGATGCAGCTTATTAAATTTGGTAATAAAATGATAGTTAGTCTCACCTAGATCAAGAGAAAAATTTACTAGATCATTGACTATAACAAAGTCTTATTTATCTTTACTAAAAGATAACTCTAATCAATCCTCAATATCTTTCCATGTGCTGATAACTTTAGTAGGTAAACTAATAAATTCTAGGTAAGCTTTCCCTTCAAGTGTTGAAATGAAAACTCTTAAAAAAATCTTTTCATTTGTTATATCAAGAGTAGAAAAAATTAATCTAAACATTTCTAAATGATCTTTCCAAGATACTCCAAGAGCTCTAAAAAATTTTGGTATATTTAATCCTTTAAAATAAGGTAACTTACTAGGGTGATTTCCAACATTAATTGGATTTGTAAAAATCTATAAATTTATAATTATCTATTATTTTGCTTCAGATTCCTCTTCATCTTCACCTTCAGTGAGATCATTATGATATATATTGTCTTGTAGTCTATGAATTAGGTCATATAACCTCTCTTCTACTTGATCTCTTATTAGAAATTTCAACAATCTCTTTTACTTAAATTGACTGATTTTCCTAAACCTGTTCAACTTGATTTAATTATAGATTTATATCAATAGATTCAAATAGCATAACCAAATCATCAAAAGGAAAAGAATCAAAACTAAAATGAGTTCTAAGCTTAGGATTAGCAGTTAAAAGTCTAGCTCTATCTTCTTGAATTCATCTATTTATATTTAAAATGTCTCATTGAGTCTCACGAGTAGGATTAGAATACCAATCTATATAAAACTCTATAATTTCTTATTCTTCATTTCTGACTTGAATAACATGCTATAGATTATTAGGATGATTATACCATGCAAAACAAGTTAGATTAAAATCAACATCAACTTCATCATCGACAATATTAGTTCTAGGTTTGATAATAGGAGGTTGTCCTCCAAATATCATGAGCAAGAAGAACACACAGCTTTAAAAAAATCATATTTTTAAAATATTTTTTCCCCAATAGAGTTTCCAAAAATATTGATGATGGAAATTGTACCATCAACTAATCAACCCTTTCACCTATTACAAAGTTAATTTAAAATCGTACTAATCTAATAGTAAAGTTTGAAAGGTTCAATTACTTTCCTAAAGATGCAAGAAGTTTTTTTAATTTTATGAGAAATAACAAATTAGCTATCAAATACAACATATTCCATTATAATTTTATAAATCCACTTATCAAATAATGAATTAATTTAGATATAAATATGCAATCTATCTTATCTTATAGAGAAGTCTTATGAATAAGACAATCTCTTGAAGGAAAGAAATATTATTCAATAATATAATATATTTCAAATTAATATCTTGCTTTTGTTGTAATCACTTTCAAATAATATCAAGATAATAAATCAAAAATATAAAGTAAAATAGAATTGAGATAAATCAAAGATGAACAAATCTTTAATAAAGTAAACAATCAAGAAGAACTCAATACATAAGAGACATAAACAAACCACCACCAACAAATTAAAATAGAAAAATAAACAAGACAATAACTAAGCTAAGAAAGAAACAATAAACTATTTAAAGAAATAAAGTACGATACTAAACATAAACAAAATAATCTAACATAACAAAGTCTAACAAACTAAACAATCTAAAATCTAAGTCTAATTCTAAGAAAAAATAAATAAAAGAAATTAATCTAAGAAACTAAATTAAAATAAAAATAAAAAAGAAAAAAAAATTAAATCAAAATAAAATATATTAAAACTAAGAAATAAAAAATAAATTAGATTAATCTAAATCAAATTAAAATTAAGTTAGAATAAAGTATAACATAGATAAAACATGTGAGTTGCAATAGGGAGAGTCATTTTAGCAAAATATATTGATTTTATTTGAGAAACCAACATCTTCATTACAAAATATCTTAAAAATATAACATTTAAAATCGATTAAATCAACAAAATATCACAAATAGTAAAGTTTTCACATTATTCAAGTTGAATACTTAGATTTTACACATAAGACTGGAAGAAGCAATCATCAAAAGATGTTAAACTTGACAAACTTCAAATAATCTATTATAAATGATAATATCAAAATTGGATATACCTACATTGTCTAAGCAGTTTACCCAACCGTTAGAGAAAGTACCATTGATTTATCTACAAAAGTCATGATATCTTAAATAAGTTGTATATAAGAGAGAGATAAATGATTGACTTCACAATGTATAAATATTCAATACCTATGTTTTTCCTCCTTTCAAATGAAATCTTGATCTCCATTTATGCTTTAAATTTGGTTGGAAAAAAAGTTGTAACCAAATTTAGTTAATTACTTGTTTAACTTAACTAATTGACTTTTTAAAAGTTAATTAATATAGACAATTATTAGTTAAAGTTATTTAAGACTTAAAAATATTAAGGAATTAAATATTTGAATATAGACCAAGTATAGGTGGGAACCCATAATCAATTAATAATAAAATAAAATAATTTATTTCAACAAATAAATAGATAAATCAAAGTTAATGAAATTTTTATTCATATTAATTGCCATAATGCATATTTTCAAAAATTACATAGGCATATATATCAAAATATCAAAATTTGAAAATCAAATTATCAAATCTGAAAGTAATAAAGTTTTGCCCATTTAAAAGTTAAACTGATAAAATGAAAGTTTATCCTATTGACATCCAATAGTCATTAGAATCTGACAAAACCTCAATCATTGATTTGCCTTTTTCATTCGCACATTCACTATATTCCATCTCAGTTGCTATAAACTGAACCAACTTAGTTCTAGTATCACTCATATTATCATTAATCTCTAGCTTAGTCTTTTTCAAAACTCTATCTTCAGTTGGAGTGTCTATGTCATTCTAACTATCTGATCATTTATCTAAAGTGGTTAGATAAATTTGAAGACTGCGTTTTTTTCAACTTAAAATAGGCTCCTTCAAACTTAATTTTATGCATCCTAAAATAAGATCTCGCTGAGATGATGAGGGCCCATTAGAAACAAAAGGCAGGGCAAGATTAAAAAAGTTCTTGGCATGGGCTACTTCAATATCAAGTTGAGTGGATTCATTAATAAGGTGCAGCTCACTAATAGGCTTTATTATTTTTGGAGTAAGTGAATAAATTGGTAAGTGATGTGGATTATTCTACAAGTGTTGAGAGGAACTACTGTGGAAATGAATCCTAGCACTAAATATTTGACCATAAAATCCTCTATTACCTCTAGGGTTAGCAGGATTGAAAGATAAATTGTTCAAAAATTATAAAACTTGAGATCATTGACATCAAATTGGATTAACATACTAACTCTCCTACTATCATACCTAAGGTCAAATATCTTAGCCCTGAAACTTCTCTTTGTAAATTTTTATTCGGATTTTGTTGATTCACATTGTCTAAATTATGACCCTAGTCTCTATTATAATTACATCTAATTCATCCAGGTTGATCCCATCCTAACATCCTATGCATTTTGGAATATATTCAAATAAATTGATTATTATGACTGAAAAATTAAAATGTATTTATTCAATATGAAACCAAACTATATCTCTAAAATCAAACACATAGTCACCTATAAAAAAAAATTATCAATAAAATTCTCTAAACTTTCAATCAATTGAAACAAATCTTAAATTGCTCTAACTATGTCAACTTAATCATAATTTTCCATTCTAATAGCCAAAATAAAATTATATTCTTATAATTTTATTTTTTAAGATATCATTTCATAAAATTTTGTTTTCACTGTGTAAATATTATCTAAACATTTAAACTGAACCAATCCAGATAATTGAAAGCAATATTTCCATGAAGTCTCATTTATAAATGTATTTCTCAAACTATAAACCATATATCTTTCTCAATTTGATAAAGAAACTAAGTCATCAGAGCCTTTCTCAAGTCATTATTACAAATTGAGAAACAACTTAATAGAATATTCTAAACATTCAACAGCCTTACTTCCCTTTAAAATGAAACTAAAATATTATAGATTGCATTCCATTTCAATCTATCTGTTAAACTTTAATAAAATAGTAAACTCAAAATTCTATGAAATCACTATTTTAAAACATCAATTTTTGACCATTTGAGACCATTAAATTTCATGTAACTGTGACTAGAAAATCATCATGAATCATTATATCTTTACTTGATTTCAAAACTAAAGACAATAACATTTAACAATCTTAATAATCACCCTTCACTGTTATTCATTTCTAAAAATTGAACAAAAACCAAAACATATCTATTTGTATTAATAAGATACGTGAAACTCAAAAATTATTTATGAAGATATTTCTATAACATTCCATCACATAATAATCAGAAATAATTTTGAATCCACTAGACTTTCAAAAGCTCATATAAAGCCTCAAATTTATATGAAACTTTACAACTTCAAAATACTTGAAAAACCCACATTTCTTATAACAAAACATCTAAACCCAAACCAAAATACAAGTATAATAATTTTTTTCATTTTCTCTATAGACAAGTTCATCATACTATATTTACAACGTAATCATGCAAACTCTTTTCTTCAAAACCAAGATTCAAAACTGAAACTGGTGCATGAATGTTATGGCTTCAGAATACTAAAATATAGTCACATTTATATGCTCAAATAATCTTCTGACATAACTTCTATATATCATGGTAGATCATACATAATTTTAAGCCTTCAAAATATTTATGGAAAATTATTTTTTTATAGAAAACCCTAAGCATCTAAAACTTCAGCACCCAACATTTCAAACTAAAAAAATCCTTTGAAACCCAAAACCTCAATATTTCAAGAAAACCAAGCTCAAACTAAACTAATAAATCCACATATTCTTTATCTCATCATTTTTTGAAATTATTTATCAAAACTAAAGCCATTTCTCATCATTATCTATGAAAAACAAGTATATATTCAACCACTAAACTGTAAGTTCATTCAACTTTGAAAACATGCATGCACAAATAGCTTTAACAAAATTTATCACATGTAAATAATAAATCATATTCTTTTCCATGTAATAGAAACACTATTCAAAACAACTAAAAATATTCCTCAAAACTTATTTATATTACTCATGACATACTTGTTTGTGCTTTCTTACAACCTTCCTCTCACAAATCTCTATCTACAACTCCAAATTTTAAACCAGCAAAGTAGCACTTCCACAAGAAAGATTCAAAAAATGACCAAAACATTGAAAATGATTTTATTTATAATTCATGTCATTAGACATAACTACCATGCTTAAGTGTTCAATCATCATTGGTTTTATCAAATCGATACTAGTATTTAGCATACCACTAACCAAATTGGCTATATTATCAAATTTAGTGACTGCCAAAACACTTGCTAAACTCCCAACTAATTTCCATAATTTTAGGCATATATGCATAGCTATAATTAAAGTCTTAAACTACCAAAAATCTTATCAAGATCTCAAATCATCTATCATGATTTTAATTAACTCATCCTGCTAGCATAGCATAACATAAAACCCACCAAATAGTTGCCAACTCAACTCAAATACATCACCATTCAAAGTCACAATTTATAGATTTCAAAATTTTATGCATCGAGACATAGACATTAAACTTTAAAAACAATAAGTCTCAAGACCATTAGGCTCTTTAAAAAATCTAGTCATATTACTTTAGAACTTAGGCTACGCAATGTTTAAATTAGGAACCTTAGCCAAATAAAGGACTTAGGATTAACCACTTAGAACCTTTAGGATTCTCTAAAACCTTAGGAAACAATTTATCCAAGTATCAAACCAACTTTAATCATGTCAACATTTTAAAAATGTTAACTATATTTGTTAGTGATCACTGCATGAAACTGATAAATCCATACAAGGTTCATAGTCAAAATTTGAAATTCATGATAAATCAAATGATATGTTTGATTTAATAATCCATAAAATGTATTACTTCCCAAACTGTAACCATGAGAATCCCTTATATACTTACAATTGAAAATGAACAATAGGAAAACTATTATAACCAATCAATATACCACCTCTATATGGCTCAAACCATGTTGCACATTGCCATTAAAAATACCAAATTAGTCACCACAAATTGCTCACACTATCAAATGAAAACTAATCTAAAATATGTATAATACTCAGTTGAAGATCAATGTAGATATCTGAATTCATCATGATAATCATATAAAGTGTCACTATTTTAAACTAAAAAAATGTTGTACTATCATCTAAATAATCAATTGAAAAACAAAGTGATTGATCACAACTATTTAGAAATGATAAAGACATGCATATTTTATTCATTCATTTATGATTTTCAAAATCACTCAAATTATAAATATGAATTCATAAATCAATCATCATCAACTTATGTAATTGAAAATATGCATCTAAATATACTACTAATTAACTAGGTCTCCGACACAACTTTATGACTAAGTCATATTTATTGAAAAAAAAGTATTAATTTAAAAACAATTAAGAGGGATGTGAAAAATAGTCATAATACATATGACCCCACCATGATGGATTATCCTAAGGTACTATCTACCCTTACTTAGGTAGGCTAGTTTAAACTAGTGGGGAAGGACGTGAGTCAACTATAGACACACATGGATGGATTATAACCAATAGTAGGGCTGGAAACATGATAGACATAGGCTTGGTAGGCTCTAGCTCATGAGAGATCCACATACATGGATACCATGATCTAGTTGAAATAGGTATAATCCCAGGTGGCCAACCTACAAGGATAGGTAGTAGCATTGAGATCTTAGATAGCCTCATTATAGCATAATGTGCAGAGGGGATGGTTTGAGGCATCCATGGGAGGCATGGATAGGCCACAAGATAGGCATGATAAAGCCTATCCATAGAGATAGAATGATGTATTTTTATATTTATTATAAAAACATATGATATATAGAGATATATTCATTTGATAGTTGTATGTTGGTCTTATGAGTTATATTTTGGTTGTGGTTGTTGATGCATAAATATATTTATTTCTAGAACACGTATTTTTATTTTGTTGTATATGCTATAGGAAATATATGTAGAGTGTTTTCCTTTCTATCATTATGTAGGGCACATGCATGGTTAAAAAGGAACAAGAAAAAATGATGTGGAAAAATATAAGTAATCATAAACAATGCACTACATACTATTTTATGATGGGAAATGTATAATAACAAAATATTACTAAGTATAAGAGACTAAAAAGTAGTAAATAAAAAGACAAAACATTGTTCAACCATAAAAAAGATTATCACCAAATTAAAATAAGTAAAATAATACTAATCATGTTGGGAAGTATGAAAGTAATGTAATAAAATGGAAAGCCCTTGAAAGACAAATGGTAGAAAAAAAATCTGTTAAGTCAATCAATCATACTAAATCACATTGAGAAGTATTAAGGAGAAACAAAATTGGAAAAATGGTCTAAAACTAATCACACTAATTCAAGTTGGAAAGTATGAAAAATTTAAGAAAAATGATTGGATTGTTACATGTAATCAGAAAATAAGAAGATATAAGTGAAATATTAAAGAAGTAAGCATAAAACATATTAAATCAAGATGAAAAGCATGTAAATGATGTTTAAATCATAATCAATCGCATCTTATCTCATATTTTATACATGTAATTTCATTGTGACTTGAGAATTAGAAATTTTTGTGAGGAAGGCCAAGTCCTATCCATGGTCTTAAACTACAATTCACAAAGAGAAAACCAATGAGGTAGAAACAAAGGGTAAAATATGATAAAAGGGGATGTTTGGAATGGTATTATTATAATTTAATAATTTTTGAGGAAGGCCTAGTCCTATCCAAGGTCTTACACTATAACTCACAAATGGAATCCCTAGGAGGAGTGATCTGTGAACAAAATAATATTTTTCAAGAAGAAATATTAGGATTGTAGCAAGTGAAAAAGGGAATGTAAGAAGCATAACATAGGCATCTTATGAGAATACCTTAGAAAACATGAGGAATAATAAGCACATAAAAAGACACTAAGATATTAGTGGCCATTAATATACAAAGGATACATGTTCATGATGGGCGAAAAGCTATGTTAGAAAATAAGTGTCGTATTAAGATCAACTCATGTTGGTTATTTTGAACAAGAAAAGTAAAATGCACCTACCTTCCCATAATATGTTTCCCATTATTTAGGACCCCTTACAAATTTTTCAATCTATTATGTATATTGAGTACTTACATGAGAAAGTAAGTAGCATTAAAATATTTTTTATTCTCATTTTCTAATCTATTGGCTTACCGTACCCTAATGTACCTCGACTCTATCATGAGACTATGGAGTTTGAGCTTTGATTAGAAAAAAAAGATGTGCTTAGTGTATACACATAATATTTTCAAATTTTACCACTTACTAACACTTTATAACTTATATAAACCCATTGAGTCTCAATCTCTCTGAGTGCATGCCTTAAAAGGTGCACCGAGAAAGGGGTGGGCATATCATTAGTGATTCATAAGATTTTTGTCCCTTTTACCACTTTTTATATACACACTCGTCTCATAAAACATTTTCTTAATCTTTCCCTCCTATTTTTTACCCTCTTCTAGTCATTTACCATCTTCATTATCCATTTCCCTAACCTAAAACCCTTTTTAGCAGTTTATATGACTATGTCAGCCATGACCGACATAGTTCATTATCTAGTATGTTTTTTTTTCAATTTCAATACTAAGTTGATAGGGTTGTATTTATTGGCTAAAATTTTTACAAGGGTTTAGGGTTAGATCTACCTATATAAACATATTCATTTCCATCATTTATCATGAAGAAAAGAAGATATATTGGACATTTGCTTATCCACCATTCTACTTGAGGAACAATCTTAGAGTTTCATAATTTCTTTAAAGATATAGATCTTGTCTTATGGGGAAGTATTTTGGATGCATTGATATGTTGTGTAGCCTATATCTGATTTATTCTTGTCATATTTACATACCACAACAACCTCTTACAAAGCACCTTGGCCAAGGGAGATATTGAGGCTCAACAGGTTCATCTTCAAAGGAAAGTATTTCTAAATTTGATCTTCCTTAATAAGAGTAGATAGATATGAATTTTCACTTCTCTTCCATGAATTAGGATTTCATATACATTGATGTGAGTATATGTCTTCTATGAATGTTTACTGTTATTGTTTATTACCCCCACTTTGTGCCACAAGCTTTGGTGAGAATTAGATTATATTTTTTCTTTACTTAGTTTAGTGAATATGAAAACATATGGCTTAGGGTTATTGCATAGTTTTGCTTGACTAGAGGCTTTGAAACCATCCCTAGTGAAGTGTTTATGGTAAGAAATCCCTTAATTAGGTCTAGTAGATCCATACTAGTTATTACCCTGATTATCTAAAGTATCCTCAATCACAAGTGTAATTAGTATATATCTTCTCTAAGCTAGGATTGATTTGTAGAATCTGTTGCATTTCCTATTGCATACATTCTAGTGAATCTGACATGAATCTAACCCTTGAATATTTTTCTTCATGTTTTTCATTTCTATCATTTTATTATTTTTTCTATATTTTTAATACTACATCGACTAGGTTGATATAGTTCTAAATTTTATGTATAGGTTTAACACATAGTCATATCAGAATGATTCTATTTTTTATGTATAGGTCTTCATCAGACATAGGTTACTGGATTAGATAGGTTGACATAATACTCTTCTTTAATTTTAGATAAACAATTAAGTCATGAAGCTTAATTTAATCTTTTAGTTAGCATCTAGATAACAAACTAAGTCATGTAGGTCAACTTCATATTCCAGTCAGCATCCAAATAAAAAACTAAGTTGACTAGGTTAAATTAGTCTTTTTAGCATCCAAATGGCAAACTAAGTCATGTAGGTTGACTTGGTCTTGCAATCAGCATCCAAATAACAAACTAAGTCATGTAGGTCAACTTAATATTCTATTCAACATCTAGATAACAAAATAAGTCATGCAAGTTGACTTAGTATTATAGTCAACATCTAGATAACAAACTAATATGACCAAGTCGACTTAGTCATCTTAATAGGCTTCCAAAAATAAAGTTTCATAGAACTAGGTTGACCCAATTGACATAGTTGATAGAACTTATAAGCCACATTTAAGGTAATTCAATAGAAAATTTATAGTCCTCAGCATCTTCCAACCCACCAAGGTTCCTTTCTTTCTCTCTCTTTCAATTTAGTACTTCATTACAGTTATGTTTTGTGCAAGTTTTGTAGTCTTCAAAACTACAACCCTACATTAAACTAAGTTGCCCTAGTCAACTTAGTTCTATAGTTTTTCTTCTATCTAAAAGACTAATTAGACTTGGTCAACTTAATTCTTAAGGAATCTTGCTTCTACAAGATAGTAGTGACCCATTCAACTTTTTTATATAATATTTACATACAGTGTCATCTGAAATAACTATGTACCATTCTTAAATTTTGAATTAACAACTATATGTTAGTAATTAATTCACACTTTCATTTTCAGTTGTTTACATGCTTAGAGTAGCTCACATAGTATAATTAGGGTTATTTTAAAATACCATTTAGTTGCATTATTTTGATATTTTCGCACACATTATCACATCACACAAATTCTAAATGCATTTAACATTTATCTTCCCAAGACCTACCTATTTGAATTTCATCATCAAAGGGGAAGTCATATTGGTTTTCTAGTCAAGTATAAACATGTGGTTAATGGTATATATTGACAAATCCCCTGACACCCTTATCATTGAGATATTGTGAAGTGATGGGGTAGCCCCAATACCAATCTAGTACCATTACCAACACATATCTTTTTTAACTAAACATCTTGAAACCATCCATAAATTGCTTTCTAGTTTCTTAAATTCATCCAAATTCCCTATCACACTTAAAATAATATTATAATAATCTAACAACACTTATGATGATCACTTAGTTAGCATTTAATTTTTAGTTGACTGTTTGCTCTCTACTCATTGTGTGTTATATTGCAAAATTTTGCATTGACCAGTATTGGTGCAAGGTTTTATGTTGTGTGCCTCAGTTGGATCATTCTCATTGATCCAATTGTTTATGTGTTTACTTCCATTTCTTTCTTTGATTGCATTGTAATAACTTTCCCTATTTTTAGCACACTATCATTTTTTTGACACAATATCTTATACACTGAGTTTTACCCTATCTGCAATACTTAGTCAACTTGGTTGACTTTGTATCCCTTTTACCAAGTAGGTTAAAATACTAAGTCAACCTGGTCAACTTTGTATCCTTATTTATCTTCTACCTAATAGTACTAAGTTGACCTAGTTGACTCTACACACCTTGCTCAATACTATTCTCTATGTGGTTATCTAGTCTTATATCATTATAATGTCATCTTTTCAACCTCTACTTAGTCAAGAACATTACATAATTAAGGATTTAGATCAAAACCTCACTTATTTTGTTACTTCAAATGAAACTATTCACTTTCTTCCCTCATCTTTTCTTAATCCAAAACCAATCACTACATAATGTAATGTAGTTCAGGTCCTTCATCCTAGTCCTCCTCCCAATACCAATGTTGGGAATCCTCTACCCAATACCCTTTCTTCTACTAATACTAATAATCCCTCTCCTAACAACACTAATACCCCACCTTCAAATACTAATGCAAAAATTGATACAACTCAAATTATTTTACAAATAGTTCAAAAAATGGAAATCATACAAACAAATAATTCTTCCCAAATAATTCAAATGTAACAACATTTATTACACATGACTAGTCAACTACCTTAAGTCATCATGTCTTGACCAAATCAAAATTTTATCCCTCCTCCTATTAGAGATTCCAATGGGAATATCATCCCTCAACCTCCAATGAATAAAAAAATGATTTAACACCTTCAAAATAAACCTTTATCCCCATTTATTACATCCATAGGTATTGGAAATGTTTCTCCAACTATCATATATAATGGGATTAAGGACCCTACTATCTTTATGAAGTCTTTTGGTAATCTCTATAAGGAATGGGTTCAAACTAAAACATTTTATACCACCAAGATCTTAGAAAAAACCTTTATTGGTGATGCACTTTAATGGTAAAACCAACTTCATCTACATTCCATCTCACAACTAGAGGATTTATTTAATGCTCTAGTGAAGGAATTCTAACATGATGACCTTCTTGAAAATTACCTTAGCCATTTTATAAATGCCAAGTAACTTCCTAATGAATATGCTCACACTTTTATCAAATGATGGAAGTCTCTAGCAAACAAAGTGGACCATAACATGAATGATGATACTCTTTTAAAACTATTTGTTATTCCTCTTAAAGATCCCCTTTAATAAAAAGTTCAAATATTTTCCCCTAAAATTTTATAAAATCCTTAGACCAAGAAAAAAGGTAAGACTTTATTATGACTCAATTTTAAACACCTAAAATAACTACTAAAGAACCTTTACAATCTTTTTCTCATAATATCGATTCATCCAAACCTCCCCAATATCAAAATAGAGCATCCAATTTAGCCAATTTTAACCCAACCCACCCTCCCTTGAGTCTAGAACAACTTAAGAAGAAATTGCCACCCTCTAAACCCATGAGCTTTGATCCTTAAAAACCTCCTCCCAAATAGTACAATCCTAATACATTTTGTTGGTGGCATGTTATTATAGGTCATTCTCATGAGTCTTGTCATGATATTCATCAATTTCTTCTTGATTACTTGCTTGGTCCACATTTTAATCTTGATACTCATAAGTGATTTACATGGGGAAAAACTTTTCAAGAAAAAAAACCCACACTCTAAATTAGCTAAATGTATTATCTAATCACCAATATTACAACACACTTGTAGAAAAATCCTTCACAAGATCACCACTAGTATACAATACACAGGAGAAAAATTGGTCTAATAGAGCTTTAGTGCCTTTACACAACTCTGAAGCTTACAAGATACAAAACAAGATTAGATTACAACTTAATTAACAAATAAAAAGGAGATAATTTATATATATATATATATATATATATATATATATATATATATATATATATATATATATAATGAAAAGGAGATAAAAATGAAGAGATAACTTCATGATCAAGGCACAAACTTGCTACCCTTAGTGGAGTGAGCATTTGAGCATAGTGGTAATCTTGTTGTCTTCTACAAAGGTTAAAAACAAACCCATAACTTTCCATATGCATCCAAGACTTTTACTCTACTCACACATTCTTCTAAAACTAAGTGTTCCACTCACATAAGCATCAAAGACTTCGTGTTCCACTCTCACAAGCTTCTAAAACTTGATCTCCACTCACACATGTGACTCCATAAGCTTTACAAAGATTATCCACTATCTTTTGACTTCTCCTTCACTCAAAAACATGTGGCCAACAAATAAATTCAACCCATATCTCCTTTTAATCATTTTCTACCAAGTGGAAAATCATGTGTATCACATGAGACAAGAAGCATCTCCCCTTAATGGAGTGGTATGCCCCACCTCCACTCACATGCACTTCCATCATGTGGATTCCTCCATGGTCCATGCCAAATCATCACAAGCCACATCATTGCTCCACATCACTTGGGATCCACCATTTGGGACCCACCATGGGCCTAGATATTGGGACCCACTATGGGCCCCACTACCATATCACCATGAATAGTGCCTATGAATAGTACACATGAATGGTTCTTTGTGAAGATTATTTAGACTTGTCAAGGTTGAGACACCTCAATTACTAACATTATCCCACTTATCAAATACCTTTTAATACCTAAAGGAACCGTACTAACATGATCTTAACATCTAGGAGATAGGAGGCCCATAGACTCTTAACACAATCTGAACTTCTCTATGCTCACATGCTTAGTCAATGAATCTACAACATTCATCAAAGTATATAACTTTATCAACTTCACCTTGCCATATTTGACCATGTCTCTCAAAAAATTATACTATACATCAATATTTTTGGTCCTGGCATGAAAATATAGGTTCTTTACTAGGCAAATAGCACTCTGACTATCACAATAAATTGTCACTACACCTTATTTCAACCCAATGTTAGAACATAGTCTCTTAAAACAAATGGATTCCTTATATTAATGAGTAGTTATCATATAATCTTCTTCTATAGTGGATAAAGTTACCATAGCCTATCTCTTATTCATCCAAATTATTTCACCACCAAACAATGTAAACACATAAGCATTAATGGATCTTCTACTATCAACATCACCTACCCAATTTGAATCCACATAACCAATAATGTCAAGAGGATGCTTATCCCTAATAATGTTACTATGATAACATAAATAATACTTTGAGGTACCCCACACATATCTAAAGACCCTTCTAAATCCATCCCAATGAACACTACCAAGATTAAACATATGACAGGAAAGAACTCCCACTGCTTGGGCAATGTTTGGTCTAGTAAAGACCATAACATACATCAGACTTTTGACTACACTCTGGTAAGGCATCTTGATCATGTCTTCCATATTTAATTGGGATTTATGACATTGTGCTATAGATAACTTCATTCTAACTAAAAAAGGAACACACAATGGTTTACAATCTTTCATGTTAAATCTTTGTAGAATAAAATTTACATACTCTAGACAAGTCATATCTTTTATTTTATCTATCTCTCTTAATCTCCATCCCAATAATGTGTCTCATAGCACCAAAATCTTTCATCTCGAATTTTTTTAAGAGTTGAGATTTAATATCTAAAATCAAAACTTTCCCATTGCCAAAAAATAACATAACATCAATGTCTAAGGCAATAACCAATAAATGATCACCATCAATTTTATAATAAACACAATGATCAAATTTCAACTGATCAAACCCCAAACTCAATACATATGTATCAAATTTATGGTACCACATCCTAGGACTCTACTTGAGACAATACAAGGATTTTTTCAACTTGCAAACCGAATTTATTTTACCTTTCACCACATAGTGCTTTAGCTATGTCATATAAATATCCTCCTTGAAATCACCATGAAGGCAGTCTTCACATCCATTTTCTCAATATCTAAATCATGAGTTATTGTAATAGAAAGCAAAAATATAATGGATTTCATTTTAATAATAAGAGAAAAAATATCACCCTAGTCAACACCCTCAACTTAAAAGTATCCTTTTGTAATCAATCAAGCTTTGTACTTCTCAACACTACCATCTGAACCAATCTTTTTCTTGAACACCCATTTACATCCAACAAGATTACATTATTTAGGTAAATGGTACAATATAACATGTGTCATTATTATTCAAATATGTAATATCTTCCTCCATATCAAACTTCTAGGACTCTACATCATTCATAACCAAATATTTTTTGTAGATCTCGATTCATTAATGTTAGTACTCAAATCAAATATACATCTCCAATCATCAAGAGAATACCTTTCTAATTTTTATCTATGCCTTATAGACCTTAAAACAAGATGAGGTAAAGGTTCTTCTTCATCTACCTCCTCTTATATAGATTAAAATCTCAATGAGCTCTCCTCAAATTCTTCTCTCTCTCATGGCCTTGACTCAACTTTCTCAGGCATAGGAGGAATTTGAATCACATCTTCATTTTATATTTTCTCTAGTTGCAATGTAACAAAAGAAGGATTAGTCTAAAAAAAAAACACTTGTAGAATATATTACCTCTATGCTATCAGATCTCAAATCTTGTATCCTTTCACACCATAGCTATATCCTATGAAGATATATTTCTTAACCTTTTTCTCTAACTTTGTTTGCTTCTCCTTTGGCACATGTGTATATGTCTTACAACCAAAAAAAATAAGATGTCTCAATGAAGGCTTTCATCTAGACCATGCCTCTATGGGATTTTTATCAACAAAATATGATGTAAGAGACCTATTAATTAGGTAGCAAGCAGTGTCTACACCTTTGGCCCAAAACCTTCATTCTAATCCAACACCACTAAGCATACTTTTATCCTTTTCCATCAAAGTCCTATTAATTCTTTCTACAAATCCATTCTGTTGAGGTGAATATGGATTTATCTTTTGTCTTTATTTACCACAATCTTTATATAATCTATCAAAATCATTAGTGAAAAACTCACCTCCATGGTCAATTCTCAAATACTTAATTTTCTTTATAGTCTACAACTCAACCATTGCTTTAAATTATTAAAATTGACCAAAAACTTTAGATTTAATCTTTATAAAATAAGCCCGTGTATTTTTACTATAATCATCAATAAATGAAACATAATAAATGGATTTTTAAATTGAAGGAACATTAATAAGACCAAATACATCAAAATGAATAAGATGAAAAACACCACTAGATTTATAAGAACTAAATAAAAACTAAATGTGGTTATGTTTACCATAAATAGAATGCTCACAAAAATAAAATTCAAGATTGTAATCAATCAACCATTCAACAAGATGTTTATTCCTCAAGGCCCTAAGACCTTTTTCACCAATGTGGTCAAGTCTTTGGTGCCATAACATAGTCTTTTTTGTAGAAAATTTTAACTCCATAGAATGAGTACCCTTAGGTACCCATAAACCATGACCATCTATAGATATAGTGATTACCTCTTTATCCAATGGAGTAGTCTCAGATGTTGTCTTCATAGAAGTAATATTGCACTCAAATATACATGAATAAACCTTGTATAAAGTGTCAATCTTGACACTTTTAGCTATCACCATAGCACCTCTAACCATCTTACAACCTACCTCAAAAAATGAAACCTACACACCCACATCAATTAATTTTCTCATAGATAATAAATTATGATCTAGCCTTGGGATATGCAATACACCATCAAACCATTTAATTCTTCCATCTAAAAATTTGATTTTGACTCTACCAAAGCCAACAATGGTAAGGGAAGAATCATCACCCAAGTACACCTTACCTCTATCAAACTCCTCATACATGGAAAACCAATTTATATTACAATTCATATGAAAATATGCACCTAAATAAGTTAACCATGCATCATTACCTAAATGAGTTGTTAAGGCTGCAATGAAACCTTCACCACCTTCCTTCTCAAATTCTGAATCAGAATCATACTTCTTCTTTTTTCTTTTCTTTACATTCTAATTGATAGTGACCACACTTCCCATAGTTTTATCATCTCACCTTGGTCTTTTCAGGAGACATGGATCTCACCTTGGACTTGGATATATAATTTTCTTGATTCTTATTCCTCTTGCCTCTTTCTTTAGATCTTCCACAAACATTCAAGGCCTCTTTGGAACTGATGGAAAATTTCACTCTCATTTATTCAAAAATAAAGGAGCCTAAACATCCTCAACTTTCAAAGTTATAGAAGTTATTCTTATTGCTATCACAAGAGAATCCCATGAGTCAAGCAAAGAATAAAAAAAAATTCAAAATCTCTCTTCCTCATCCATTGGTTTTCAATGCTTCTATGTGGTTTTCAATTTGGCCACCATCATCCATTTTCAAATAATATAATTTCTTTCTCAAGAAAAATTTATTTACAAGAGACTTAGCTTGGTAGATCTCACCTAGTTTCCTTCATAACTTTTTTGTTGTAGTATTTTCCAGGACATTAATTAGTATTGAATCTATCAGGAACAATATGATGGCATTTGTCTTTTTGATCCATCACATCATATTTAGATGCTTCAGCTAGATCTATAGGTCTCTAGACATTCTCATTAATGGTATCCCATAGATCAGGATCAATCAATAAATCTTCCATCTTGAGCTTCCACATCTCAAAATTACTACCTAAAAATTTCTCAACCTCCATTCTCCCTTATGTGCTTTCCATATTAATTTTTTTACAATAAATAACTTCAAATATCTCTTGTATAAGATCCCACTCAAACTGGATTAGTTCAAAATATCCAACAAACCCACAACTAGAACCAAAACTGGCCAAGCTCTGATACCAATTGAAAGGAATATATAGATAGGAAAAAAAATCCCTTACACTAAACCTTGAGAGGAGAATAGAAAACCAATTTGAAATATTACAAAAATGATAAAAAAAAACATAACCTAAAATATAACATACCATAACAAGTGATATACATGGGAAAACCCTTTCGGGAAAAAAAACCCACACTCTAAAGTAGCTTAATGTATTATCCAATCACCAAGATTACAACACACTTATAGATCAAGCCTTCACATGGGCACTACCAATATATAAGACACAAGATAAAAATTTGTCTAATAGAGCTTTAATGCCTTTGCACAACTTTCAAGCTTAGCTTCCAAATTACTTAACAACTACAAAGGAGAGAATTCATATATATATAATATACAATGAGAAGGAGATAAAAATGAAGAGATAACTTCATGATCAAAACACAAACTTGATACCCTTAGTGGAGTGACTATTTGATCATAGTGGTAATATTTTTATCTTTTACAAAGGTCAAAAATGCACCCTCCACTTTCTATATGCATCTAAGACTTGTCCACCACTCACACATGTTTCCAAAACTAAGTGATCTACTTACATAAACATCCAAGACTTAGTTCTTCACTCTCACAAGCTTCTAAAACTTGTCCTCCACTCACAGATGTGACACCATAAGATTTCAAAAGATTCTCCACTATCTTTTGACTTTTCCTTCACTCAAAAACATGTGCCCAACAAAGAAATTTGACCCATATCTCCTTTTAGTCATTTTCCACCAAGTGAAAAATCATGTGCATCACATGAGACAACAAACATGTCCCCTTAGTGGAGTGGTATGCCCCACCTCCACTCACATGCACTTCCATCATGTAGATTCCTCCATGGACCATGCCAACTCATCACAAGCCATATCACTACTCCACATCACTTGGGATCCACCACTTAGGACCTACCATGGGACCACATCCTATGACCCACCATGGGCCTCATTGCTATGTCACCATGAATAGTACTCATGAATAATACTTCATGAATAGTGTTCAGACTTGTCAAGGTTGAGACACCTCAATTCCCAATAAGTATAAGGTTTCATTATATCATATACTATCTAGTGCAACATACTTTCTCATATAAGTACCCAATCTTTGTAGTATATTGATGGTTATATAAGTGGTCCTAAGGAATGGGGAACATGTTGTAGGAAGGTAGGTCCATTTTAATTTTCATGTATATAGCCTTCATGGGATGATCTATGTAATCCAATTGTTATCCCAAGCGTTGTGTTCATTAGTCAAAAATTTCTAAGTCCTTGGTGTTGATAGTTCTTAGCCTTTCTCACTTGCCTAGTGTGTCTCATTCTTGTTAAGGATGTTTACATCACCCATGTGGTGCCTCATATTCCTTATTTACATCACATTTTCCTTACATTCCCCTTGTTAGATATTATTTTTATCTGATCACATCTACCTTATTATGCCTCTTGGTTTATATTTTATGAGTTGTATTGCAATACCTTGAATAGGACTAGGCCTTCTTCACAAACACCCTTACACCATTTACCACACCATCTCATTATCATACTAGTCATGTCATTAAGTGGTTGTGTTTTCTTACATTGTATCTCAAAGCAATCACTAAGTTTGAGTTTTAATCCTTTATATCTTTTTTATTTTCATCTATTTATCATGTTCTTGTTTGCTTTTTATGAACTTCACTTATCATACATATGACATTTATAATTATTACATATTTCTATTTATGTATGACTTCTTCATGTTTGTCTTCCATTTTGACTTACATTTAATTTTAAGTCATTCATGTTTTTCTTTATGTTTGATTCAACATGATTATCTTATAAGGGGTTACTTTTCACTTTCGTACATATCTTTGTTAGAGTTTTCTTGCATTGAAATTAATTTTTGACATTTATGTTTTACATACTTCCCAATGTGATTTACTATGTTCTACATTATTTTTTGCCATTCATGTTTTACATGTTTACCAATGTGATTTAATATGTTCTACATTAATTTTTTCTATTTATTTTTTACATGCTTTCCAACATGATTTAGTGTGTTTTATAATCACTTGTCATTCATTTGCCATCATTCTATCATTCACTTTCCATCAATATTTTGGTTCTAACCTTGCCTTAACAATCTTAATTTGTCAATTCTCATAAGTAATTCATTACTACTTTAACCATACTACATACGCACAAATTTATTCTATTGTTATTCTTATATCCATATGGTTTTCCAAATGTAGGTACCACACCCTCCACTATCAAGCCTAGGATATTTGCATATAATCATTTAGTGAAAACTTAAGTTAAGGTATGTATATGGTATTTTTAGTTACTCTCATTTCATTTTAGCATTAATTTTTGTATGTCATTTTTGGTTATCCTAGTTTTGTGTGTTCCTATGTTATTTCTCAAAGCACCATCCCCTATTACACTTTCATGACACATAATGAGGTTTAAGTGGGGCATATGTATACACACTATTTTAAACCTTTACCACTTACTAACACTTTCTATCTTCTAGTAACCCATTAAGTCTCAATCTCTCTGAGTGCACACCTTAAGGGGTGAATTGGGAAAGGGGTGGGTAGACCATTGGTGCTTCATAATATTGTTATCTCTTTTGCCACTTGTTATCTACACACCTATCTCTTAAAAACCATTCCCCTAATCTTTGCCTCCTATTTTTCACCCTCCTCTAGTCATTTAACATCTTCATTAGCCTTTTGCTAACCTAAAACCCTTTTTTTTTACTTTACATAACTATATCAACCACATCAACCATGTTATTTTATTGATAGAGCTTACAAAAAACTAAGTCAGCTCTGGCCGACATAGTTCATTATCTAGTATGTTTTTTTTTCAATTTCAATACTAGGTTAATCAGTTCAACCTTGTTGGCCAAAACTTTCAAAAGGGTTTAGGGTTAGATCTACCTATATAAACACATTCATTTACATCATTTATCATGAAGAGAATAAGAATTAAGATATATTGTGTATCTACTTATTCACCATTCTACTTGAGGAGCAAGCTTAAGGTTTCATACTTTCTTTGGAGATATAGATCTTATCTTATGGAGAAATCTTTTAGATACATTGATAGGTTATGTAGCCTAGATCTGATTTATCCTCATCATCCTTGTTAGGGTGTGGAGCTAAAAGCTTCACCAAGGAGCATACTTTAACAGGTTCGGGTCTACACAGTCACCGGCATCAGTCAGGAGCGACTGACATCGGTCAGGTGCAGTTGCAGAGATGCCAGCGTCGGCAGTGGGTCAGTCGACAACAGTCACAGGCAAGTAGCAGGAACTGATGTCGGTTACATGTGCATCTAGAATGCTATTTCCGATGATAGAAGCGAGTGTTTGCATGATGAGTTTAAGTTGTAGTCTAAGCTCGCGTCTTTATTATTAGTAATATTATTTTTAGAGCCCTTGTTCAAGTGGCTTAACTGTTTGTTGTAAGTGCATGCTCAAGTCTCCTAATTCTATATGTAGAATTAGATCTTCATAGCTTTGTGTGAATTATTGTAGTAGTTCATTGTATGTGAATGTTGAAGAACAGTAAAAAATTGAATCAATCCAGGCTTGTTGGAGTTGATTGTTCTTGAGAGAGAGAGAGCTCTTGAGGAATAGAGATCTAGTGAGAGATCTATACATCTAGGGGAGGTGTGGAAGAAATAAGTTTCTTCAATTGTATTCCTTTTGTAAAGAGTTTGTTAATACAAGTTTTCAAGGTGGTTTCTTGTATCTCTTGTTCTTGTTATTATCTCATTCTAGTTACTTGTCTATCTGATTTAATTCCATGTTTATTACTTTCATAAGTGTAATCTATTGTTGGTTGATCCCCAACAAGTGGTATCAGAGCTCAGGTTCACTAACAGGTGGTTCAGATTTGTGTAGTGTGTATTGATTACAGGTTCTCATAGGGGTTTCTGCAGGGCTTTCTGTTTGAGTGGGAGAAGCAATGGTAGATGAAAGTAAATTAAGAATGGAAAAGTTCAATGGCAAAAACTACCAACATTAGAGAATGTAGATAGAGGATTATCTGTATCAGAAAGATCTCTACTTACCATTAGGTGGGGTTGTAAAGAAGCCCAAAGACATGGAGGATGAAGAATGGGAAGTTCTTGACAGAAAGGCTCTGGGGTCTATAAGACTGAGTCTAGCATCCACTGTGATATCTAATTTATCATAGGCAAAGTCTACGGTAGAGTTGATGACTACGTTAGCAAATTTGTATGAAAAACCCTCAGCTTCTAATAAGGTATATCTTATGAAGCAGTTATTTAATTTGCATATGAATGAAGGTGGATCTGTTTCTACTCATCTGAATGATTTCAATGGAATTGTGAATCAATTAAGTTTAGTCAATATAGTGTTTGATGATGAAATAAAAGCTCTTTTGATATTATATTCTTTGCCTGAAAGCTGGCATGGCTTAGTAATGGCAGTTAGTAATACTGCATCTGCATCAAATATTTTGAAAGTAGAGGATGTTGTTAGTGTTATCTTGAATGAGGAAATACGTAGGAAAAGCACAGAAGAGACATCTAGGAATGCTTTAAATTTTGAGAGGAGGGGAAGGCAGAAAGATAAGAGCAAGAGGAGATCAAGATCAAAGTCTAAGGTGAGAGGAAGATCCAAATCCAGGAACGGTAGGAAGCCACAATGCTGGAATTGTGGAAAGATTGGGCACATAAGCAGAGATTGTTGGTCAAAGCCTAAGGAGGACAATCAGCATGAAGGAAAGGAAGAAGCCAAGGTTGTTGGTATTGCACAAGATGCTTTAATTTTCTCTCTGCATAATAATATAGAATCTTGGGTGTTAGATTATAGTGCATCTTTTCATTCTACCCCTAACAGGGAATATTTTAGTGACTATATCCATGGAGATTTTGGAATAGTGTATCTAGGGGATGATGATCCCTGTAAAATAATTGGTAAAGGTAAAGTGCAGTTGAAGATGTAGAATAGCAACACATGGGTGTTGAGAGATGTGATGCATGTTCCTAGCTTGAAGCAAAATTTGATTTCTGTAGGAAAGTTAGGGGATGAGGGTTGTACAGTAACTCTCATAGAGAATCTTGGAAGGTGACCAAGGGTGCACTTATTATGGCCAGAGGTAAGAGAGAAGGTACTCTCTATTTGTGTAATTGTGTTACTAACAAATCTCCTTCTGTATTATCTACTTCAGATGTGGATGCTAAACTATGGCACTCAAGGCTTGGACACATGAGTGAGAAGGGGATGTCAATTCTTAAGTCCAAAGGTATGCTTTCAAATTTAAAAGGCATAGATCTAGAGTTTTGTGAGCACTGTGTATTTGGAAAACAGAAAAGGGTTAGTTTTCTCAAGACTGGATCTACTAAGAAGAGGCATAAGTTGCAGCTTGTTCACACAGACGTGTGGGGACCGGCTCAGGTTGCTTCCATTGGAGGATCACAGTACTATGTATCTTTCATAGATGATGCTACAAGGAAGGTATGGATCTATTTTATTAGAAGAAAATCTGATGTATTTGAGACTTTTAAGATTTGGAAAGCCATGGTTGAGAATGAAATAGGTAAAAGATTGAAGTGCCTAAGATCTGACAATGGCGGTGAGTTCTACAGTTATAAGTTTAGAGATTATTGTTATATGCATGGAATCCGTAGGCAAAGGATGGTTCCAAGGACACCTCAGCAAAATGGAATTGCTGAAACGATGAACAGGACAATAATGGAGCGTGCAAGGTGTATGAGATTGCATGTTGGTTTGCCCTTACAGTTTTGGGCACAAGCTGTTGACACTGCAGTATACATGATTAATAGAGGACCCTCTATAGCTCTGGATGGTGGTATTCTAGAAGAGGCATGGACAGGTAAAAAGGTTGATCTCTCATATCTCAAAGTTTTTGGTTGTGAAGCCTTTGTGCACATAGATAAAGAAAATAGAAAAAAGCTAGATGTTAAGTTTATGAGGTGCACGTTTATTGGCTATGGCTCAGATGATTTTGGTTACAGATTGTGGAATCTGGAAACTAACAAGGTAATTAGGAGCCATGATGTTGTTTTCAACAAAAGAGTGATGTATTGTGATCAGCTAAGGAAGCTGAATCAATCTGAGCAAAGTAATGGTGAATTGGATGAGGTGAAGGTCCAATATGAGCTCGCGGGAAAAAGAAATAATCACTTGCAGGAAAACACAGAGACTGACATTGGTAGGGTAGGAACCAGCGTCGATAGGATAGAAACCAGCGTAGGCCATACAGAGACCGATGTCAGTAGTACAAGCATCGAGGTCTGTCAGGCAGAACTGACGTCGGCCAGTAACAGGTCTGGAAGTGACCGAGGTCGGTCACTGTCAGAGAATTTGGGTGGATAGCGTGTTGTGAACGAGTCTCAGACACCCATCAGGAGGTCAGAAAGGGTGAGTAAGCCTCCAATTAGATATTCTCCTTCGTTATTTTATCTATTGCTAACTGATGGTGGAAAACCAGAGAGTTTTGAAGAAGCAATACAGGTGGAGTCCAAGAGTCAGTGGGAGTGTGGCATGGTTGAGGAGTTGGAGTCCTTAAGAGAGAACCAAATATGGGATTTGGTTGAGTTGCCAAATGGTAAGAGGACACTCAAGAACAGATGGACCTACAGGTTGAAAGAAGGTGAGAATGGACAGATGACATATAAGGCCAGATTGGTGGTAAAAGGATTTGCACAAAAGCCAAGTGTTGACTTTGGTGAGATTTTTTCTCCTGTTGTTAAAATGACTTCTATAAGGGTTGTATTGTCTTTGGTTGCTTTTGAGGATTTGCATCTTGAGCAGCTAGATGTTAAGATAGCATTTCTTCATGGACATTTGGATGAGGAAATCTATATAGAACAACCAAAAGGATTTGAGGTCAAGGGTAAGGAGAAGTTTGTGTGCAGATTGATAAAAAGCTTGTATGGCCTCAAGCAAGCTCCTAGGCAATGGTACTTAAAATTTGACAGGTTTATGACTGAGCATGGCTACAGTAGGTGTCAATCTGACCATTACGTGTATTTCAAGAGATTTGATAATGGTAGATATATTATTCTATTGTTATATGTAGATGATATGCTAGTTGCAGGATCACACATGCAGGATATCTCTGAGCTTAAGGTGAAATTAGCTCAAACTTTTGCTATGAAGGATTTGGGAGTAGCAAAGAAAATCCTTGGCATGAGCATTAAGAGAGACACCACTTGTTGGGGATAAACCAACAATAGATTACACTTATGAAAGCAATAAACACAAAATTAAATCAGCTAGACAAGTAACTAGAATGAGATAATAGCAAGAACAAGAGATACAAGAAACCACCCTAAAAACTTGTATTAACAAACTCTTTACAAAAGGAATACAATTGAAGAAACTTCTTTCTTCCACACCTCTCCTAGATGTATAGATCTCTCACTAGATCTCTATTCCTCAAGAGCTCTCTCTCTCAAGAACAATCAACTCCAACAAGCTTGGATTGATTCAATTCTGTACTGTTCTTCAACATTCACATACAATGAACTTCTACAATAATTCACACAAAGCTAAGAAGATCTAATTCTACATATAAAATTAGGAGACTTGAGCATGCACTTACAACAAACAGTTAAGCCACTTGAACAAGGGCTCTAAAAATAATATTACTAATAATAGAGACGCGAGCTTAAGACTACAACTTAAACTCATCATGCAAACACTCGCTTCTATCCTCAGAAATAGCATTCTGGACACATAGGTGACCGACGCCGGTTCCTACTGCTTGCCTATGACCACCGTTGGCTGACCCACTGCCAATGCCGGCATCTCTGTGACTACACCTGACCAACGTCAGTCGCTCCTGACTGATGCCGGTGACTGTGTAGACCCGAACCTGTTAAAGTATGCTCCTTGGTGAAGCTTTTAGCTCCACACCCTAACAATCCTTACATACCATAACAACCTCTTGCAAATCACCTTGGACAAGGGAGATATTGAGGCTCAACGGGTTCATCTTCAAAGGTAAGTATTTCTAACTTTGTTCTTCTTCTGTAAGATTAGATAGATATGCATTTTCACTTCTCTTCCATGTATTGGGATTTTTTATATATTGACATGAGTATATGTCTTCAATGCATGTTTACTTTTATTTTTTATTACACCCACTTTATGCCACGAGCTTTGGTGAGCACTAGATTAGGTTTTTGATTTACTTATTATTAGTTTAGTGAATATGAAAATAATGGACTTAGTTCAAGTTATTACATAGTTTTGTGTGATTTGAGGCTTTGGAACCCTCCATAGTGAATTTATTATGGTAAGAAATCCCTTTATTAGGTCTAGTAGATCTATATTAGTCATGACCCTGATTATCTGATGTATCCCTAATTAGAAGTGTAAGTAGGATCTATCTTCTCCAAGATAGGAATGATTTGTAAAATCTGTTGCATTTCCTATTGCATATACTTAGAATTATATTTTTAGTGTGCGTTAACTTTTGAAAAAAAATCATGTTACCTTTTAGGTCATTACCTTTTTTAAATGATTTGGATTTGAATGTTTATGGCTTTTAATATGTATCATCCATATGGACTTGGAATGACTAATCATGAGAGATAAAGTGATATACACAAATGAGCTTTAGGCTTAAGTTAAATGAAGTTAATTATCTAAATACATGATCGACTAGAACACTTAAGATTAATTATAAACCAATATGTTATCTCAAGTCTCAACCATGTATGCTTAGTTTGTGAAAGGAAATAAGGGGAACAAGGGGGGATCCAAAGTGGACTAGTAAAAGGAGATTATAATGAGATGAATTATTTGATAACGAATCATATGGTAAATAATTAATGACTAAAGGGATCAAGGTTTGTATAACCAAGTCAAAATAACAATTATCCGTGTTTATATAGATAAGATAGCAAATAATCATGAAAAAGAACAAGATAGCCATGGAAAAGGAACACATAGAGAATAAGTATGTAACCATGAAAAATAATCCATATGAGAACATAAGGAAAAAAAGACACGATAAACAAAATATAGTTTGAAATAAAAGTCATCAATTAAGATATATAAGAATTTAACACAATGTCAAATGATATTAGATAGATAAATGGAAAACTAGAGTACATGTCCAATCCAAAGGAAGAAATAAATGAAAGAACACAATGCTTATGTTCATAAATATTGATATATATATCGACACACATTATCCATAACATCTAACAAGTCTCTATGAATTTGAACTCAAACTGCAACCAATGTCTCATGATCTTCAAGGAAAGTTGAGAAAATATTTCATGTCAAATCTCCTTGATGAAAAATATAAGAATGCCTGAAGGATCATGCTAATGAGTGATATTGTGTATGGAATGATTAAGAGAAGGAATAGGAATGGACTCTATAGAATATAAAGGGGCCACTAGTGGGGAATGTGCCACAAGTGATGGAGTCACTAGTGGAGAAGGAGCCATAGGTGAAAGAGGATCCATAGGGGAGGGAATCATGGGTGGATAAATGGTAGGTGAAGAAGGGACCAAAGGTGGTGGAGCCATAGGGGAAGAAGGGGGATCCTTATTAAAAGGGTGACTTATGGTAGGAATGGTAGTAAGCACATAAATTGTCATAAGGTGATCCTTGAGATGTTGTTGAAGAATGTAGCAATGATCAGTGTGATGAGGATCACATTGGTGCTAGAGATAATATACCTTTCCATATTCAATAAGATATTTAGGTAATATTTTTGAGGGATTTATATCCTTGTATATGGGATAAGGAGTGGTGGAACTCAAGGTGTCTATCTATGTTTATATCTTATGATAATGTTTGAATGAATGATTATATGTGTCATGGAAGCAACATATATGATTGTTAGTAAACTTTGTAGGTGTACTAATAAAAGGAGTGGAAATGGAAGCTAAGGAAGGCTGATGTAATGAATGGTATCTAGTATAATGATTGAAAACTTTATGAATATCATGATATGTTTGATCATCCCATTTGGTGGGCAAAGGACCAAGTTGCAGTAAAAGGAACAAACCATCATCAAGGGAAGGTGGGACTAGTGGAGAGATTGGGTGAGAATCGATGGAAGGAGAAATAGGATCTAAAATAAGAAGAGACTCATCTAGAGATGGAGTGGTAAGAGGATCCACACTAGGCTTAGCTAAGGGAGGGGAAGGATGTATAGAAGGCTGAAGGATAGTTACAAGCATCTTAGGGATAAGTTAGCTAGATCGGTCCTAGTATCTATCAAAGTGATAGGGACTAGTCATAGCATGATCCATAATCATACTCCTATAAGGTTAATTATAAACTCAAGATGTGTGTAGCATATATACCCTAAGAACAAGAGGAAAAATTCCAAAACTAGGAATTATATAGGATGGAATTCTAGAAGATATATGAAAATATTGAAGTAAAGAGGAATGATAATGAGTAATTTTAGCATCTCAGGTGTGAATGATACTACCTAAAAATGGGTCATCTAAGGTATAACCATTATCATAATTAGGTGTATAAATATGTATGGCATAGGTAGGGATGATCTTGTCATTCAATGTGGTTTGATGAATGTAGTATCGAGTATTAGTTAAGAAAACAAGTATATCATCACTAGGTTTTTGATGGAAACATAACTAAAGTGAAGGTGGAAGCTAAGAAATGAGATGAGGTGAGAGATTCAAGGTTTTGATTTTGAGATTGTATCATCAGGCTCATTGTCATCTGAATCTAAGAGGTTAGGTGGTATATTCCCAATGAGTTTGGGGTGACCATTGTAACCTTGGGTTGAGTTAAGAAGAAATTTAAACCATTGAGATTCATGAAAGGGAGCACTCATCAAGGGTTCAAGGGATATAATATTTATTAAATAATTATTTTAGAATTTTTATAAATTCTAAGGGTTAGTGTCACCTTGAATCTTATAGATTGGTCCATTATGAGAAAATTTAACACATTAGAAAGAAGAAGAGGCAAATTTTCTCATGCAATGATTCTATGGCCTACCAAGTAAATGGTATAGTATAGAGTATATTTAAATATCATCACCTTCATTCAAATGGTGATAGGTGGAATGGTGATAGGGAGCCACACACAGCCTCAGGGAGGCATTTGCCTTTGATCATAGCGTTGACATGTGTTGCATGTGGAATTATGTTGGAAGTAAAAACACTAAGAGGAGGGGGTGAATCAATGTGCAAACATTTTATTCAATTCCATTCATCATTCACTACCAATTCAAACCAACATATAGATATAGCATTGTATAGGAAAGTAATCACATAAGCATGAAGCAAAATATCAACACATAAACACCATAGCTATATGGGAAACCCTCATGGAGGATAAAACCCACTATCACACCACTTAGAATACTATAATATAAGTAATTAAATAACATTTAGTGAGGCACTAACCCCTCAAGGATCACTAACCCCTCACTATTTTGGTACCAACCCAACTAGTCCTTTTAAAAGATCTAACTTACAAGAAGGATACAACCCCGTAAGTGACTTGGAACCAACCCAACCACTTCAAGAAAACTTATAAAATATCTAACCTATAATTTAGTTTCAATTCCCTTCTTGACCAACCAACAAACCATCTAAGACAAGCTTGATCACCTCAAAACACCTTGTTGCTCTCTCAATTGATCGTGACTTATATTTCATCTCATATGATGTATCTTGATGGCCTCTCACACAATAATCAACTCATTACCTTATCATTCACCTATATAATATATGTTAGATATTAAAAAAAAATTCTCTTCTTATAATGTTCCTCAATGATCTTATTTCACTTCTCCAATATCTCTCTTCTTTGTTTATATTCTAATCTCTCTAACTTGTTCAATTAGGCTAATTAGGCCTTGCTTTTATACCAAAAACTTCATCTCACCCATCTTGGTCAGCCAAGATCCTTAACATACTTGATTTAAAATTGAAATATTTTCTCATAAACATTTTAAAAAATAAATAATCACTCAATATGTTTGTCATACCCCTTAAGGGCCAAACCCCCATTAGGCCTAAAGGAGAATTAAATACAATTAGGTCTATCTTCAGTACACATTACACTTTTGACATATTAGACCACATTTAACCTCCACCAATTCTTGAAACACTTCACATATGCCTCAAATATACCCTTTATATCAACTTCATAGTTACATTCCATATGTAAGTCAAATGTCACCATTTGAACCATGTCATTAGGCTTACTTGCCATTAGGCCTTTATACATAGAAAAATTTTGTCTCTCATTATTTGAAGCATAAAACTAACTTATCCAAACAAAATACTCAAAAAAATAAATTAATATATCATAAATTACCTTATTTTAATCAAAATTTTCATTTTTCATCTCCAAATAGGCCAAAAGACCCCAAACTAGTCACCTTTATAAGCTTACTCAGAACTGCATGCAGGTTCCAAAAACATAGTCAAATGATTTTGAATTTTCACACTTGATAAAGGATAAACTATGAATCTAAAATAATTATAATTAACCTTTGAGACATAATAAACATATTAAAATTCTCTCTCTCTCTCTCTCTCTCTCTCTCTCTCTCTCTCTCTCTCTCTCTCTCTCTCTCTCTCTCTCTCTCTCTCTCTCTCTCTCTCTCTCTCTCTCTCTCTCTCTCTCTCTCTCTCTCTCTCTCTCTCTCTCCTAAAATCCAATCACTTTTATATACCTAGAACACTCATATGATGTATCTTGATGGCCTCTCACACAATAATCAACTCATTACCTTATCATCCACCTATAGAATATATGTTAGATATTAAAAAAAAAATCTTCTTATAATGTTCCTCAATGACCTTATTTTACTTTTCCAATATCTCTCTTCTTTGTTTATATTCTGATCTCTCTAGGTTGTTCAATTAGGCTAACTAGGCCTTGCTTTTATATCAAAAACTTTGTCTCACCCATCTTGGTCAGCCAAGATCCTTAACATACTTGATTTAACCTTGAAATATTTCCTCATAAACATTTTTAAAAATAAATAATCACTCAATATGTCTGTTATACCCCTTAAGGGCCAAACCCTCATTAGTCCTAAAAGAGAATTAAATACAATTAGGTCTATCTTCAGCACACATTACACTTTTGACATATTAGACCACATTTAACCTCCACCAATTCTTGAAACACTTCACATATGCCTCAAATATACCCTTTATATCAAACTCATAGTTACATTCCATATGTAAGTCAAATGTCACCATTTGAACCATGTCATTAGGCTTACTTGCCATTAGCCCTTTATACATAGAAAAAGTTTGTCTCTCATTATTTGAAGCATAAAACTAACTTTTATAAACAAAATACTCAAAAAAATAAATTAATATATCATAAATTACTTAATTTTAATCAAAATTTTCAGTTGTCATCTCCAAATAGGCCAAAAGACCCCAAACTGGTCAACTTTATAAGCTTACTCAGAACTGCATGTAGGTTCCAAAAACATAGTCAAATGATTTTGAATTTTCACACTTGATAAAGGATAAAATATGACTCTAAAATAATTATAATTAACATTTGAGACATAATAAACATATTAAAATTCATTGTATTCATAAACTCTATCAAAAATACTTCAAACTCATCTCTTCAAGATGACCACTCAGAATAGTCATTTTGCTCCAAAACATAGCCATGTATAAGTTTGTATTTAGCACTTGAAAGAATAATTTAATGACTTATAATAAAAATTAATATTTTATATTATACCTATTCATAAATATAAAATATTTATATATCAATATCTAGTATCAGTTATTGGTCTTATAGACCAATGTGTTAGGCTACTCTCTCACAGTCCTCACATAGTCTGAACAAGCCATTTTGGATTTCATGTTTCAAGAAATTAACCTTTCTCTCCATATTAAATAAAGTATTTATAGGTAATTTATGTCTCAAAAAAATAAAAAATATCATTATATCAATGACTCTTGTCATAGAGTCTCAAACCCTTCACTTCACCTAACACACTTGGAATAGTAATTCTACCTTAAGACACAGTCATAGTGAACATGACTTAGACCAATAGTAGGATATATTCTATCATCTTATAATAAATTTTGATGATCCTTATACATCATTATAACAACTCTAAACACACACACACACACACACACACACACACACACACACACACACACACACATATATATATATATACATATACACACATACACACATCTATCTTCCATCATCTTACAATGAATTTTGATGATCCTTACACAACAGTACACACACATCTACACACACACACACACACACATTTGTGTGTGTGTGTGTTTATGTGTGTGTGTGTGTGTGTGTGTGTGTGTGTGTGTGTGTGTGTGTGTGTGTGTGTGTGTGTGTGTGTGTGTGTGTATATATATCTTCCATCATATTATAATGATTTTTGATGATCCTTATACAACATTATAACAAATCTAAACACACACACACACACACACACACACACACACACACACACACATTTTTGTGTGTGTGTGTGTGTGTTTATACACACACACACACACACACACACACATATACACACACACACACATATATGTGTGTGTGTGTGTGTGTGTGTATTATATATATAGATATATTATGCAAATGTGGAACATATAGACCAATCTTTGAAGCTCACTCTTTTATTGTCCTTACTCACATAGATAGGTCATCTTGAGAGAAATTTATTTCCTATATTTGAGAATATTAAATATTTATAAAAACAAGGTAAAATGAGGTATAGTTCTTAAAAAATACCATAAACAATTGGATTCATCCCTAACATCTAAAACCAATCACTAATATCTTTCTCACTTTAACTAGTTTTTATCATTGTCTTCATTATTTACCTAGTTTAGTGATAGGTCAACTTGAGTGGCCAAATTTATTGACAAAAATAATATATATTTTCCATAAAACACCATTTAAATCAATAATTAGTCTTGAACTTTAACCTCCATCCACTTACATGCATTGACCTAGTCAATCATACATGTAGCATTAAATTAATTTCTAAACAAGGTTTTTTTTTTGTAGGTTCTACTCACTACCCTAACAAACTACTACCACCTAGATATGCCTGATGGGGTCCTATACCACCTAAAAATATAAAAATATCTTAAAAAAATAATTATAGGTCATTTTTATAAATATATTCACCATCAAGTCAATATGAGGGTTTTGAGAGGGTTTTGGACCAATTTACCTTATTAACATTTGTTCATATAATATTTTCCCTCAGATTCCAAACTAATGCTTTGAAATGTAATAAATTACTCTTCTGCATCTCTCCTAAAAGACTTAGGACACCATGAAAATTTTACACATGCCAATGAGCATCAACATTTCCTTCTTAGGTTTGAAAACATTATTTTATGAGCTTAGACAAACTTCAAAACACCATTTTATGAATTTTCCTTCTCCTCAAGACCTAAAACTTCATTATTTTCCTTAAAAAAACATATTACACCTCAATACATTCTTACATATGCTCTATTTAATTGGAAACTTGCCTTGACCCTTTATTAGGCCACACTAGATCTCTATGCAAGTTAGACCTTGATTTGCTAGTCACACTTGGATATTGAATGCACTTAAAAAATTATTGAATTTTAATAAAAACCTCATCCTCATGTCAAATTACATCATACCAATCTCAAAATATTCCAACATTCTCAACACAGGTCTCACACTGCTCATCTTATTAAGCTTCCAAGCTTGTGCCTTCACACTAGGTCTTTCATGCAAGTATTAAGCCTCAAACTTAACCTTCCTACCATTTTATATGCACTTTAAACCTTATTAAAATTTTAAAAAACCTTATCACATGTTTTATCAATAATTTTCATTTTTCATAGGTTATGTTAACATTTTATGACCTTAGTTTAGATCAGATAGAGTTTAAGACTAACTTATCTGCATATCAGACCTGTAGGTCTTACCTCTGTAGTCATAATATGAATCATACCTAGGTGTTTAAATGCCTTAAATTCATGTTAAAATATATTTGTACATAATATTATGTTATAACACTTGATTCATAATCTGTTTTCACCACAACACTCTACCAATACTTCATACAGTACTAAAAAAACTACTAGGCCATGCTTGAGAAATCATTAATACTTATCATGCCACTTTATATGAACACTTATATGACATTAATTACCTTATCCTAAATTTTATATTAATGAAAACCTCAATTCTAAAAAAAAAAACTAATAGGAACATAGCTCAATAATCTCTCCCTTTGTCATTGATGGCAAACACTCTAACATAGTAGACCATTCTCATCTCTCCTCAAGTTAGCTCTCCCAATCAAGTTTTTATCCTAATATGGTCTTTCTTCCCCCTTGACATTAATGAAAAAGGTCATCTCTAATAGTATAAATTATCCTTAGACCTAACCATTCATATAAATATCATACTCCCCCTTTGTCCATTCATACTTCTCTCCAATATTTTCAAGCCATCCTAGTTATCTCCCCCTAACTCCATGCTCCACCTAGATCATGTTATTTGAAACTACAAGGTAACTATAAATACTTATTTCACAAGAATATCATACCTTGTATGAAGATAAATTTACCATACATGGGCTACCAAATGGAGATCAATATATTTTATATAGCAACTGTCCTTCTAGGACCCACATGACCTTCTCTAATTGTCATCAACCCTTCTTATATGAAGTTAACAGTCATTACTAACTTCTAATGCAAACACAAGGTCTTATGAAGTCTCAAATCCAAAATTACCATCTAATAAACTACAAAATTAACACATAGGAACAAGGAAACTTATCCTTGACATCTATTGAATAACTATGCAACTCACTAACATTCTATATAAAACATCATATATCCCTATTCCTCATTAGAACTACTCAACCATGGATATGGTTTCAAGGAAAAAAAACTATCTTCTACAAATGAATGGATTATTTTTTAGCAAAAGACTCTTAATATCACATACACCATTCCTTATGCTCCATAGGTCTCAAACATACTCCTTTAGTCATTAGGACTTGACTTAGCTTATAACACTTTCAACATATCACTTCAACAAACTAGGTCTGAAATAACTTTACTAGCATTATTCCTATAGGAATAATATGATTTCTCCATTTGAGCACAATCTCCAATAGGTTTATTACATCCATATATCTTCTTTATTATCAATGAGCATCTTTAGATTTATGTTAACCTTTTCATAATATAAGTAATATGTACATATGTTATCTCAGATCATACGTAACCTCCTAGACTCATCACCTTGTCAAGTTCAAGCATGATAGGCAGAATATCAAATTTTAAAGAACTCTATTAAAAAATTATTTTATCATAGACTTATATACCCAATATTATGTTTATAAAAGCATTAAATATCTTCAAAACATGATAACTACTGAGTAGTACCATGCACATAGACCAATTAATACTCACTTGTCTTTGCAACCTTTCATAGGTCTATCCATTTCATAAAGAATCCTTCCTAGGGTTTATGGTCCTGAAACCCTCATCAAATTTTCCAATCTTGTCTTAAGTTTGAATTTATTCATGGGGCATATAAAAATCATATGAAACATACCTATGAGATAAAAGAGATCTTGAAAACATCTTCAACCAATCTGAGTATTCATTTTGATGACACAAGGCACCAAAACACCTCTACAAATTACCTTATTTACAAAGGATAATGACCTTAAGAACACATTCATATCTTGAGATGATTATTTTATAAAACAACCTTCATATTCTTAACCAAATGCACAAATATGTTATTCAAGGAGTTATTGACACCATACAATACTTAGAACACCATTTCAAGTGTATTAGAAAGGATCTAAACCCTCTTAGATCAATCCAAGTTCATAAGCTAAAGCATAGTTAGTTTGAATTTGAATTTCAATGGTTCTTGAATCATAAAGTTGACTACCTCTGGCATGCCACAGATTGTTAGATGATCATGTGAAACATTATAACTTTACCAAAGCATCTAGGATAACCTCATAATATCTCTAGTCACATTAATTACCTATAAACACTCTTTTACATCTAGCCACAAGAAACAAACTTCTTGAAACTCTTGAAGCATCTCACACATGCTCCCTAAGCACTCTTGTAGACCTACAAATCTCTTTGAAGACATCAAAGCATATATGCTTAATCACCATACAAATAATGATATAAATTTATACCTTTATACCTCATGAAGACTCAAATAGACCTCATATCACCAATAGGTTTCATCAACATATTCTTATTCATCTATGACATCTCCATAGAATCAACTCAACTCTTCTATCTTGTAGACCTCTACTCACTTGCTTCACCAAGACACTTACACATACCTTTCCTTAAACAAATTTACAATTTATTTTTATATATTAACTTAGGTTTTATCTTATACTTGGATTCAACATAATCCTTCTTCTTCAATCTTTCCAGTACCATCATGCAGACTTCTATGCAAACCTAAACCATGATCTTCACAAACTTAGCCATCTTATGCTTCTAGGATCACCTTCAAGATATCAATTCACCTCTAAATAGCCTAATATAATACCAATTATTGGAATCATAACCAATTGGGGGCTGTGGGGGTCATGAATCAATGTGTTACAATTTCATTCAATTCCATTTGTCATTCAAACTAACATAGAGATATAACAATGCATAGGAAAGAAATCACATAAGAATGAAGTAAGATATCAACTCATAAACACCATATCTATGTGAGAAACCCTCATGGGGGATAAAACCCATTGTCACACCACTTGGACTACTCCTATAAGTAATGAAACAACATTTAGTGAGGTATCAACCCCAGAAGGAGTACCAACCCCTCACTAGTTTAGCACCAACTAAACTAGTCCTTTAGCAAGATCTAACTTTCAAGGAGGGTCTAAACCCTAAGCTTGTGTGGTTTTTATCTCAAGTTTCTTACAATTAATAAAATAGACCAAGGTATTTTCATGGAGGTCACTAGTTTGAAACTCTTAAACTAGAGAATTGACTAAATATTCCAAACTAGTGATGGAATGAGATTTGAGTTGGTTATACCAATCTAAAGCATCTCCAGAGATTTTTTTACTAATAGTTAGGGTGTAGAAAAAGTATTTAACTTGACCCAATTTTTTTTATAGATTTCTATATGTTTTTAAGTAGAGAATAGGATTGTTTTACCCATTATAAATAATGATAGGGGTGATACCTCCTATATCAATGTTAGAAATTTAAGATGTAAGAGGCTCATTTTAAAGGTGATTGATTGTTTTGTTAATAAGAGGAGGTGGATATATAATATTACCATGGGATCCCAAATAGGAGGTGGGGGAGCATTTTTGTTATGCATTGCTCATGGAACCTTTTGAGGATGATGTTGAAGATGGATAAAATTAGTTTACATTTACACTATTTGGTTGAAATTATTAGCTTTGAAAAAATTCATTTGATTAATATTTTGTAAGATAAGTTGATGGGTTTGAGTGGTGTTATTTGACATGTCTAAAGCATTGAAATTGGTAGTAGTGGCTTGGGTACCACTATGGGTATTATTAGTGGCTTAAGAGGAATTGTTAGTGATTGACACACTAGTAGCATGATTTTATTATGTGGAAAAGGATGTAATATTAGAGGGATGAGAAGAGGTAGCACTAGAGGCATAATTACCATGGGTATAAAATGATACACTAGTGGAATAATTGAGAAGAATGAGTCTTAGAAGAGGCCCACTAGATGTAGAACCTACCATCTTAGTAGAGATACTTGGCATGGAGGTGGAGGAAATAAAAGAGGAAGATTTCATAATATGAGAAGGGATCAAAAGAGAAGGAAGATATTCAGAATTAAATAGGTTATTGTCCCTAAATTCATGTGAGAATGTGGGAGAAGGTGAATAGGGCTCCTCAATTTAACCATTTATCATGAGATAGTAAATAGTAGAATACTTTCCTAAATGTTGAGGAAACTCTTTGATGAAGAAGAGCATTTATAGAGTATAATCTAATTCAAGTTGATCTTCTAATGAGAAGATAGGGTTACAAACTGAAGAGGAATTAGGAGGGCTCCCATAATTTGTAGTGAAAGTGACTACATGCACATTAATTTCATCTAGGGTAAGAACCACAAGATGATTATGGGAGAACCTATTGGGGTTGGTAAATGTCATCATATCTATTGAATTCAACTTAGTGTTATATTTAAATAAGAAGTTCATGATGAAGGAGAAAGATTAATGGAGATTAATTTAATACAAAATTGAAGAGGTAAAAAGGATACAGAGTCAACCAAGTCGATTGTGTTTTATAATCCAAGAGGTAGATAAGGGTATAGAGTCATGTTGGTCAAATTTTTAATGTAGATAGGGTATGAAACTAAACTGATAAGGATACAAGGTTGACCCATTTGACCTTGTACTATAACATGATTGATAGAAAAGGGTACATAGTCATACAATTCAGCTCTATATTATAGTCTAGGAGATAAAGTAGGTAAATAGGGATACATAATTGTATAGGTTGATTGTGTACTATTGATAGAGGAAAACACAATCTATAAGAGACTATACCAAATAGAATGACAATGTGATAAAATAGGGGAAATTTTTAGAATATAATTGAAGCAAGAAATGAAAGAAAACACATAAATAATCAAATAAATGTGAGTGATCCAATTAGGTCACACAACACAAAACCTTGCACTAACACTATCCAATGCAAGTTTTTACAATACAATATAAAATGAGTAGATAAAAAGAAATCAATTGAAAAGTAAGTGATAACTAAGTGGTCATCCTGAGTGTTATTAGATTATTAGAAAATGTTGTTTTAAGTGTGATAGGGAAGTTGGCTGAAAATAGGGACCTAAAAATCAATCTATGGATGGTTTTAAGATGTTTAGGCTAAAAGATATCTATGTTGTAAATGGTATTAGCTTGGTATTATGGCCTACCCCCTCACTTAACAATCATTTAGTGATAAGGGTGTCGGTGATTTACCAATAAATACCAATAACCATGTATTTACACTTGGCCATAAAACCAAGTTAGCTTTATCCTTGGTGATGAAATCCACATAGGTAGGCCTTAGGAATATAAATGCTAAATGGGTTTTTAATATTTGTGTGATTTGGTAGTGTGTTCAAAAAGATCAAAATGGTTTAACTAAATGATAATTTGAAAAAACACCTAATTATACTATATTATATGAGCTACTATAAGAATGCAAACAACTAAAAATGAAAGTGTAAATTAATTACTATAAAATAGTTGTTAATCTCAAATTTTAGAATAATATAGAGTTAGTTTAGATGACATTATATGTAAATATTATAGAATGGAGTCAACTAGGTCACTACTATTCTATAGAATCAAGAGTCTTTAATAATAGAGTTGAGTAAGTCAACTCAGTCTTTTAAATAAAATATAGGATATAGAACTAAGTCAACTAGGTCAACTTAGTTTACTATAAGTTTGAAAATTTAAAGATTTTGAACTTGTAAAAAATAAAAATGAAATGAAGAATTGAAATGACATAGAGAGAAAGAGAGGAACTTTGGTGGGTTGGAAGATGATTATGGTTTCCAATTTTATGCCAAAGTGCCTTGAATGTTGATTTGAAATTCTGCAAACTAAATCAGCCTATTCAACCCAATTTTGAAAAACCTTATGTGTTGAATGAAGATAAGATGACTAATTTGACTTATTCAACCTAGTTTATTGATCTTGATGCTAACTAAGAGACTAAGTTGACCTATTTGACCTGGTTTGTTGATTTGGATGTTGAATGAGATACTAAGTTAACCTATTTGACCTAGTTTGTTGATCTAGATGTTGGTTGAGATCCTAAGCTAACATATTCGACCTTATATTCTTATCTGAGACTAAAGAAGGGTAATATGTTAACCTATTCAATCTAGTAACCTGTATCTAATGAAGACCTGATATTGATGCCTAAAAATCTCACCTTGGGTTTAATAGCATCCTATGGGAAGCTTTACAAATGTGGGACTGAATGTAGTCTATGAAGTAACCTCCAAGATTTTAGAAGATGACTCTATATTTAATTTTGGGATGAAAAGGGGTAGAGAGAAAATGAAAGTAAATAATAGTAAAATAATAATAACTAGGGCAATTTACCAAAAGATTTAATGCATTAACCTATATTTGCATAAAATAAAATAAATCCTTAAATATTATAGAACATAAAGGAGCATGAACCATGAATTAAGATCTATAATGTAAGTAAAGATTCACACTATAGAAGTAGAAGAAAAGAAATAGTGAACAAAGATAATTTTCCACTCAAAATAACATGAAATATCACATCCTCTTCATTACAAGTGGAGAATCAAATATAAAAGGCCACAAATGCACATAAAAATCATCTAATCACACTTATGAGGTGCACCTATTAAGGTTGTAGAATAGAAAAATCATAACTGTTACTATTCCTAGTCTATTACAATACAACTATGTAAAAAATCTAAAAGATAAAAGATCTAAGATGATCTTGCTCCCCAACTAACAGGATTGAGCTTAAAATATATAGATGAGATAGCCTATTATGGGGATGATACCTAGATATTCCATCACTCATGTTCATGATGATGTCATTATAATGGAAAGAGGGTCTCAAGTTCTTGAGTGTAGTTATCATTTGGATCTTGGATATGGTGGGGCTACACTATTCTATTACGACCACTATTCTTAGGAGAAGTGAAGTGGCACCATGTGGAAGGGCTCATCTCTTCTCTAGTATAATATAATGGTGGGTCCCCTTTTATTTCCTTTGATAAATGATGTAGCTCCAAAGTCTTATAGACCAAAACCACTCCTAGATAAGCACGGGAGCACCATGTGTCAAGCTCATGATTTTCCAAAGAGAGATGGGCATCCCTTTAGCAAGGATAAACATGGTGATACCACATGTCGATCTCATGATCCTTGAAGAAAATTTGGACATCCCTTTGAAAAAATGAGCATGAGGGTGTCACATGTTGTGGATATATCTATCCTTTTTAAAAACTACTCTATGGGCCCATCCATCACCTTGTTGACCAATGACACTGTTTAAAGGTTTCACCTAAAAGAAAAGGATTTGAAGAGTGTAAGGCCATCATGTTTTAATATGGCACTCTAATAGAGTGAAATGAGAGCTTCATCAAGCTAGATAAGTGTTAGGCTACCATGTGGAAGAACCTGACAGAGGCTAGTACTTAGCTAAAATTTTGAGAAAGAGCCCTAAGAAAACAATAGGCCAAAAACAAGAACTATAAGAGGGTGCCAAGGTAGCATCAAATTTAGAGTGATCCCAAAGCCAAAGATGAATTCCTCTAAAATAATAAACATGGATTTAAATCCATAGTTCTTGGTGACTCACAAGGGCATCCACCTGTAGATGAGATAACTTCAAAATTTAGTACTCAGACTAGTCGAAGCAAAATTACAAAAATGAGAGGAAGGTGTGGAAACCTAAAATTTTTAAAGGGTCACCTTAAAGGGAACCCATTATTCCTCCTTAGGCTATATATTATTATTGAGAACTTCAAAGGCTCTATCCAGATCTATCATCTCCTTGAAGGAGATGTTTCTCATATCTTTAATAACAACCAAAATATAGAACTCTAATTGGGAAAGTGGATGGAAAATCTTCTCCACCTAAGAGACATCAAGTGACTAACTGAGAGTCATGAATATGGTCTGATCATTATACTTATGCTAAAAAAGCACCTTGATTTGGTCTTTTGTAATGATGTTATTATATACCAAGAAAGGGGAGGGGAGTCCTAATTAGACTAACTACTTGATGTGTCCCCACCTATCTTGAAGAACCTATTCTAAGGCATTAAGGAATGCATTATATTTATTTGTTGCCTTCTTGCATCTAAGAAACTCATTGACCTTGGCCACTGCCTATCTCTGATCAGCCACCACTACTACATATAGCATTTCCTATGAAGAATTGTAGAGATTTTAGACTAGGATATAAGAATTTGGGACCTTAGGGGATATAAAGGTGATCTTTGGGTCAATGGATGCACTCACTTGAGAGATCAATATCTATGATTATACAATGAAAGTGAAAACTAGCTTTAAGTTAGCAGTCACACCCTTGATCCTTTCCTAGTAGGATTAGTATAATTGATAGATCATGGGAAGGATTTTGGTGGGCTATGGGCAAGTGGAAAGGTCATTTTTAAGCTTCTCAATCTCCTAGTCTTTCATCAAGGATTCTTGTTGCATATTCTAATACAACTATTGAAAGGACCAATCAGAGTTGGAGATCTTATGGTGGATCTAAGCTAGCTTGATTTCTTTATCTTATAGCTTGGTTTTAACAGTTATCTATTGGTTGGTTTCTAATTGGAAGATTTCATTCAAAACATGGATTTAGAGGTTTATCTTTTCCTCGTTGATCTCCACATCTTTGGCCTTAGCCTCAGTACTAAAGTGGATGGTCATAGCCTTCACCTTTAAAATCTCTAGCTAAGTCTTTTATATCTATCAAGCCACCTTAAGATATTCCATGGTCACAAACTTTTGCATCTCTTCCATAAGCTTGACCCTATTAGTGGGTTTATCCTAACTAAGGTTGAGGCTAATAGCTTGTATAGTATAGTCCCCTCACTACATGTATCCTTGGGGATTGACTACTTAGGGGGGTTAGATGAGTAATCATGAACTATTGATGTGTGGGGTCATAAAATGACCACATATGAGTCTCAATAGAGGCCTTGGCTTACTTCCCCCTCTTTATTTCCATTTAGGCCTCTCAAGCCACCCTTGTTACATCCACCTATTTATAGTACTAATATGGTGATTCAATGATTTTCCCTATGAAGGGACTCCCTACATCAACATGAATGGAAACGTGACTTACTACTATGAAGTAGTGGATCCTTCTCCCATGGAGGTGAGTAAATGAATGGTGAGGGTGGAAGGGGAGAATGGTGGGAGCCCATGAGGAAGGGTGAATTATGATTGCATTACAAGGGATGATGAGGTAGAGGATGGATGTGTGGGGTGGGGAAAGGAATGTACGAGAATATCAATATCATAAAAGAAAGCAAGGAGAGCTCAATGGTGGACTGGGTAGAAGAAGAGGAAATTAGGGCTAAGGTATTCCTTGGCTAGCTAATCAAGAGTGTTACAACTAGGGGTGAACTATGGAGGGAGATGAGGAAGTGAAAAAGGAGGTGGTTGTGGAGATAAGAGGGTTTGAGAAGTGGATTTTATTCTATGGGGTTGCCATCAAAGGGATAGAAATGGGTGCTTCAGTTTGCTTGAGATGAGATGACCCAACCATGAGGTGATCAGAAGGAGATTATTATTGTTGTAGGGCCATGGGGTATGGGAATAGGGGAAGTAGCCATGTTGAAGGCTTATGGACCTTCATTATTACTTATTTTTGTGGAGGCATGTCCCCTATCTCCTATTTAGGAGTATCTTCTTCCTCTTCTCCTTCTTCTCCTATCATGATTTTAGGAGTGGATTCTTATTCCTCTTTACCCTCCTCTAGATGAAACTCATCCTAGAGCTTCTCAAAGGTTTCATCTCTATCTTCATCATCTAAACCAGAGTGTGGCTTGTTGATTTCATGTCTATATTTCATGAATGTTTTTTATTTTCTCCTCACTCTAATTTGACTAGGTGATCTTCTTCTTTATCTCCTTTGACAACTTCTTAGTCAAGTCATATGTCTAAACCTTGTCATAGAAAGACTCCCATGGTTTGAGGGCATCTAGTGAGATATGAGCTAGGTCTACATAATTTTGAGGAAACTCCTCCATGAGTGACCTCCTCTTCTCTAGGTAAGGCCAGGTTTGGTACTTGGGAGCATTAGTTGTCTTTAAGGAAGCTATGTACCCAATTGGGTCATAGTTCTATCTATCATTTATTCAATCAAGGCTGAGATCTACAAGCTTAGATATGATTAAGCATCCTTGGTGCCTTTTCAACACTGTGATGTCATCTCTCACAAAAGGGACATTGTATACACCTTTCTTTTTCTTCTTGACCCCATAGGTAGAGTCTACCATGTCAAGCTAGTGAGTTAATTATAGGGCTAGGGTCTTATATGTCAGTAATAAGAGGAGTAAAAAAGGCTCTCTTTAAAATTTGTATACTCTAATGAATGAAAATTAGGCTCCCTAGAACCAATTGGTTGGGACCTTGATGCTTGTAAGCTAAGTTCACTACCAATATGTCATCCTAGAGGTAATGGCTTATCAGCTAAGGTCAATGAGAACTCGAGTCATAAAGAGCTCCAAGAACTCATAGTATTCCTTGGTGATAGACAAGATATGAGTCCATAGGGTGACTAGGGCCACCACCTTTGGGAAGACTTCTTTGATGAAGGAGTTAATATTTAAGTACAAAGAGAAGTACTAAGAATACTAGTATAGAATTAGATGTAAGAGGAAGGATGGGTACTAAAAAGTACCCATCACTAAAAATTTTTCCATCTCATCTCTCTTGGTGGTGGTGATGGCTTCAATAGAGTCTATTTTGAACACCTACCCCTTATTCACCAAGGTCATGAGGAAGAGTGCACCCAACTGAAAGTCATAGATGTTGTCATCGGTGTCTATCCCTAAGATGAAGGTCAACGTGGATAGAGTCTCCTTCAAGTATTATGTGGGGAAGTTTGTCAGGTGCATGGGTAGAGGAAGCATCTTTATGACCTTATTCTTGAGGAGAATGCCAATGAAGCACACCTTTTCCTGGACTTGAGAGTCCCAAACACTTTGGAAGCTTTCTATGTTGTATAAAATAGCCTTAGGGTTATGTGGGATCTAAAGCATCTCCCTGATGCTATTTAAACTAATTTTTACCCTTAAATGGGCATTTATAACAATCATTCTAGTGTTATCATCACATATTTCTATGAAAAGGGTGAAATTTGTTGGGCATGAGTGCACATAGGGCACCATGTATTGTGTTAACATTGACTCCCATATCTTGTAGTTGAATGAGTGATATTCCTTCCTACTAACCCTATCAAGCATTTAGACATGGGCGAACTCCCTTAAACTATTAGGGTTTTTGGCCAACTTTAGGTCAAATATTTCATCTATGAAGTCAATCTCCAATGTTTGGTCCTTATAAGATCAATTGGGTGCCTTTTTGGTATTTGGTACTTTCTCATTTTTTTGAGTAGGGGCTCAAGCATAGGCCTTGCTTGTTTGGGGGAAGGTATCCCCTTCTACTTGATTCATGGGCTCTTTATTTCAAAGGGTGTTTCTCAATTTCTGATGAAGATGTATAATCCTCCATTGTTGAGTAATTCACTCCAAAATCACTTTCTATTTCTACTGAAAGTCTAGATTAATGGTTCTTTGTTGAAATACTTGTAGTTGTAGTCTCAAATCTTCTCTATTCATCTCAATTGCTCAAAGTTCTCAAAAATATCAAAGTTTCAAGTGTTTAGATTGAGTGAAGTGGGGGTATTTATACATAAACACCACTAGGTTTTCTCATCATAGAAAATTCAAAAAATAGACACCCTCATAAATGATAAGGGTGACACACACACTTGAAGAGCCACTCACAAGAGATTTACAGTGATCATTATGGGGTGTCATGCATATTAGGGCATTTGACATTAATGATAGGTGAGGTGGGTATATAACCATCTTTCAGAGAATGTTTTTAAATATTTGGGAGGATTAGGGAGATGATGTGTGTTAGTTAGATCAACCACTTATACCAATGACACCTATTTGAAAAAGGAAACAAAACAAATGGAAAACAAAAGTAAGGAAAGGAAATAAATCAAAGGGAAAATGGAAAAAGATAATTATGTAGAATTTGGGGAGGTAGGTAAGTTAGTTATAATGCTTTAGGTCAATCCCATTTATGGGGATCTCTAATGCATTACCTTATTCATCTTCTAGATTGAAAGTGTTTCCCTGCCTGTCACTAATGATACAAAAAGGTTCTCTCCAAAGAGAATCAACTTTGTATGTTGTCCTAGCTTTATGACCCACTGATCATATTTGAGAACTAAATCTCTAGGCTTAAATCCTAGGCCTAATGACATTTTGTCAAACCATCACTTAACCACTTACTATCAGATGATGTTTGCATCACTTGCCTACTTCCTTACTTTCTGAAGGTTGAGCAATTTGGCAAGATGCATCTCCATTTCTCCATTTTCTTTAATTTCAATAGACTTTAAAAGCTATAATGTAGGTATTTTTTATGATATAGACATAATCACTTTTTCCCATATAAAAGTTCATATGGGGAAGTCTTAAGAATTTGTTTAGGGGTGATGTAGTCTACCCACAAGGCTATTTTCATGTGTAAGTGACACTCCATCTTCTTGTCATCACACATCCTTTTGATCAATCTGATCAGTTTTTTGGTTATAGACTCTGCCAACCCATTCCCTTATGGGTAGTAATCAGATGAATCCTTTAGGAATATACAATTTCAAAGTATGTATTTAGTAATTTTAGACCTAAGGAAGGCTTTTATGTTGTTATAAATTATTTTTTGGGTAGACCAAACCTTGCCACAAGCTCTTCTAGCAACCAAAAAATCATATTTTTGGTAGCTTCTCTCAGTGGGATTGCTTCAATCCTCTAGGTGAAGTAGTTGATGGTAATTAATATATATTTGTGACCAATGCTAGAGATGGGATTGGTCATTCTAATGAATTCTGGGACCCATTGTGTGAAAGGCTCATCAATGACAATTAGCTTGAGAGGCATGGAAAAAAAATTCCTCTTTCTCATGAAGCACTGGAACTTTTAGAACTTTTTGACTACTTGATGGTAGTCAACAAACATGGTCAGCTACTAATACCTTGTGTGTATGATTTTTGTCATGGTGGTCTTAGCTAAGAAGTGGCCTTCTAGGGGAGAAAAGTACATGTTTTGGAGGATCTTCTCCACTTGGGTTTTATCAACACATCAAAGGAGATATCCATCAAAGTTCCTCTTAAAAAGGACTCCTTGGACTAGTGTATAAATAGACCCTTGTATTATATAAAAATGCCTTTTATGCACAGGGAGACCATCAAGATACCAGTCAATTTGTATGAAATAGATCCAATCAAATAACTAGGATCCATCAACTTTGAATTAGTTCAGTAAGGCTATTTTTGGCATGCCGTATTCCTCTACTAGGACATCTATACATTGATCTAAATACTCATAGAATCATCTTCCTTCAATTACCTTTGTTGGATTGACCTATATATCATACTCTAATATCTTGGTGATCTAGTTAGCCCTTTTCTCTATAATTTATCTCTCCTTGATGTACTCATAGAAACTATAGTGTGTTACATACACCATTAACTTGGTTCCTACCATGAGGTGCCTGAATGTTTTAAGGCCCTTGACAATGGCAAAGTCTTGTTTCTCCATAAATCTGTATTTAACCTTGTATCTGTGTAGTGTCATTGAGTAAAACGAAACTGGGTGTTCAATCCTTCCTTCTTCTTTTTGAGTTAGTAAAGAGGTTAAGTTGTGTTCACTTCCATAGATGTAAATAATGAAGTCCTTGGAAAAGCTGACGTTGATTAGTACAGGTGCTATGGATATGGCATCTTTGATTTCATCGAATGCTACTCATCCTTTGGGTGTCCATTTGAAGGCCTAATCTTTCTTCAGTATTAGGGTGATTAGCCTAACCAATATTGCAAAGTATGATATGAACCTACTAATAAAATTAATCTTTCTAAGGAAATATTGGACCCCATTTTTGTTTAATGGCAAAGCCAAGTCCCTAATATCCGAATGGTCTTACAAAATGGTGAGAGAATTTTTAAATAGAGAATACTCACAAAATGGTGAGAGTGTGGATAAGAGGTGACTAAGCTAACCTCAACATGAATCAAGTGCTACCTACATAGTCCAATTAGGACCTCAGGGCACTATAGTTATAAATTAATAGTAGATGAATTTGACTAGGTAGCAGTAAGTTCATGAATTAGACAAATGGCACAGTATGGAAATAAGAATGGTAAGGTGATACAATAGTGCATGGTAAATGTATTATTCCTAATTTACCCATAGATAATAATAATTAGGAAATAATGTCATAGGTTAATGGTACTAATTTGACCAAAGGAAGTTATATTTGACACCACATACCTGAGCATTTTATCTTGAGTGAATCTAAAGACATAATTTTTGGGGTTTAAAGCTACCTTGAATACTTGACATATTTGGAAGACCCTCTCTATATGGTTGAAGTGATCCTCCTTCTTAGAAAACATAGTGAGGTCATCTAGGTAGATGAGGATGATCTTGTTAATTATCCCATTAAAGGCTACACCTATCACTTGCTATAATTTTGCATCAAAATTTAAAAGGCCAAAACGCAACTTTGCATACATAAATGTTCCCTACTTCATAGTGAAGGTGGTTTTGTGTTGGTCTTCTTCATTCACCCATACTTAATTGTACTTAGAGAATCCATCTAGTAGGGAAAACATCTCCATGCCTGCTACCATCTAGAAGATCTATTCCATAGAGGGGAGGGGGTAATGGTCCTTTAAGGATGCCTTATTTAGGTCTCAAAAATCCATGCACAACCATATTTATCCAATATTTTTTTACATGGGAACTAGATTGGATACCAAATTCAAATTCTTGATTGGGTATATTATCTTTGAGTCAATTAGTTTCTTGATATTTTGGACCATGAAGGACACAATATTTGGGTTTAATAGATTTTTTTATAGACTAACTTGGCCCCTTCCATGAAATATATTATGTGTTGAATAATCTCTCGATTGTATCCATTCAAGTCATCATAAGTTCATGCAATGACTCCTTTGTATTTGTCACAGAAAGAAACTAACCACTCCTTATCCTTTTGGGGAACTTTTTTTTCCAATTTTTAGCTTCCTCCCACCTCTAACATCAAGTTCACAGTAATCACATTTATCCATGATAAACTTTCATTTGTCACTTTTTACTTGTCAGAGTCAAAAATATTTTCTAAGGTGATGAATTCAAATGTATAATTTTATCTTTGTAGGCGTCTTCAAATGTATAATTTTATCTTTGTAGGCCTCTTTAATTTTCATCTATAGTTATTGCATGAACTCACATGATTACTAGAGGAACATCATAATTTGAGCATCACTTTTAAACACCTACTAGTTTTGGTAATTGTCTAGGATAGTAGGCCTGATGTTAACCATACCATTTTTTCATTGGTGAACAAGTTCATTACTAGGTCAAATTGGGAGCCTATTATTGCCATCCTATCAGCTTCTACATTCATGGTTCTTGGGATAAATTGAATGTTTAAGGATTTGAAAGCTTTAATTATATCCCATATGTGATGGTGGTAAAACCTCATACACACGTTATTTATGGCCAAACTCATCTCACCTACCTTATTATTAATTCAGAATCATTGAACACCTTCATCTTCTTGATGCCCATTTGTTTGAGGAGGTTGAGGCCATGGACTAAACCCTCATATTTGGCCTTATCATTTGTATTATAAAATTGAAATTATAAGTCTTGGAGGGTCTCTTTTTTAGAAAGATATGTTAGTTAGATGCCAACTCTAGAGCTAGTCTTACACTTCACACCATTGAAATGCAGAGTCTAGAATTTAGACTCATCCTTAAGCCTTTTATTCTAATCTTTGTCATTCTTTAAGACTTTTATAAAGTCTTAGTCCTCATCATGGATCACGTAAATTTTGAATCTTATGGCATGAAAGTTTGTAAATGGATCATTCTTGATGAAATCAATGACAAGGGCCTCTTATTTAGAGCTCATGTTATCCACCACCTTCTCTCCTTCAAGAATTTCTACATAATATGTCTTTGTTCTTGAGAAGGAGGTGTGGGTTACTTCAAATTTTATCATCACATCATCCAATATGTGATATGGGTAAAGTGGTTCAAATAACACTTTTAACTTTAAACCATACTTGGTTCACAGGATCGAATGAGACTAGTCCAATGACAAGTATCCATCAATTTTGATGATGAAATCCCTTGAAAAACATAGCTCAAAAATAGGTAGGATGTTTATCACTACAATATGTTTTGCTATAATTATGTTAGGATAGGATTACAATGTGAGGGGGAGAGATTGGATGATCCTTAAGGTTTGAACCTTTTTCCCATCTAACTACATCACCTTTTTATTTAAGGATTTATACTTTAATTGTAGCACATTAGCTTTTTGTTTGGGCATTAATATTATGCTCATGCTTGAATCAATCATGGATTTATGCAACAACTTCTTCCCTCCAATCAATGTCAGATAGAATGATGTAGGTTTTGTTTTTCTTACCTTTTCCTTAGTATTGACGAATGTAGATGCTATATGGGGTTATGCATTTGTGCTAGCTTCTTTCCCTTCATCTTCATATGATTTATAGTCAGTTTCTCTTGTGTGGGACTTTCTCATTCCTCCAAGGCTTATTTTAAGAAAGATTTCTTCTTAAGGATGGATAAGATGTCCTAAAGAGAAACATTGGTCGAGACCTTCTTCAGTTACTCTACCACATTGTATGACCTCAAAGGTGGTACCTTAAGGTCTATTTCCTTATTCTACATTGCCTCAGTCCATCTTAGATATGTTAGGGGTGGAGGCTGAGGCATCTATCCTTTCTTAAAAGTCACTTTGGGTCTTATGGTAGCTTCAAGGATTTCAACTAATCTCTTTTTTGAATGATTTTAGTCATTATATTATACTTTTCAGGCTCTATATATAGCGACCTCATTCATGTAGACCACATATTCACCCTCTATCTAGGAGAATAATATGTTTATAGGGCTATTTATTCCTCTTGTTCTAAGGACATCCCTTACATTTGTGCCATCAAGACTACATTCTCAACCCTTAGGGATTGGTATTCATAGGTCAAATTAGGTGCATTCCCTTATCACTATTGTTTGACAACATTCTACTATAGGTTACCCCTTTGATAATTTTGAGGCCTATGGGCATCATTACAAGGAAAGAACCATGAGTTAAAATCATCTACCAAGTTATTATGACCATCCACTAGCTCTCTACTCGCATTTGGCAACACCATGTGTAAAGGATCTAGAACCTCAACCATTTGATTCATGGGTTGAGTTTGATGAATTGGTGTCTGATGATTTGGAACTTGGTGATTCTAAACTTAGTGATTTGGTGCTTGGTAATTTGGCCTTTGCCTCTCCTAGTATTGATTCTACTAGTAAGGTAGTTTCCTTTCTTGGTAGTTATTAAAAGAAGGCTTTAGAGGCATGGGTTGTTGCCTTTTGAGATTAATTATCTCATTAGAGATGTTACATAGAATAATTTTCATATCATTCATCTCCAACACTAGTGAAGATACAATAGATGTGCTTACCTGAGTGGGTGGGTAAACATACATAGAGGGAGGTGGGGCTCTTGAAGTGCTTGGTACCTCTTCTTGTAGAGGCATGGACATTTCAGGGAAGATCAACATCGATGACTAAGGAGGAAGCATCCCTACATTGATTAGGTTGTTATTAGCCCTTACCATGATGTCATATGTATTTGGTAGCATCTAGATTTTAAGTGATTGGATCATGACCACAATGTTTGAATTGAGGGCCTTGATGAAAAAAATATTATCCATGCCCATGGGTGGTTGAGCTACCGATAGGATCTTTTGTCATGTTTTTCTAACCTAGTGTTAAAATCAACCATGGCTTCTTGTGAGGCCCTTTTAATGTTTATCAGTTATTGTAAGAGGGATGATCGATCCACCTTCTCATTAAATCAGTCAAATAATTTGTCACCTAGATCATCGAAAGTCCTCATTGACTTGGTTGATAAAGATCGATACTAGTCAAGAGCTTGCCCTTTGAAAGAGGTTACTAGTAGTCTTATGGCTATGTTTTACATGTTGACATAGTGAATAGTGCACACATTTTCCACATCTTAGAGATGTTCAGTTGTTGTCTTGAAATCTTCTCCCAAAAATTTGGGGAATGCCTTCAAATCATTTAAAAGGATGGGATCCCATAAAACTAGGGGCATCAGAGGGATAAGCGGGCTACCACTATCCCACAACACAAAGTTCCTTGGTGGGATTGGATGTGTTATTTGTTATTATTATTATTGTTGTGTAGCATTAGACCCCGAGGCTATTTGGTGAGTGGGAGCCTCAAAAGGTGGCATTAGTAGACATAGAATATTCATAGTCTATGACCTTGTTATGGGTTTATGGCTCATAAAATATTTCCACTATCCAACCAGACTAGAAAATCTAGTCCCACTGAGTGTGCTAAAAAAGAAAGAACTATTGATGCCTAAAAATTTTACCTCAAGCTTAACAACCTCTTATGGGAAGCTTTACATAGGGACCGATGCAGTCTATGAATCAACCTCTATGATTTTAGAATTTGGCTCTTTGTTTAATTTGGGAATGAAAAGGGGTAGATAAAATGAAATCAACTAATAGTAAAATAACACTAAGGTGATGCACCAAAATATTTGAAGCATTAACCTATATTTTCATAAAATAGCATAAATCCTTAAGTATTATAGACCACAAAGGAGTATGAAACATGAATTAAGATCTACAACTTAAGTAAATATTCACACTATAAAAGTAGAAGAAAATAAATAGTGAACAGATACAATTTTCCACTCAAAATAACATGGAACACCACATCCTCTTCATTTTAGGTGGAGAATAAAATATAGAAGGCCACAAAGGCACACACAAAACATCTAATCATACTATGAGGTGCACCTGTTAAGGTTATAGAATAGAAAAATCCTAATTGTTACTATTCCTAGTCTATTACAATATGATTTTGTATAAAAGCTAAAAGATAGCAGATCTACGATGATCTCCCTCCCCAACTAATAAGAACAAGCCTAAAATATACAGGTGAGACAACATCTCATGGGGATAAAACCTAGAGATTCCATCACTCATGCTCATGATGATGCCATTACAAATAAAAGAGGGTCTTGAGTTCATGAGTGTAGTGATCATTCAGATCTTGGATATGGTGGGGCTACATTATTCTATTATGTACACTATGCTTAGGAGAAGCAAAGTGCCACATGTAAGGGCTCATATCATCTTTGTTTTAACAACATGGTGGGTCCATTTTATTCCCTTTAACCAATGATGTGGTTCTAACATTTAATATATTAAAACTATTCTTGGATAAATGTGGAAGCACCATGTGTCAAGATTTTGATTTTTTGGAGAGAGATGGAAACCCCTTTAGTGAGGCTAAGCATGGTGGCACCATGTGTTGAGTTCACACTCCTTTGGTGAAATCTCAGTATCCCTTCACAAAAATGAGTGTGAGGGTACCACCTGTTAAGGACACATCTATCGCTTTTAAAAATTTCTTCGTGTGTTGTTCCTTTGTCTTGTTGACCAATGGTGTTGCTTGGAGGTCTAACCAAAAATAAAAGGATTTGAAGACCGTAAGGCCACCATGTGTCAAGATGGTGCTCCACCAAAGTCAAATGAGAGCTTCATCAAGATGGATGAGTATTAAGCTACCACATGGGAGAATTAGATGGAGGTTGGTTTTTGTTGAAACTTGGATTTGTACCCTTGAGGAGATGCCTAAATCTCCTCATCCAAGTGGCACCATGGAGACATTTCTCTTGTTTTGGGTGACAATATTGAAAAATGAATCTCTAGATAAGGGGATATCTCCCCTTGATGCACCTTTAATGATCTCCCTCTAACTTAACAATTTGGATATGAAAAGGGATTAATAAAAATGATTGAGAATCCAAATGGTGATGCACCAATGTATAATGTCCTCCCAATTGATTGAACCTACTACTTAAACACAAACAAAGTGTTTCTCACACAAAACTCACAACTCAGGATTCATTGTTACATCAATGTTTTATATGATAGATTCAAGAAAGTATATGATTTTTAGGAAGGGAATGAATGATTCCAAATAGGGATACAATCATGGACCACTTATAGGATATCTATACACTTTGAAAATAATACTAGCAAAGACCTACAACAATATCTTTTCTAAAAATTGTCAGGATCTTGCTCCACCAATTAGAGCACATATGATTACCTCTTGTATTAGCAACTAAACACAGAATATAACTAGAATGATAAGTAACTAGAAATATGAAACAACACAGGATATGAGAGACAATAGACAATTGTATTAATAATCACTCAGAAGAAAATACAATAAAGAAGATGCCACTTCTTCTTCCACCTCAAAGGCTTGCCACACCTCAAGACCTTCTTCCCTCTCTCTCTAATGGTCCCAATAATCAACTCCAATACAAAATTGATGTTCACCTCCACTAGTCAGTAACACGCTACCAGTACACCAAGTACACAACCGTACTCCAAGTAGATCTCCCGCTCTCTGCTGCTACCTGCAAATCACCAGACATTACTCACCATTGTAGATCTCCAAAAGAAGCCATGCACACCTGGTGACCAAGATCATACATACACGAAGAACCCTTTTGATTCTCTAAACCAGCACCCACACTTGGTATTATGGCACTAGGAGGAACACACCATTGCTCTCCTCTCTCTGAAGGAGCTTATTTTGCTATCTTACTCTCTAGCACTAATTTACAATACAGCCCATGAGTCTATATATAGATCTCATGCTTACAATAATTAGACTATCTTAATTACAATAATTAGACACACAACTCAAGACTATAATTAGCCTTTAACATGCAAACTAACAGTCCAAAAATAGACTCTCCAGAATCTGCATGCAAACTGTATGTTCACACACAGGTTGTCGATGTCAGCTCCTCCTTGACCGATGTTGGCAGACTCATAACCGATGTTGGTTGCTTTTGACTACTATCTGACCAATGTCAGTTGATCAGACTGATGTCGGTTACCCTGCAACTCATTTTGCAACTCTCTGTAACCTCTGTAACTTTTCTTATTTGCATCTTGGTGAAGCTTTTAGCTCCACAACCTAACAATCTCCCACTTGGAGATAAATAGCTGCACCTGTACCTATACCTGTACACAATCTAATTTATTCCCTGGCTTGTATCCCTCTTCAAGCTCAATCCTGAAGATCAACCACCACACATCCTGTGATGCTACACCTGTCATCCAAGTAACCTACCACATCTGAACCTATAACTCCATGTAGTGAAGACCTTGACCCTGCATAACATGTTAACCTGCTACTAGTCCCTCTCAAATACCTGAGAATCCACTGAACTGCCCTCCAGTACTCCTTCCCTGAATTAGCTCCATACTTTCTAACAACTCCGACTGCTTGGGAAAACTCAGGTCTACACTAGACCTCATGTGATTTCAAACATTGTTCTAAGCTAAGCTTGAACTGTCTAGCCCTTGGTGTGCTTTCTGATTTTGCATCCTGCATCTTGAACCCTGCCAACACCGTCTTCACATCAGCTCCCACTAGAGATTGACCTGTGATCTTCCATGTCTCTTATGCCAAAGAATTTTATTGCTCCAAATTCTTCATGACATGCCACTGAACTAACCTTACCTTTAGCTCAGCAAAACCTTATATGTACAAACCTGCTAGCAAATCACCCACATACAGTAACTAGATAATGTTGCAATCATCATCCACTTGGTAAAGAAAACCATAGTAGTTACAGTGATGTTGACTAAATCCATGCTTTGTCATCCACCTGTCAAACTTGTACCACTGTCCTATAGCTACCTCAAGACCACGTACCTTGGCCTTCTATCTCACGTGTCCATTCTCGCTCTTCTTCATCTTGAACATCCATTCGTCTCTCAGTGCTTTCTTCCCACTGGCAACTCCACAAAAAACTCTTGTTTGATTCTTCTCTGAAGAATCACAATCCTCATCCATGCCAAGCTCCCACTATTTCCTAGATCTACCTGCTCTGCTTCTTTAATGACTTCCTGATTCTTGACCATAAATGAGCAACAAGTAGTGTAAAGAAGGGAAATGATGAATTTGAGGCTTACTTACCCTTTCAGTCCTCCATATGGGCATTTGAGACTCCTTGACAGCTTGATGTCCACCCAAAATCTATCTCAATAACCGATGCCGGTCACATCTCAGTCTACACCCGACCATCATCAGTTCCCTACGACTGCCTCATCACCTACGTCAATTCCCCCTGGCTGACGCCAGGTTTTATCTACCCCTTAAATGCTAACATCAGCCTACACATAGTCCATGTCAATCCCTGATGGACACTGATGCTAGTTTTCTAACTGATGTCGGTCTTCGTGTTTTGCTTGTGAGTGATGGCCTCTACCCATGAGCTCCTTTTGAATCAAACCCTTGTCTAAATAAACCCTGCTCTGCTCAAAATTCTTTAGCCCCTTAAACTGATCTCTGTTCGTCATCTCCTCCATGAAAACCAAGGCTTTCCAATTCTTAAGTTTGTCAAAGACATCTGACCTTCGCTTAAAAACTTGCATTCTCCTCTTACATATGTGACTAAGCCTACAAAGCCACATCTCTGCAATAGAAGGTGAATCAGTAATATAAGTAGATAGATAAATGATACCTACTTTCTTACCACCATCTAATTCAAGTGCATCCACTATGAGAGTTACTGTGCATCTCTCATCACCCAACTTTCTTGAAGAAATTAGACTCATCTCCAAGACTGGTCCTTGCATGACCTCCTTCAACACCCATGTGTTATCTGTCTACAATTTCAGCTTCACTTCCCCTTCGTCAATAATTTGATGAGGCTCACCAACCCCTAAATAAATCTCTTCAAAGTCTCCAAAGACATGCCCATGAAAAGATGCTCTATTTCGGGCTGCATGGAAAGAGGCAAAAGAATCTATAAACTTCAAGATTCTACTTTATCCAGAGCAACTTGTGCAACATCACCTACAACATCTGCTTCTACATGCTGATCTTCTACCAACCAACAATCTCCTTTTCCCTGCTCTTTCTTTCCATCAATTAGACCATTCATGCTATTCAGTTTCTCCACTCGTACCTTACTTTCTTCTACCATTGTTATACTCCCACTCAATCTGAAACCCCTGAGAGTGACCTGTAATCAACAAACACTAACCAGATTTGAAACCACCTATTAGTAACCCAACCCAAAGCTCTGATACCACTTGTCAGGATCTTGCTCCACCAATTAGAGCACATATGATTACCTCTTGTATTAGCAACTAAACACGGAATTTAACCAGAATGATAAGTAACTAGAAATATGAAACAACACAGGATATGAGAGACAATACACAATTGTATTAATAATCACTTATTTGAAACCATTTATAAGAATGGTGAAAAGTGGCATAAGACTTTTAGAATTGACATGGGAAATGATTTCTATAAAAAATCATCTATGAGTGTTCGAAATTAAAAATAGAGAAGATGACACATAGTACTGCTAAGGGAAATGAGACTTATGATGATAGTTAAAAAATGCTTTTCCTAACTACCAACCATCCTTTGGACACCTATGTTTGTTGATTTCATGGAAGCTCTTTGATTTGGTCAGCTACCAGCAATGACTCAAATTGTCAACCTATTCATTTTACTTGTTTTATTTGCACCAAAGGCTCAAAATTCAACTATTCGTTACTTTCACATTTGCTCTCATGTTCCTACCAAGTATTTTGACACAATGGATATTTTCCACAATTTGAAATTGACATTTGTGGGGCCATCACTCCTCAGGTATTTCTTTTGAACATTTGTTTCCCTCAGACTTTTTATCTCAGTGTTTTTCTTAAAAGAATTCATTTGGGGATTTTCTTGGCAATTCCTATAGACAATTTTCCCAGACAATATTTTAGGCCTTTTATTTCTTTTGTATCAAATAAAATGTCTAAAATAATTATGCTTTGACCTCTTTTTAATACAAACAAGTTTTTTGAAAGAATTCCTTTGGACTTTTGTCTTTTTTCCCTTCGATCGAAAGAAATGGTCCTTTGATAATCTATAAATGACCCTTCAACACTTACAAATATCCCTTCAAAAAATTTGAAGTGCCCTTTTGACTTTTTTAAAGTACATTTTAGTCTTCTAAAAATGTCCCTTTGAAAAATTTTTAGTGACCCCTTCAAAATTTTTGAAAATGACCTTTTTAGAAAGATGGAGGTGCCCTTCAGAAAAGTTGCAAATGAACCCTTCAGCTTGAAAAGATATCTTTCAAGGAAATAGTTTCAAAAAAAATTCTCGAAGGAATTAGTCTTCATCTTTAGTAATTTTTTGAAAGAATCTGGCACTTGGCCAAATGAAAAGTCTGAAAGAAATAACACTTAGTCAAAATAAAAGACCCAAAATGATTACTATCCAAAGGTTTAGCAAAAGACCAAAACCAAACCTTTTTAAATAATTAGACTTGTACATTTTTTGTAGGCTTTGTAAAATAACACTTTATCTAAAGAAAATCTACATACTAGTTAAGCTTTCCAATAGGGGTACCCAATTTTGACCTTAAAGGCTAAAATTTGGTCAACAAATTGGTGACTCACAGGGGTGGTATGCCTAATATACTATCCAAACTAGTAGTTGAATTAATTCCATTGGGCATGGAGTTATCTAAGGAAATTCATAAAAGGAAGCATTGGCCATGACTTAAAACCTTGAAAAACACACTAGACCTGGAAAGAAAACCCATGCCATAAGACACAAGACACAACACAAATAAAACAAACAAGACACAAAGTAAAGAAAGACACATGACAACTCACATATGTGTGTAAGCACTTAGGTAACATAAGGAAAGAAATAAACTATATAAAAATAAAATGAGAACCTTAGTAACAATGCTTTAGATATACCCCATTGACTAAGATATGTAGCTCCTCTCCATCCAACTTTGAGAGTTGGAAAGCATTGTGTTTTTTGCACTATGTGATCACATATGGGTCACTCCATAAAGCATCAAACTTTGTGTGTCTTCTAGGTTTGGCCCTATCTTCATCTCATTTTAGTATAATGTATCCTTATTTAAATCTTCTTGGCATGGATTTCTTTTCAAAATAATACTTTGTTTGCTCTTGGTGAGTTGTCATGTTGTGCATAGCTTGATTTCCTGCCTCCTCAAGCTCCATCAACTCACATAACTTGACCTCCATTTTTTCATTCTCCATAAATTTTATCTAATAGGTAAGATCTAAATTTGGTAACTCAAGTGAGATAGGAAGTCTGGCTTCCCTTCCATAGACAAGTGTATATTGTGAATTCCCAATTGCTCTCTTTGGGGTGATCCTATCAGCCCAAAGGGTTCTCTTCAACTTGGTGTACCAAGTCCTTTGATTCTCCTCCATTTTTGTCTTTATAATCCTTATTAGATTCTTTTTTTTGACTCATATAGTCCATTCCCTTGGGGGTAGTAGTTAGAGGAGGTAATAAGATAGATACCATGCTTTAAATCCCATTCACTTGTTCTTATTCCTAGGAAAGCCAAGGCATTATCTAAAATTATGGTTGAAGGAGATCCAAACCTTCATAAAATTCAAGGACTAAGTTTTCATTTACCTCCTTAAGATCTATAACCTTTACCCATCCTGTAAAATATTAAGTGGCTATCAACACCCACTTACGATCAGCACTAGAAGGTGGATTGATTAGGCCTATGAAATCTAAACCCTAATGCATGAAGGGTTGCTCAAACTAGATTGGATTAAGAGGCAAGGTAGCTAGCTTCTATTTTTCATTAAAAAACACACTTTTGGCATTTACTTACCTACTCATGGGTGTCCTTGAAAAAACTAGGCCAAAAGTATCCATCCCTCATTATCTTGCTAGTTGTGGTTCTAGGAGCAAAGTGACCACTAGATGGTCCATCATGGAACTCAAATAGTACCTTATCAATTTGGTTAAAATCAATAAACATCAAGAGTATACCTAAAATATCCTTCTTAAATATCACTCCATTAATGAGTACATAAGGAATTAATTTTAGCCTAAAGTACCTTCTCTTGACCCTATTGAGACCTTATGGACACTCACCAATTTGAAGGAAATGGATCATGTCTTGTGTCCAACTTCTCATAGATGAAGGTATATAAATCACAAATTCATCATGATGTACCAAAATAACTTCCTTTTTCTCTTTCAAATTTGAATCAAGATGCTCACACAATCCTTTTCATTTCACTAACTTGGTAGTTTTGATCTCCACATCATATTTTGTCACCCTTGTGATCCATCCTATCCTCTTTTCACTAAAGTTTATATTAAACATAAATTATTTCACACTAGGATGAGGCACAAAAATGTGAATATTTTTAGTAGACAACATATGCCTAAACTTCTTTAAACTCCTTATGACTGAAAGCACTTGTTTCTTAACTTGTGTGTATCTTATTTCATAGCCTTCTAAACCTTGGCTTAAAAAGGCAATAGGTTATTATAAATTCTCATCATTTTCATGTTTAAGCATGGCATAAATCACCTCTTCATTCCTAAAAGTGTACAAATTTAATTCATTGGATAATTTTGGACGTGTAAGAGTAAGATCTTGGGCAATGGCTTGCTTGATCTCTTCAAAACTTTATTTCCTCCTTCTTGTCCAAATGAATATCACATACTTCCTTAGCATATATGTTATAGGTTTGAAAAAATTATCAAAGTTAGTAATAAACCTCATAATTAAATTTATCTTACCAAAGAAACTTTTAAAACCCTTCTTATGTTTAGTCAAAGACAATGCCAAGATGGCATTCACCCTTTTCGTATCAATGGATAAGCCTTCATTAGAAACAATATGTCCTAGTAGTTTGCCTTCATAGATAGAAAAACACACACTTATTTGGGTTTAGATAGATCCCAAACTCTCTACACCTCTCAAAAATCTACCTTATGTTCTTCAAATGATCTTTTGCTTCCTTGGATAAAATTATCACATCATCAACATATACCAATACAATGTCATTGATTAGTGCTTGAAAAGCCATATACATTAAACATTAAAAATTAGCTCTAGAATTATACAAACCAAAATATATTTTCTTATAATCATATGTACCCCATTTATTATTAAAGGCTATCTTATACTAGTCACTTTCCTTTACCAAAATCTGATTATAACCAGAATACCCATCAAGGAGAGAAAACATTTCACTACTAGCCACAACCTACAAGATTTTTTCTATGGAATGGGGTGGGTAATTATCTTTCAAAGACACTATATTCAAGTCCATAAAACCAATACACAACCTTATCTCTCCATTCTTTTTCCTAACAGGAACTAGGTTTGCCAACCAAGATGAATGCTTAATGGGAAAGATGATTTTGGACTCAATCATTTTGGTGAGTTCTTTCCTCATGAGAGGCTCAATATTGGGATTCATTGGCCTTTGCCTTTGCTTAATAGTCTCATCATTCTCATCTAACTCTATAGTATGTTGAGCTAGATTCGTATCAAAACCTTTTAAATCATTATACTCCCATGCAAAGACATCAAAAAATTCTTTGCATAACTCAATGAAAGCATGTTTGTCTTCAATAGTACATACCTTCCCAAGTGCAAGTAATTTATCTTTGAAAATATGAACCTTCTCATATTTTTATTTCTTGGTAGATATACTTACCTTCTCCTTCTTCAGCTGGTCATCATCATTGAATGTACTCTCAAGAGTGAATAGGCCTTTAGGAAGCTTGTTAAACTTCAATTGCACAATCTGCCCTCCATATTATTGTTTTAGTTTATACCAATTCTTGGAACAAAACTTATCTTTTTTCTATAGAAACATTTATATTTTATATTCTCTATCAAACACATTCCAATTAGTGACATTATCTGATATTGAGGGCCTTACAATCACTTTTAAATGAGGTTGGTTCTCATCCTCTTTTATCCCTTTTAGAACATCAAACTAAGCTCCAATTTCTACCAACCCATCAGCATGATTTTTATCTTCTCTTGATATATAATTGATCTTGAAGGATTTTAAGTCTTCCATAATATCCCACACTCTATGCTTATAGGACTTACGCAAAGCATTTTTTGTCAAATTTTGCCCTCTAACCTGACTGACAACAAGCTCACTATCACCAAACACTTATAATTCTTTGACACCTATTTTTCTAGCCCATTAAAGACCATTAATAATGGATTCATATTATGATACATTATAGGTTCAAGAGAAATAAAATCTGAAGGTTGAAAAATACCTTTCCTTTGAAGGTGAAACCAACATTGCTCCACCACCTGCACCAATCTTGCTTTTAGACCCATCAAAGAAGCGCTGCCATATCCATTCACATCATCACTTGAAGTCAAAAAAATAGGCATTAAAGAGTCCTTATCATGCATATAATATATCCCAATACCATATTCTTCAATAAACTTATAAGGATCATGTTCATAGTGCTCATCTCCCCGCTCATCTAGGAATAAATCAGAAACTCCCTCAAGGTAAGATGATGGAGATTGGTCAATATGAAGTTCCTCCTCATCAATTATAGCATAATTAACATTTTACACCTTAGGTGAGTAAGCTTCCAATTGATATATATGAATATGTTCTAAATAAATCTTCACTTTAGTGCCATACTTTGTCTTAAACACCATGTAGGACCAATTGGTTGTCAAATATCCACCTATCTTAGATGTAAAGTCTCTTGAAAAAAAAGAGAAAAATAGGGAGGTAAAAATTCCACCACCACATCATGAGGAATTTAAAAATTAGGACAATCATGAAGAATCAAATTCAAACCTTTAACTACCCCGAAAGTCTTGGCTGGCGATCCATCCAATTGCAAAACTCCTTTAATCATTGCCTCATACTTGAGGCCTAGCTTAACTATTATACATTTAGGCATAAATGATGTTCTTCTCCACTATATATGATTTAATTATGAACCAATAAATCATCAATAATTATATATAGTAAAAAAATATGATTCTTCTCATATTTCTTCACTTGACCATCTATAGATTGAGTTTCAGTGACCAAAACCATATTGTCATTTCTAAATGGGCCAGCTTGTTTACCCAATCCATGAAATTCCTTTTGTAGTATATATTTATACCCTATTAATTTTAGATAATCCCAAAATTATATTTTCATATTAATCTTCTTCATCTGGTCCACCACATTGATGGAAGGATTACTCACCTTGGGGTTCTTTTCATGAACATTAGTACCTTGTGATGTAGCTTATGGAGGTAGAGTTATAGTAACTAGCCTAAAATATAGAATCCTCTAATTTTGTTGTAGTTTAGGAGATTTATTAGACCCACTTACCATATTATATGATGTAAGAGTCATAATAGGTCCTTGATTAGCTCCTTGAGCTTCATCAACAGCCCTCCTTTTGGACCTAGTATTAGAGGCAACACTAGTATTTTGATTGATTGTATTTCCCAAGTAATTAATAGCACAAAACCCAGCCTCCAAATTATTTATGAGGGTATAATCAGTTTTAGGTTGTAAATTTTCCACCCCTCCTTGCATATATCCTTCAAAATTTGAAACTTTGAAAGATTGACTATCTTGTGTTACCATGCCTTGATTGTGCATCTCATTTGCATAAGCAACATGCTCTTGACCATGTTCGAAAGATGGATAGTTGGGTTGTTCTTGGAACAAGTTTTTTTAATTTGGTACAAGGTATTTGTATAATTATGAATCATTAGGATTATAACTTTGGTAAGGCTTGGCATGGGTGATTTGGCCTTGTCCTTGTGCATTGTTTTGGAAAGGAGGTGTACTTGTTTGCCCAAATTGATTGAATGCTTGATATGGCCTATACCATTGAGCTTGTTGCCTCTTGAAATCAACCAATTCATTAGTAACACTTTGTATAAAACTTTTAACTTCATGGATGTCATTTTAAGGAGCAATGGTAGGCCTTTCTCGATTAGGAAAAGGGCCTAAAGTGGGCAATGCACCTTGACTAGGATAATGTAAATCAGGGAATAGTGGCATTAGAGGTTTAGGAGATATCTCTCCTTATTATACAAGAAAATTCTCAAAATTTATGGCTATTTCATAGGTATTAGGAAATTTTTTTCCACCCATAGATTGAATCATCATGGAAATGTCACTATTCAACACTTTCAAGTAATACAAAAATGCATAGTTTGAGGTTGGCCTCACAAGAGTTGGGATTCTATCCCAAGTTTTTTGGAACCTAGTATTAAAGTATTTCATGAATTAATGTGGTGCCCTCTTTATTGTGGTCAATTTCATAGCTAAATATAGGTAGTCACTCTTCTCCCCAAACCTATTAGTCAATAAATCTCCCAATTCATCCCATGAACTAATGGAATTTACAAGTAGAGTCCCATACCAATCCAAAACATTTCCTTTGAAAGACAAGGCCAAAACCCTAATTGATACATTTTATTGGGTGATGTTATGGATATTACAAAAGTTTTTTATATTCCTAATGCTCTCAATGGTAGTAATAGGACCATCCCCACTAAAAGATAGGACAATTTTGAGGGCTTCTCCTAGAATTTAATCATATTGGGTAAGATGCACGGGAGATGCCCTGGTGAAAGGCACAAAATTTTGTATTCTAGCCATCTTTGAATGATCACTATGGATATAAGGAATGGAATGTAACACAAACTTATAATCTTTAAACATAAAATCTCTTCTGTAAGGATGAGTGTTGACAAACCTAAACCTTTTGGTGGAATCTGGAGGTAGTTGCACAAACTTAAAGGGTGTCTCTTTAGTAGAATATCTATTTGTCACATTTGGCATGGATAATAGGATTGATCATCAAACAAAGACTTTAATTATTCAATGGAGTTGCCAAGTACTGAATGTAGATGCTTCTTTCATCTTTAACTATGCCAAGACTAGCATTAACCTTGAACAATATTGTAAGACTTAGAAGTCCCACCGGGCATGCCAAAAATTGTTGACACTTAGATTCACACCCTTTAGGATATGCCTAAATCTCCTCATCCAAGTGGAACCATGGAGACATTTCTCTTTTTGTGGGTGATAATATTGAGAAATGAATCTCTAGATAAGGGGATAGCTCCCCTTGATGCACCTTTAAATCTCTCTCTCTAACTTAACAATTTAGATATGAAAAGTGATTAATAAAAATGAATAAGAAACCAAATGGTGATGCACCAATGTATAATGTCCTCCCAATTTATTGAAACTACTACTTAAATATAAACAAAGTGTTTCTCACACAAAACTCACAACTTGGGATTCATTATTACATCAATGTTTCATATGCTAGATTTGAGAAGGTATATGATTCTTAGGAAGGGAATGAATGATTACAAAGAGGGTTAAAATCATGGACCACTTCTAAGATATCTCTACACTTAGAAAATAATACTAACAAAGACCTACAACAATCTCCTTTTGGCAAATGGTAGACCATCAAGAGTATAAGCTAGAAAAGATAATCTTTCACTAGACTAAACCAACAAGATTCAAGTCATTACTCAATATTGTAGCATATAAGTGGCAACAACACTTGTATATTTCTTCAAGAGTTATTTGAGTATAAATATATCCAAAGTTTTACCAATAACCAACAAAGGCTACTAAGACAAGCCAAAATAATATTTATATATATATATATATATATATATATATATATATATACATATATATATATATATATATATATATAGCTTTTGAGAGAGAAGTCAAGCAAAGAAAGTTCAAGCATCACTTGGACATGTGTCCATATGTGAAAATCAGTTACAATTACATGTGGAAGAGAGATGGGGTGAGATATGCCATGTTAGGAGGTATACTTATTTGAAACTAGTTATAAGAATGGTGAAAATTAGCATAAGACTTTCAGAATTGACACAAGAAATGGTTTCTATTAAAAATCATCTATGAGTGTTCAAAACTAAAAATAGAGGAGTCGACACATAGCACTGCTAAGAGAAATGGGACTTGTGGTGATAGTTAATTTTTTTTCCTAACTACCAGCCATCCTTTGGACACCTATTTTTTTTTTTTTTTATGTAAGCTCTTTGATTTGGTCAGCTGTCAGCAATGACTCAAATTGTCAACATATCCATTTTACTTGATTTATATGTACCAGATGCTTGGGATTCAACCATTTTTTACTTCCATAGTTTCTCTCATGTTCCCACCAAGTCTTTTGACATCAATGACTATTTTCCATAGTTTTAAATTGATGATTATGAGGCCATCACTCCTTAGGTATTTATTTCAAACATTTGTTTCCCTCAAAAAATTTATCTTGACACTTTTCCCGAAATAATTCATTTGGGATTTTTCTTGGAAATTCCTATGGACATTTTTCTTGAACAATATTTTGGGCCTTTTATTTCCTTTATATCAGATAAAATGTCTAAAAGAATTAGGCTTTGACCTCTTTTTGATGCAGACAATTTTTTTGAAATGATTCCTTCAAACTTTTGTTTTTTTACCCTTCAATCAAAAGAAATGGTCCTTTGATAATTTTTAAATGACCCTCCAGTACTTGGAAATGTCCCTTCAAAAAATTTGAAGTGTCATTTAGACTTTTGTAAAGTACCTTTTGGCCTTCTAAATATGTCCCTTTAGAAAATTTGAAGTGGCCCCTTCAAAAAAGTTGAAAATGACCTTTTCAAAAGAAGGTGCCCTTCAAAAAAGTTAAAGTGCCCTTCAGAAAAGTTACAAATGACCCCTTCAGCTTGAACATATATCTTTCAGGGAAATTGTTTCAAATAATTTTCCTAAAGGAATTAATATTCATATTTGAGAAATTTGTCTAAGATAAATTGTCTGAAAGAATTCATCACTTGCCCAAATGAAAAGTTTGAAACAAATAACATTTAGTCAAAATAAAAGACCTAAAACAATTACTATGCAAAGGCTTAGAAAAAGACCAAAACCAAAACTTCTAAAAGAATTAGACTTGTACATTTGTTTTAGAGTTTGTCGAAGAACACTTCTTAATAAAATCTACATACTAGTTAAGCTTTCCAATAGGGGTACCCAATTTTGATCCGAAGGGCCAAAATTTGGTCAACAACACTTAGATAAAATTTTGATAAGGGGCCCTAATAAAAGAATAGGCAAAAAAGGGGAACTATCAGAGGGTACCAAAGAACCATCAACTACCAAGTGATTTTGAAGCTAAAGATGAACTAATCCAAAATAAAAAACAAGGATTTTAATCCACACCTACACAAAAAGAACAAAATCATTTTGATATCACTATGTGTTAAACCTACGCACAAAAATTTATAACTATACCATCTAGTTTGATACATTATCACAAATATAAAAAAATAATAAGATGATAGAAATGAAATCATGAAATAAAACCTTCAAGGGTTAAATTCACATTAGGTTCACCAGAATGTATATAATGGGAAATACAATAGATCTACAAATGAATCCTAGCTTGGAAAATATAAATCCTACTTACACTTCCATTTGGGGATACATTAAATAATCAAGGTCATGACCAATATGGATCTTCTAGACCTATCCAAAGGATTGCTTACCACAATAAATTCACTAGGGAAGGTTCCAAAGCCTTCAATCAAAACAAACATTGCGATAACCCTAACTAGGTCCTATATGTTCATATTCACTAAACCAATAACAAGTAAAGAAAAAGTCTAATCTGATTCTCACCAAAGCTTGTGGCACAAAGTGAGGTTTCGTAAACATTAAAAGTAAACATGCATAGGATAAATATACTCATGTCAATGTATACATAATCCTAATGCCTAGAAGATAAGTATAAATGCATATCTATCTACTCTTACAAATTATAAATAAAGTTAGGAATACTTACCTTCGAATACAGATCCATCAAACCTCAATCTCTCCCTTGACCAAGGTGCTTCATAATAGGTTTTTGTGGTATGTAATGATAACAAGGATAAATCAGCTCTAAGATACACAACCTATCAATACATCTAAAAGACTTCTCTAAAAGACAATATCCATATCTCCAAAGAAAGTATAAAACCCTAAGCTTGTTCCTCAAGTAGAATGGTGGATAAGTAGATGTGCAATATATCTTAATTCTTATTCTCTTATCTTAAAAAGGGAAAAATGAATGTGTTTATATATATGGATCTAACCCTAAAATTTTCTAAAAGTTTAGGCCGACAAGGTCGACCTGATTAACCTAGTATTATAATTGACAAAAACAAACTAGGTCATAGACTAGGTTGGCCAGGGGCTCACCTAAACCCTAATAAGATTTGTCAATAAGAATACAAGGTCAATGTGGCTAACTATGTAATGTAAACTATCAATAATAGGTTTTATGTTAGGAAAGGGCTAATGAAGGTGGTAAATGACTAGAGGAGAGTGAAAAGTATGAGGCAAATCTTAGGGGAATGGTTTTAAGAGGCATGTGTGTAGATAGCAAGTGGTAAAAAGGGACAACAATATTATGAAGTACCAATGGTCTACCCACCCCTTTACTAGTGCACCGCTTAGGTCATGCACTCAAAGAGATTTAAACTTGATGGTTTCCTATAAGATAAATAACATCAGTAATTGATAAAGTTTGAAAATATTATGTGTATAGAGTGTCCATGTTAGCACTGACTAAGGCAAATTTCATGACCTATCTCAACCATTCAAACATCAAACTCATGGGTAGGTTGTATAATTACATTGATTCACAAAAAAAATCATGGATAAGATCGACATGAAACCCATGGCACAGCTCAAATCTAACTATAAAAGTGGTGAGAGGGAGATAGAATCTATCCCCATTCATCATGGAAGTGAGTTAAATGGAAAACATGTAAAAGATAATTTACATGATTATAAGGACATGTTATGAAGTTATGTAATCATGGATCTAGTAATCCCAAGGATATATTCCCACTTCTTTGACCCCCCTTCCCTAATCATCATTAAAATTATACTTCCCTGATAGTGGGTAGGATCTAGTCAGACTCAAGCTCTAAATATTTCACATATTTAAATAAGTAGATTTTTAATCAAACAAGAAGCCCCTTTTCTAACACATAAATGCTATAGAAATTGATTTTTCCTTAAGCCCTCTACCTTTCTCTTATTACCTTGAAGCAATGAATTTTTTTTTTACCCTCTCATTGGCTTGAATTTATTTTATCTTACGTATTGGTTGATGCTCTCTTTATGGTAAAGTGTTCATTCCCTTTGATTGTGTCTAATTATAACTCACCTCTGTATGATTCAACTCCATTTTATGGGTCATACTCTATATATCTCATGGTTAATTCATTTTTAATTGTGGTGATGAATGCTTATCCTTTTAATGTTGCCATAGATCTTAGCACCTCTCTATGAAATATTAATATAAAAATTTCATGATTGAGTTGTGTATATTGTTAATTATTTTATATTCAATATGTATCCTTAATTGATTAAAGGGTGTCATAATATTTTGGTGTATCACACCTTTTTATTTCATTTTTTTATGCACTCTCTCCATATTTTCATTATAAGTGTTAAGGTGTGGAGCCTAAAAGCTTCACCAAAGGAGCACATTTGATAGTTGCAAGTTTACACAGTCACCAGCATCAGTCAGGAGCGACTGACATCAGTCAGGTGTAGTTCAAGAGATGTCAGTGTCGGTAGGAATCAGCCGACATCGGTCATAGGCAAGTAGGCAGGAACCGACATCGGTTACCTGTGCGTCCAGAGAGCTATTTCCAAGGATAGATTTGAGTGTTTGCATGATGGGATTAAGTCATAGTCTTAAGTTCACATCTCTATTATTAGTAAGACTATTTTAGAGCCCTTGTTTAAGTGGCATAGCTATTGGTTGTAAATGCATGCTCATGTTTCCTAATTCTATATGTAGGATTAGATCTTCTTAGCTTATGGTAGTGTAATGTAATGTTGAAGAACAATACAGAATTGAATCATTCCAGGTTGTTGGAGTTGATTGTACTTGAGAGAGAGAGAGCTCTTGAGGGAAAGAGATCTAGAGAGAGATCTGTACATCTGAGAGAGGTGTGGAAGAAAGAAGTTTCTTCAATTGTATTCCTTCTGTAAAGAGTTTAATACAAGTTTTCAGGGTGGTTTCTTGTATCTCTTGTTCTTTGCTATTTATCATTCTAGTTACTTATCATTCTGAGTTAATTCCACTTTTATTACTTTCATAAGTGTAATCAAATTGTTGGTTGATCCCCAACAAGTGGTATCAGAGCCTTGGTTGTAGGTTCAGAGCTTGATATCCACAAGTGGTATCAGAGCTCAGGTTCACTAACAGGTGGTTCAGATCTGTGTAGTGTGTATTGATTACATGTTACTCATAGGGGTTTCTGTAGGGATTTCTATTTGAGTGGGAGAAGCAATGGCAGATGAAAGTAAATTGAGAATGGAGAAGTTTAATGGCAAAAATTATCAACATTAGAGAATGCAGATAGAGGATTATTTGTATCAGAAAGATCTATACTTACCATTAGGTGGGATTGCAAAGAAGCCCATAGACATGGATGATGAAGAATGGGAAGTTCTCGATAGAAAGGCTCTGGGGTCTATAAGACTGAGTCTAGCATCTATTGTGATATCTAATTTATCACAGGCAAAGTCTACGATAGAGTTAATGACTACTTTAGCAAATTTGTATGAAAACCCCTCAGCTTCTAATAAGGTATATCTTATGAAGTATTTATTTTATTTGTGTATGCAGGAAGGTGGATCTGTATCTAATCATCTAAATGATTTCCATGGAATTGTAAATCAATTAAGTTTAGTCAAAATAGTGTTTGATGATGAAATTAAAGCTCTTTTAATATTATGTTCTTTGCCTGAAAGCTGGCATATCTTAGTAATGGCAGTTAGTAATACTGCATCTACTTTAAATATTTTAAAAGTAGAGGATGTTGTTAGTGTTATCTTGAATGAGGAAATTCGCAGGAAAAGCACAGAGGAAACATCTGGGAATGCTTTAAGTTTTGAGAGTAGGGGAAGGCAAAAAGAGAAGAGTAAGAGGAGATCAAGGTCTAAGTCAAAGGTGAGAGGTAGATCCAAATCCAAAAATGACAGGAAGCCACAATGCTGAAATTGTGGAAAGATAGGGCACATAAGCAGAGATTGTTGGTCAAAGCCTAAGGAGGACAATCAGCACGAAGGAAAATAAGAAGCAAAGGTTGCAAGTATTGCACAAGATGCTTTAATATTCTCTTTACATAATAATATAAAATCTTGGGTTTTAGATTCTGGTGTATCTTTTCATGCTACCCCTAATAGAGAATATTTTAGTGACTATATCCATGGAGATTTTAGAATAGTGTATTTAGGGGATGATGAGCCTTGTAAAATTATTGGCAAAGGTAAAGTGCAGCTAAAATGCAGAATGGCAACACATGGGTGTTGAGAGATGTTATGCATGTTCCTAAATTGAAGAGGAATTTGATTTCTGCAGGAAAGTTAGGGGATGAGGGTTGTATAGTAACTCTCACAGCTGAATTTTGGAAGGTGACCAAGGGTGCACTTGTAATGGCCAGAGGTAAGAGAGTAGGTACTCTCTATTTATGTAATTGTGTCACTAACAATTCTCCTTCTGTATTATCTACTTCAGATGTGGATGCAAAATTATGGCACTCAAGGCTTGGCCACATGAGTGAGAAGGGAATGTCAATCCTTAAGTCTAAAGGTATGCTTTAAGATTTAAAAAGCATAGATCTAGATTTTTGTGAGCACTGTGTGTTTGGAAAATAGAAGAGAGTGAGTTTTCTTAAGACTGGGTCAACAAAGAAGAAGCATGAGTTGTAGCTTGTTCACATAGACATGTAGGGACCAGCTCAGGTTACTTCTATTGGAGGATCACAGTACTATGTTTCATTCATAGATGATGCTATAAGAAAGGTATGGGTCTATTTTATTAAGAAGAAATCTAATGTATTTGAGACTTTTAAGATTTGGAAAGCTATGGTTGAGAATGAAATAGGCAAAAGATTGAAGTGCCTGAGATCTGATAATGGTGGTGAGTTCTGTAGCTATAAGTTCAACTAGTATTGTTATATGCATGGAATCCATAGGTAAAGGATGGTTCCAAGGACACCTCAGTAGAATGGAATTGCTGAAAGGATGAAAAGAACAATAATGGAGCGTGCAAGGTGTATGAGATTGTATGCTGGTTTGCCCTTAGAGTTTTGGGTAGAAGCTATTGACACTGCAGTGTACCTGATTAATAGAGGACCCTCTACAGCTCTGGATGGTGGAATTCCATAAGAGGCATGGACAGGTAAAAAGGTAGATCTATCATTTCTCAAAGTTTTTGGTTGTGAAGCCTTTGTGCACATTGATAAAGAAAATAGAAAGAAGCTGGATGCTAAGTCTATGAGGTGCACATTTATTGGCTATGGCTCAGATGATTTTGGTTTCAGGTTTTGGAATCTAGGAACTAACAAGATAATTAGGAGTCATGATGTTATTTTCAATGAAAAAGTGATGTATAGTGATCAGCTAAAGAAGTTGAATCAATCTGGATAGAGCAATGGAGAATTGGATGAGGTGACGGTCCAAAATGAGCTCATGAGAAAAAGATATAATCACTTGCAGGAAAACACAGAGATCAACATCAGCCAAGCAGGAATAAACGTCGGTAGGATAGAAACTGATGTCGGTCATATAGAGACCGACGTCGGTAGGACAGGCATCGACACCAGTCAAAAATAACTGGTGTCAACCAGTTACAGGCCTGGAAGTGACTGAGGTCGGTCACTGTCAGAGAATTTGGGTGGACAACATGTTGTGAATGAGTCTCAAATGCCCATCAGGAGGTCAGAAAGGGTAAGTAAGCCTCCAATTCAATATTCTCCTTCATTATTCTTTTTATTGCTTACTGATGGTGGAGAACCAGAGAGTTTTCAAGAAGCAATTCAGGTGGAGTCCAAGAATCAGTGAGAGCATGGCATGGTTAAGGAAATGGAGTCCTTGAAAGAGAACCAAACATGGGATTTGGTTGAGTTGCCAGCTGGTAAGAGGACACTAAAGAACAGATGGACCTACAGATTGAAAGAAGGTGAGAACGGACAGATGAGATATAAGGCCAGGTTGGTAGTGAAAGGAATTGCACAAAAGCCAGGTATTGATTTTGGTGAGATTTTTTCTCCTGTTGTTAAAATGACTTCTATATGGACTGTATTGTCTTTAGTTGCTATTGAGGATTTGCATCTTGAGCAGCTTGATGTTAAGACATCGTTTCTTCATGGAGATTTGGATGAGAAAATATATATGGAACAGCCAGAAGGATTTGAGGTCAAAGGTAAGGAGAAGTTAGTCTACAAATTAAAGAAAAGCTTGTATGGCCTCAAGCAAGCTCCTAGACAGTGGTATTTGAGATTTGACAGTTTTATGACTAAGCATGGCTATAGTAGGTGTCAATCTGACCATTGTGTGTATTTTAAGAGTTTGGATAATGGTAGATATATTATTCTGTTGTTGTATGTAGATGATATGCTAGTTGCAGGATCACACATGCAGGATATCTCTGAGCTTAAGATGAAATTAGCTCAAACATTTGCCATGAAGGATTTGGGAGCAGTAAAGAAAATCCTTGGCATGAGCATTAAGAGAGATAGGAAAAATCATAGGTTGATTTTGTCTCAAGAGGATTACGTGAACAAGGTGTTGAAATGGTTTAATATGCAGGATGTTAAACCGGTAAGCACACCTTTGGTTGGACATTTTAAGTTGAGTAAAGAACAATGTCCTAATTCACATGATGAGGTAGAGTACATGAGTAGAGTTCCATATTCTTCCGCAGTAGGGAGTTTAATGTATGCAATGGTGTGTACTAGACTAGATATTGCCCAAGCAGTGGGAGTTGTAAGTAAGTATATGGCCAATCCAGGAAAGGAACACTGGAAAGCGGTTCAGTGGATCCTTAGATATCTAAGAGGAACCATCAGTAGACATTTATGCTATGGAGGTTCAGATACTTCTCTACATGTTTATATAGATTCAGATATGGCAGGTGATTTGGATGGTAGGAGAAGCACCACAGGTTATGTTTCCACTGTTGGTGGAACGGTGGTTAGCTGGATATCAAAGTTGCAGAAGGTTGTTGCCTTGTCAACTACAGAAGCAGAGTATATTGCAGTCACAGAGGCTAGCAAAGAGATGATATGGATGACACGGTTCATGGAAGAGTTAGGAAAGGAGCAAGAGAGTTTTAGATTATACAGTGATAGTCAGAGTGTAATTCATTTGGCTAAGAATTCAGCCTTTCACTCAAGAACAAAGCACATACATTTTAGGTACCACTTCATAAGACAGGTATTGGAGGATGGTGAGTTGAAGCTGGAGAAGATTCATACAGATAAGAATCCTGCTGATATGTTAACCAAGCTGGTTACAAAGGAGAAGTTGAATCTTCATTCAACTTCTGTTGGTCTTCATGATTGAGTTAAAGATGGAAGAGCTAGAAGATGTTGCTGTACAGGTACTGGTGCAGCTGTTTATCTCTAAGTGGGAGATTGTTAAGGTGTGGAGCCTAAAAGCTTCACCAAAGGAGCGCATTTGATAGTTTTAGGTTTACACAGTCACCAGTGTCGGTCAGGAGTGACTGATGTCGGTCAGGTGCAGTTCAGGAGATGCCGGTGTTGGTAGGAATCAGCCGACATCGATCACAGGCAAGTAGGCAGGAACCGGCGTCGATTACCTGTGTGTCTAGAGAGTTATTTCCAAGGATAGAACTAAGTGTTTGCATGATGGGATTAAGTCATAGTCTTAAGTTCACATCTCTATTATTAGTAAGACTATTTTAGAGCCCTTGTTTAAGTGGCATAACTATTGGTTGTAAATGCATGCTCATGTTTTCTAATTCTATATGTAGGATTATATCTTCTTAGCTTATGGTAGTGTAATGTAATGTTGAAGAACAGTACAGAATTGAATCATTCCAAGTTGTTGGAGTTGATTGTACTTGAGAGAGAGAGAGATCTTGAGGGAAAGAGATCTAGAGAGAGATCTGTACATCTGAGAGAGGTGTGGAAGAAAGAAGTTTCTTCAATTGTATTCCTTTTGTAAAGAGTTTAATACAAGTTTTCAGGGTGGTTTCTTGTATCTCTTATTCTTTGCTATTTATCATTCTAGTTACTTATCATTCTGAGTTAATTCCACTTTTATTGCTTTCATAAGTGTAATCAAATTGTTGGTTGATCCCCAACAATAAGTTGCAGTAGAGTAGTGTTATCTTAGGTGATCCATTAGTGGAAGCTAGCCCTCTCCATAGGTTTCCTCTAATTATAAGTGACCCTCAACCTTGGGGTGTTCTCATTGTGTTGATTGGTTGAGGAGATGTGAAACAAATACTCATAGGGTATAACTCAAACATGATAACATTTGGTTCTAAAAATCATCTCTTATCAAATTATGTTGGCACTGATGGATTAAGAATTGTTTGCATGATAATGTAGGTGGTGCATTGGTTGATGGATCAATGAATAATGTTCAAATTTGGTATTTTTTTTTTAATTTTATTATACTTCACACCATGCACTAATAATTTTTAATCATAGTAAGACCTACGTCTCTATCTATAATATGTCTATCTATTAAATTGATGCATTATCAAGTCAACCCAACCTATTAATGACTCTAGGTATTTGACAAAAAATATAGTGGGTGTTGGTCAAACATTGGTACTTAATTCTCTTAATTATCTCATCTAATAGCACCAAGAATAGGATATGGAATTACATCGTCAATAAATTTTTCACACCAAATTTCATAATGTATTTTTTAGGTTTTATTTACAAAGAAGATGAAAATATTTATAAAATTTTCACAGGGTGGTTATGGGATGCAACTAATTCATGTGAACCAATAAACCTATTTAAAAAAACATAAGTAAATTTATAAACTAAATATAATCATGGAACATAAATGACCCAAAAAACTCTCCATTGTTCCAAATGGGTATGTAATATGAAATAAACAAAGTAATGACTCTAAAATCATCAAAGAAAATCTGATGTAGTTGTAACTAGTGTAAGTACCTCTTATTACTAATCAAAACTGATGTTTCTCCATAAATAAGCTTGTCCTACAAGTTATGGCATAAAAATTTGATGAACATGATCAAGGCCTACTCATCCCATGTGATCATATGTATCGTATTATAGTATAACATGATCAAAGCTTGTCCAACTACATTGATCCACATAAGGATCAACCTAGAAGCCTATATAAATAATCAACTTGTATTGTGTATGGCATATCTCTTTTATTTCCAAAAAATGATGACTACCTTTGATCAAAATTTAAGGTGTTAGCAATCCCTTTCAACTCATAATATCATTGACTATTGATCGAATACTAACCAATGTTATATCTTCTCTCCTATTAGGGGAGAGGTAAGAATTTATGTAATGAGAGAAACAGAATCAAAAAATTGTGTATTTTTCATGCCATGAATATCAAAGATATAAATCTAGAATTTAAACTAAAATAAGCATAATACTACTACCAAAATGTCCATCCAAACATTTGACCTAAACTCTAAGTGAATAGCTAACTAGAGAAGGGGAATAATCCTCCAACCTCCAATAGATCCTCCAACCTCTAGTTTGACACTTATAATTTATCATTCATAGTAACCTGATGAACTTATAAAGGATGAGATGGTCAATGATAGCACAAGAACGAGATGGTGTAGTAAAAAAATTCATTTAGAAGGTGTTAGTTTTTATTAAAAATTCACCTTTATACATCATTGAATATTTTTTTCATAAAAAACATATAAATAAATTTTAAAACATAAAATATTCCATTATGATGGGTTTTAAAGATCGAAAAACCTATAAATTTAATGGTCACATGACCACCTTCTAAAAAAAAGAGTGACTAGTCAAAAATTTGTCTCAAAAGGTCGCAAACACACCCTTATATCATCTTTTTTTCTTTAGAAAGCTTTTGAAAATAGAATATTTTCTTTTTCAAAAATTCATATTTCAAAAAAATCAAATGCAAAAATAATTTTATCCAAAATATAGATTTGATCCTTAGACCACCAACTTTGATAAGTACGTCATAAAATAGTTTTCACCAATTTCTCTACAAGCATGTATAACTTAGAAGATTTGGTATTTAAAGTGTCAATTTGTTGTGTCATAATAAAAAAATTATTTGCACATTATTTACCAAATATTTTATTTTGGAATTTTTTAAAAAAAAATTATGTCTTTGGTTCACACCAGAGCCCATGGTAAAACCTAATTTTAGGTGTTTGAAGAACTTTAAGATCTCCTTTTACTACTCCCTACTTTATTCCATCCTCTATAACTCCAATCATGCCTGAGACAATGATCAAGATTTTTATACCTAGTTGATAATTCATCTGATCACTTGAAATAATGTTATGTAATAGAATAAAAGAATATACATGGCATCTTACTTCTACAAGAAATTACCCAAGTACCATATATATTTGTTTACCACCATCATACATAGGAAGTGAAGACAAAATTCAATCAAAAATATTTGAGTCAATAATCTTGCATCCTAACAAAAATAAGTGTGGAACAAAAGATTTTAGTCTTCATTAATCATAATCCCTTTTCACACACAATGGCATGATCCAAACTAATACACTTCCCCAAATGATAGGCTGTAAATGATCAATTTAGCTTTGGCAATTTATTCCTATCTTGAACTAAAGTAAAAGATTTTGAACAAGGTAAAACGATAAATCAAAATATAGATAAAAAGAAACATTTTTAGACACCTATGTCATCTTACAAACTTTTTCTTCAATTAGGGTACGTCAAAAAATGGTCTATTGATGGAAAAATTCATGCAATTGTAAATTTAGTTGATAAACATATGCTTAGAGGTGGTAGAGTAGTTGGATCTATTCACACGGTTAACAAAAAATAATTTATTTGTAATACAACCCAAAATCAAAATGACACATTCTTTTGGATACTAACTAACAATTTCTTGAAATGGTGAATAGATTTCTTGAAGTATCCATCTATGCTTTAGAAAATACAAGTTCATAAAGTTTCATGTGTACCTCATCATAGTTTAAACATAGTACAATAATGCCAATGGATCACATAGTTCTTACTTTATCATAAAATTTTAAAAAAAAACTTTACCTGATGTGTTCCTTATAGTGGTTCTTTTCGTTGTAACTTTATCTCTCCTTTATGTCTTCAATTATCCATTACCAAGCTCTGATACCAATGATAGCACCAAGAATGTGATGAGGAATTACATCCTGAATAATTTTTTCACACAAAATTTTATAATGTATTATTTTAGGTTTTATTTACAAAGAAGGTGAAATGATTTATAATAATTTCATGTGGTGGTTATGTGATCCAGCTAATTCCCATGAACCAACAAACTTATTTAACAAAACATAAGTAAATAAATTTATTAATTAAACATAATTGTGGATCATAAATCACCCAACATATTCAATCTATATTTTGTTTTATACTATATGTGTAGTTAAATCCTCCCAACTACATATGGGATGTTGTGGAATTGTAGGAAGGCTAGGAGGGTTAGGAGGGCTAGGAGTGTTAAAAGGGTAATGAATTCTAGGAGGCTTTTGTTTTTCACTTGAATGGGCTATAAAAAAAGGTTTTAGAAAAAAAAAATAATGCAAATCCAAAATAATTATTAAATTTTGTGTTAATTGGAATGTATTTTGTTTACTTACCTCTCCTTTACCATGACATAGTCGATTTGTTGACCTAATTAGAAAACTCGAGCTAGTGTGGTGTGTGTCAGTAGTTGTCTCCTCTTTATAAGAAAACACGAGCACAATCTAAGTTTTGAATGTGAGTTTTATGAGGAAATGTAGAATGAAATGAAATTGGTAATTAATTTCCTATATACAATTTAAAAACATGTACAAGTGTTTTAAGTGTAAAACATGTGTACACATTCTAGGCTTGGTGTTTACCAAGCCTAGAAAACATAATTCATATGTGTTATTAAAATTATGCATTATTATAATAACACGTATACATTTGTGTCTAATTTATAAAGAATTCCATGAATTGGCCCACCAACTCTTTGTGCTTACCCATACATCATTTTAATTAACATTTATTTTGATATCTAATTTATCATTCTACTTTCAAAATATATCTTCAAACATTGACTTTATAGTGAACATAATAAGGTTGAAATTTATTAATATAGAAAGTAATGATAACTATATTCTTATAATTTTATTAACAATTAAACCCAAGCCATGCATATTTGGAGAAGGAAAAAAGGCCTACATGATTTTCCACTAAACCCTTTAATATCCTACAACCATGCCAAAACATAGACTAATAGGTATAACATATATAGAAATTTTGGTTTGAATTTTAAATTATCAATGTTTAGTTGTTTGTTTTGGGGTTTAACCTAATTATATTACATTAATTAGATTTTAAATATTAAAACTAATTTCGATTATAGAATCTACATAATCTAAATGTAAAATATTGTAAAATATAGAAACTGAAATGATTTATATAGTGTAAATTTGTAATAAATGAATGATTTTAGTCACACTGAATGTGTGTTAACTTTGCAATCCATTTTATGATCCAGAACTGATAAGATTGATCTCTAAATAGTGTCATAACTAAAATAGGAATTTTATGATGTACAGGGACAAAATCATGGTAGATAAAATAATAATGCACTATAGCCTTGTTTTTTCATTGTTGTCACATGTGTGTTAACTATGTAGTTTATTTCTCAATTTGAGTATTGTATGCAATCAAAAATGCATCATGTCTATAAATCAATCCTAGCTCAAAGAAGATAGAACATACCTACGCTTCTGATTGGGAATACATTTGTTAAATAAGAGGATGACTAACATGGGGATTTGATAGACCTAATTAGGGGATCACTTATCATAATACACCATGATATGAAGGTTTCTAAAGCCTAAAGTCTGACACAATCATGCAATATCCCTAAAGGGGTCCTAGGTTTTGATATTTCACTCTATTCTAATAACAAGAAAGTAAATCTAATCTAATGCACATGAAAGTTTGTGGTACAATCATGGGGGGTTAGAATCAATGAAAACATGTATAAGATAATCTCAATTAAGCTAAGTATGATTAACACCCTAATACATGAAATATGAAGAGTAATATTATTCAAGACAATACTTATGTTACTTTTATCTACTAAAGAGATGAGAAAAATGTTAGAATATACTTACTTGAATGTGAACCCATCAAGACTCAATATCTCCCTTGGTCAAATGGGCTTTGTAAGAGGTTGTTTTGGTTTGTAAGGATAACTAAGAAAAGCCAAAGCATCCAAAACTTATCCATAAGAGTATATTCTCTAAGTAGAAACCCTAAGTTAAGACTCTTCAAGCAAAATGGTGGAAGAGCAGATTATAAAGAAGCATGATCGAATAATAACTCTTGATTTAATATTAAAATAATGATGAATTTTTCTTGTATTTATAGGTTGATTTAACCCTAAATCCTTCCAAAAATGTCAAATCGACCCTGTATGTTTTTAGTCAATTATTCACTAGGTCCCAAGCTAGGTTGGCCAAAACCTTAATCCAACTCTCAAGTGAAAATATCTTGAAATAGTACAGGGTCAATCCAATCAACCTAGTACAATCAACTATCCAAAAGGGATTAAGGTGAGGAAAAGAGGGATCAAAAGATGAAAAAGATTGTAGGAATGTGTAAGGGAAGAGTAAGAGCATAGGGAATGGTTTTAGGAGCTCATTGGATTGGTAATAATGTGGAAATAAGGGACAACAATCTTTTAAAGCACCAAAGGTCTACCCACCCCTTTTTTGGTACACAATTTAAGGTGTGCACTCAGAGAGATTGAGTCTGGACATGTTCTTGCAAGATGTAAAGTGTTAGTAAATGATAAAAGTTTGAAAATATTATGTGTATACATATGCTCTACTCAAAGCTCATCATGTATCACCAACATGTAATAGGGGATGGTACTTCAAGAAATAACATAATAACACATAACACTAAGACAAAATATAATTGTAGTATTTTAAATCATAAAATAACTGAAAGTAAATGACTAAAAATGAAATAACAAAAAAGTAAATGTAATGCATACCTTGACTTACCTTTACCATAGAATGGTTGTCTAGTATGTTGTTAGTTTTGATTATGGAGGGTATAGAGACTACTTTTGATAAACCCAAGAATACAAAACTAAAGATCAAAATAAACAAATGCAAGAAAAGCCAAGATAACTGGTGTGATGAGGATGGGATGTATTTGGTAATTTGGTAAGATGGGTGACAAGTGCTATGTTAGACTAAATGACCAAGTTAAAAATAAGAGTAAATTGGGTAACCAAAAAGCCAAGGCTAATAAAGACCAAAAAACTCAAACAAGTAAACCTTAGGTAATAAAAGGAAAACTCACCAAGTCAAACCAAGGATTCATGTAAAAAAGAATGGTAAACAAACATCGATGTAAAATTTATAACAATCACTACTTAAAAAAGATGGACAAGTGAAAAACAAATATGGTAAAATAAAATTGATGAGTGAGCAGTAAAAATCCACATCTCAATCATTAATGGAAAAAAAGGTGGTGCATAAAAATGGAAACAACATTTTCAAGTGAGAAGTAACAAGCCAACCTCACTCAACAATGCAAAAAGGGTGCAAAATAAACTATCTACAATAACAAGATAGTATAAAAATGAAAAATGGTAAAAAGAAAGAAAAATATGTTTATAAATGTAAAGACATGGGGTAAAAGGAAGAAAAGAATCCATAGTTTCTCAAACAGGTTGGTTTGCTCTAAGGATAGATAAAACTGAAACAAAGTAGTGCTAGCATGTTTTTAAGAGGTAAAGAAGAAGGAATAATAGAAGAGGGAAAATAGATTTGGAATCATAATTTGCCTATAAAAGGGGTAGATGAAATGGGTGGAGATGAAAATGAAATAAAAACTAAGGTAGAGGAAATCTTTATCAAAGTCAAGATAATCAAATTAGGTTTGTCAAAACAATAGGACTATCAACCTTAAGGACTCTGAATAACGTCTCTTAGCCACAATGGTCTTAGGTCATCAAATTTAGTATATATATCATCCCATTAAGGCTATATGCGTGAACCCATAATGTATTCCCCATTTCTCAGGACCCCTTACAAAGTCATTGTTCTACTGTGAAGATTGGGTGCTTACGTAAGAAATCAGGTAGCACCATAGAGTTTGTTGAATTTCCTTATTCCAATCTACTAGCCTACCATACCCTAATGGACCTTAGCTCTATGTGAGGCCAACTGTGGAGTTTGAGATTTGATTAAAGATAGGAGATGTTCTTTGAATCATGTCTTTTGGTGTGATTTTGATTTTGAGATTTGTATGTTACCTTTTAGATATATCATTACCTTTTGTTTCAGATGATTTGGCTTTTAACCTTTTTCATGCTTTTTTTATTCCTCCTCCATATAGATTTGGAAAACCAAACATGGGTGCTAAAGATGACTTTAATTTGAATACTTGGGATAAGGTTTCTAAGAGAGAGAAATTTAATGAGCATGGGGTCTAAGAGTCTTGTAAATATAGGTAAAATAAAAGTGTTATCTTAACTTCGACCATGTTTTATCCAATGTGGAGTGAAAGGAAGGGAAAATCAAGAGGAATTGACTCATGGAACAGTTTTAATTACTTAAAATCATAATTTTTTTTGACAAAGAGTTAAAAAGGGATGCAATAATAGTAAAGTGTGATTCATTATCATAAGAATGAGGGAAATGGAGGAAAACATGCTAACATAGATTATTGTGTAAATTCCATATATCAAAAGAATCAAAAGCTAAAGTTGAGAATAAGGATCAAGAAGATAAAAATATGGTGATTTTATGAGGAGGGTGGGGTCCTATCCATAGTCTTACACTACAACTTCATAAAATAAAAACCCACAAAGGTGCCAAAAAGCATGAAAAATGAATGAGGTAAGCAAAAAGATAGTGGTTTTGTGAGGAATGTCAGGTCCTATCCATAGTCTTACGAAGAAACTCAAAAAAGAAAAACCCAAGGGATGCCAAAAGCAATAGAAAACATAAGTGAGAAAATAAGTAAAATGGATGGAAATTTTGTGAGGAGTGTTGGGTCCTATTCATGATATTACGAATAAAATCACAAAATAAAAACCCAAGGGGTGTCAAAAGAGAAATGCAAAAAGATAAAGAAGACTATGGTACATCAAAAAACCAAAAGACCAAAAAGTTAGGATTAAAGGTTTGTAAAAATATGGAATTGTTGTAGAGGGTGATACCCATGTAAGTAACCTATAAAAAGTGTTAGAAATATATAGAAAGAAATCATTAAAATATGAAAAAAATTAGGCAAAATATTTTTTAAGGAATTGTGCATTGGTTGGCTCTTTAAAAACATGGCCTTCATTGATTTGAAGGTGATAGGTTCTTAGACCAAGGATGTATTTGACTAAATAAGGGCCCCACCATTTTTGGGCATATTTACCTTCTTTATCATGGGTGTAGTCTAATTTAAAGACAATATCACCAACATTAAATGTATGGGCTTTAACACATTTGCTATGTTGTCTAGAAGAAAGATAATGTTCATTGAGAAGATCAAGGGCATGAAGGCAAGATTCACACAATTATTCATCAAGAATAATACCATGAAGAGATATAAAAAGGGAGGGAAGCTCAACTTCTAAAATAAGGACCGCCTTAGAACTATATACTAGAGAAAATAATTTTTCCCTAGTGGTAGTATATATGCTAGTATAATAGGCCCAAAGTATAGGGTAAAGATGAAGATGCCAATCTGTGCGGGTGTCACAAATTGTATTTTGGAGAATTTTGTTGATAATTTTTTTAGTGGCCTTATCTCGACCATTGTATTGCAGATCATAAGAAGTAGAAAAATTTTGATTGATTTTTAATTTAGTACAAAGTTGTTTAACATGTTTATTATTGAAATTACCACTGTTGTCTAAAATGATGATATAGGTAACACTAAAGTGGTAAATGATTTGATTAATAATATATTTGGAAATTGTAGGACCAGTGATATTAACCATGGGCATGGATTCAACCCACTTAGTAAAATATTTAGTAGAGGTGATGATAAAGACATTCCCATCATGGGAACAATGTAATTTGCCAATGAGATTGGATCCCTATATGGAAAATGTCCAAGGAGATTTGATAGTTTGAATTATGGCTAGAGGTGAATGGATTAGATCATTGTGAAGCTAACAAGAAGTACACTTTTTAGTAAATTTGATTGCATAATTTTCAAAAGTAGGCTAAAAATAACCCATACATAGGCATTTATAGGCTGTAGCATGTCTTTTACAGTGGACACCACAAATGCCCTGATGTGCTTGTTTAAGAAGAGGAGGGACATCATATTATGTAACATAATGGATCAAAGTACCTTTAGCTTTACAATAATAAAGGATGTTGTGTCAAAATACATACTTCATGGTTTGTTTATGAAAGCATGTTTTTTCATGAGAGTCTAAATTAGGAGGATAAGTTTGAAGTTCTAAAAATTGAATGATGTATTTATACCAAGGACTTTGTAGAATGGTTTCAACCTTGACGTGGTAGATAAGTGAATTTGTTGATTGAGTAAAAGATGGATATTTTCTTAATTGTATAAGAAAAGTAGGATTAGAAATAACTTGATGAGGATGAAAGAGAGAGGCTAAAGAACCAAGATAATTAGTAATGGATTTTTGATCTCTAGGAATAGGCTCAATAGTGAAAGAGATAAAGTGTTTAACTAAAGTGGTTACAATTTTATGATAGGTAATGAGGTTCTCACTTTTACACTAATAATCACCACTAACTTGACAAAAAATAAGCTGAGAATCTCCTAGAGCATGAAGGTATTCAATGTCTAAATCAAGAGAAACTCTCATGCCTAATATGAGAGCTTCCTACTTGTCTATATTATTAGTGACATCAAAGCAAAAAACTAAAAGAATGATCTTTCCAAGAGGACTTATGAGAATGAACCTACCTCAAATCCTTGAAGGTATTTAGCACCATCAAAGTGAAGGGTTCAATTATCCTCATGCAAGTCGACATTCATTTCAAGAAGCTCCTTGATAACTACTTTTAGTTTAGTAGTACTAGAGGGAGTAGAAGATTCATCAATTTTATTGGCTTCAAGTTTAGTGGTAAAGTTATGATTATAATATTTGATAGAAATAGCTTGATTAAGACCTTCAATGTAAAGGATATTATTATCTAGAAGATCATCTTGAAGGGAAGAAGTAGCTGGAATGGGAGCTACAATAAGTTGATCAGCTATGACTTGCCCTTTGATATATTTTTGAGTGATTATGAGGACATCAAATTGCATAAAGAGGATCATACATTTGCCAATTATATCTCCAGGAAGAAATGCTTTGGACAATAACTGATGAAGGGGGTCATAATGAATGATGACATAAGTAGTTTGGTAAAGCATGTAATGGAAAATCTTTTTAATTGTGAAATAGATAGAGAGGTTATCATGTTTGACTTTAGTATAACATGTCTCATTATTAATGAGGCCTCAGATAATATAGTAGATAACATACTCTTTTCTTATATCACTCTATTAGGCAAGCATTACCCCAACTGATATAGGTGTGGAAGAAGTATACAAAATCAAAGGTCGATCATTAGAAGGAGGACAAAGTGTAGGTGGGTAAAGCAAATACTCCATGTTATCAAAGGCTTTTTGACAATGGTCTATCCATTCTAAATCAGTACCTTTATCAAGAAGGGAATTGATAGAGTGAATGCATTAGGCCATCTTAAGGACAAATCATTTAATTGCCTAAAGTTTTCCTAAGTACGAATGTCAGGAATAGAATGAGGAATGGGCATGTTGACAATATCATGAAAATTGGCTATGTCAACATCAATTTTGTGGAGAGAGACTAAGAATCCTAACAATTTTCTAGATGTGATGCCAAAGACGTATTTGTAAGGATTAAGTCTAACTTTATATTTAAGGAGATGTCAAAGATGATAACAAGATTATAAAGATGATTTTTATGACTCTTAGATTTAATAATGATATTTTCCACATAGATTTCAACAATTTTATAGATAATATCATGAAAGATATGATTCATCATTCATTGGTAAGTGGCTCTAGAAATTTTGAGGCTAAAGGGAATTTTGACATACCAATAAGTGCCTCATTTTGTGGTGAAAATAATCCTATGTTGGTCCTCAAGTGCGATATAAATCTGATTATATCTTGAGAAGACATTCATAAGAGATACCATTCCATAACCAACTATGGAATCAATGATGGCATCTATTGAAGGTAAAGGGAAGTTATCCTTGGGATAAGCATGATTAAGATTGTAGAAATAAATATAAATGTGAATGACCATGGTGATTTCCTTTGAAATAAGAACTATGTTAGAAACCCGTTAAGAATAATCCACTGGTTTGATAAATTTATCATTGAGTAATTTGATGATTTCCTTATGACATAAAGTAGAAACTTTGGGTGAAAGTTTCCTTTACTTTTGATGCACAAGTTTGGCATCAAGATAAGTGATGATGTTATGAACAACAACGCTAGGGTCAATGTTAGGCATGTCCTCATATGACCAAGTGAAAAATTCATAATAATTATTAAAGAATACGATAAAATTATCATGTTTAATAGGTGAAAGTTCTTGAAAAATTGTGATTGTTTGAGGATGAGATGGAATACCATATTCAATGCAAGTAATTTATTCAATAAGCATGGAATTCTCATCTTGAGAGTGGTATGGTGCATTAGGTAAGGTTTAAATTGGATTTGTTTTAGGTTCAATGCTAGCAAAGAAGTTGTTGAAGTAAGGGGTTTTAGTTTTAAAATTCCAAATTTTATGATGTTACTGAGGAAGTTGAGGTTCTCAAGCATGAAGTAACTCAAGAATAGCTTTATCACTAGGTAAGGTAGGAAGTAGACTGTAATACTCAACATCTACTTCAAGATCTAAAATTTTATTACCATGGATATCATACTCTGAATGAGTCTAATGGACACTAATAGCCTTGGTATCAAGTGTAATCTTGGTAGTAGAAGTAGATGGATCAGAAGGGGTTAGAGTGTTAGTGGATTCAATGATAGGAAAAGGTTTAGATGCAATGATAGGATCCAAAGGAGGTAGAATATAGGCATGAAATTTTGGAGGTTTGGAAGGTATAACTTATTCTACCACCTAAGGAGAATCAATAAGTGAAGAATAAATAGGGGACACATAACCTTCAAGATCTAAATGATGATCCATAGAAATGGTATGGACATCCTTATTAAAAGCATGGATTTTGGCTAAGGTTTTTTTATAATGTTGGACATCCAAGTCTCAAAATTGAGCTTAGGCCATGACATAGTCATCATCATATGTTGGATAAATTGTACATGCTTGAGATTCAAGAGGTGTTTCAGAATTTGAAATCCCAATGTTACTAAATATATGAAAGACATGATGAGAGGATCTTTAAAAAGTTTAGACACTCCAAAATAATTGTTGTAAAGGAATATTTAGGTAAACAAGGCCCTTGAGCATTACATGGAGGGGGAAAATCACTAATCTCATCCATAAGAAGAACAATACAATCCCTAGGTAATAGAGAAGGAGGAAGCCACTCTGAAATGTATGGAGGTAGATTGGTGGTATTGCAAGTATGTTTTGGTTTATTAGGTTCATCATCATCAAAATCTGAAAGAGTTAATTTTAAATCAAAATTCATGTTGATGAAATTAGGTAAAGGAACATTGTTGATCTTAGGAATCATAGGAACATGATATTATGATTTAGGACTAGGAAGTTGAATACTCCGTGGACTAAGATTGGCTTTGTGCTTATATCATTTTCCATTATGTAAGAATTTAATGTATTGACTATCAAAAGAGATAATGGCCCACATACAGTGAGTCTATGGATGACTAAGGAGTATGTAATAAGATAAAAGTAAATTGAGGACCATAATCTTGATTTGAACAATCTTAGGTCTAATGGTTAATGGAATCCAAATACAACCAAGTGGTTTTTTATTCATTTTGTCAAAACCATGATAGGTAAGATGGGTTTGATTGAGATGATCCTTGTTACAACCAAGTTATTGAATAAGCCACATTAATACTATAACCTTCATCTACTAAAAATTTTAGGATAAGGGTGGTATTAATGGCTACTTTAATAAAGAGTGGTAGATCATCGGCATAAAAACTAATTTTATCATTTATCATACCTTATTCAATGAATTTGATAGAAGGCTTGGAAGAAGGACACAAAGTTTTAATGGTATAGACATTAGTAGGTTGAGATTAAATAGAAGGTGGTTCGTTATCTATGGAGGATGGATCTTCAATTTCTTGAATTTGTTGCATAAGGAACTTACGATGATAGGGAAAACTACGAACCAAATCCATAAGTGAAATTTTACAAGGCACATAGCTAAGTTATTCAAGAATGTTCTAATGTGATTTAGAAGAACCAGCATGAGGTTTAGGAGGTGAAGTAGTTTTTTGAGGATTAGATGTGGTTGGAGGTTAGAAATAAGAATGTGGTTATTTATGGGCTTCCAAATAAATTTTAGTAGTGGCAGTATCTTTAATAAGTTATTCCTATAAAGATGGATTCTTAGGATTGGTAACAAGATCTTAGTGAGTTGGTTTAGGATGATAATTGACCTTAGTAGTGTCGACATATTGAGAATTATTAAAATATTGATCATAATCAACATCAATGGCACAAACATCCTTGGTATTGGGCTGACTAATGGTTGAAATTTTTTGGTTATTAGAGGTAGAATATTTAGAAGCTTGTCATTTTTAAGAAGTAATAGTATAATATTGATGATAAAGTTTGGTCATAGCTTCACAATTGAATGAATCATCAAGAATATAAGAGACAAAAAATTTAGTGAACCCTCTACATGATTCATGAGAATGCCCAATGTTGGAATGGAACAAACAAAATATATTTGGGTCATGCCACTTAGGAGGAGCATTACGATAGATGAAAGTTTTAGAGAGAGGCAAAAATTATTTCATTTTTTGAACCAAAAGAGTGTGTGAGAATGTGAAGGAACATCAGTTTTGGTAACTCCTAGTTTGGTTTGTAGAGTATTAATAGTGATAGCATTAGATGTTTGGAAATATCCTTTATATAGTTTAGGATTGGCTTCAAATTGATTCATAATAGAGTCTTGACATTTAGCTTGATCAAGAGCTTCATTAAGTGTTTGGGGAGTAAAGGTTTGAACCTTTTATTGAAGAATAGGATTCAAAGCTATGATAAAGAGTTTGAATAAGTTAAATTTAGTCATGATATGGTTGGCTTTGTGGGCCAATGATTTCCATATTTTTTTAAAGTCATGAGTTGATTTAGTGGGAGATTGCTTAGCATTAATGAATTAGCTAAAATAACTTTTAGGAAGATCATTGTGTTGAGAATCTTTAACTAAAAGATTAACCAAATCTTCAAGTTTTCAAATAGAATGTTGGGGTAATTGGTTATACAATTCTAGTACATCACTGGTGAAATTTTTGACTAAGATTTTAGTAGTGTCAAATGTATTAGTTTGGATCTAATCTTTAAATATTGCCAAAAGCTTTAAGGAATGAAGCAGGGTCTTTAGTCCCATCGTATTTGATAGTTAAAGATATGTTACCAATATTAATAAATATAATGGAAAGATCTAAAGTCTCATTTTGAATGGTTTGAATCATTTTGTTATTCATTATAGGTTGAGATATAACATTACCAGAGGCATCTCTAAGAGGTGGAGGAATGTAATTGGGATTAGATTGAGGATGCACAGTTAGAAGTTGATTATCCGTATTAATCAAATGATCTTAAAGTTGCATCATTTAATTGGTGTTAAAATTTTGAATTATGTTCATTTTTTGAATAACTTGAGCTAAAAGTTGATTTGTATTAGGAGGTGGGTTGGTATTGGTAAGGATACTCCCTAAATTGGTATTAGGGTGAGTATTATTAGAAGAAAGGTAATTAGTTAGATTGTTAAGTAAACTTGTATAAAATAATCCCACATTATTTTTAATATTTTGAAGATGAGAAGTATATTAATAAGTAAGGAAAGGATCAAACCCATAAAATTCATCTTGAGGTGTTATTTGTTGTTCCCAAAATCTATCACTTGCTTTTGTGGATAACATACTGACCATTTTGGTCTTGCAAACCAAAACTCTCTCTTTTCTTTCTCAAAAATATTTTGAGCAGTTAAATTTTTCAAATATTCAAGTCTTTTTAGCTAAGGAAGTCACAGGTTCAATGGAGGGCTTTCTTCAAAGGAAGTTCAAAACACTTGAGGCTTTTCCTTAGTGTTTTGAGGATGGTTCAACACAAAGGTTTGATCAAAATACTTAACGGCAGGCTTCAAACAATTGGAATGAACCACTTTGAACCGTTGAACCATTGAACCCCACCTCTGCAAGGTTTAAAGGTTTCATGAGTTCAAAGGTTCAATGACTTTGATGGACTTAAAGAAAAGAAGGATTTGAAGAGTGAAGATTGAATTGTTGAACCGTTGAACCTTGAACCAAAAAGAGTTCAATGGTTCAAAGGTTCAACAAGTTCAATAAGTTTGATAGACTTAGAAAATGAAAGGATCTAGAGAGTTCGAAGCTTCAAAGGATTCAACGAAAGTTAATGAACCATTGAACTCAGAACAAAAATGGTTCAAGGTTCAAAGGTTTAAAGGGTTCAAAGAGTTCAAAGTTTGAAATGAATCTTTGAGCGAATGAATGAAGTGAAAGATTCTAGAAAGAAGTTCAACAAGATGGTTTAACCAAAGGGTTCGAAGAAATGGTTCAACCGAAGAAGAAAAAGAAAGCAAATGCGGCCCTTCACACCACATTGAACCTTTGAAACATTGAACCTTTGAATCAAAAGAGTTCAAGGTTAAAAGAGGTTCAAAGTGAATAGTGACGTCCCCATGGATGTCAATTTTAAGGTGATGGAATAATCATTGATTTTCAAAAGACTTGAGAACAAACTCAGCGACCAGCCAAGGAAGGAGTCGAAGGAGCCAACTGAAAGTGAGAAGATAGCCATGAGATCTTAGATCACCAAGGAAAGATAAAATGTGGTAAGGAAGGAGAGAACAACTATAGGAAATTTAGAAATATTTGTAGGAGAGTTAATTTTAGTAGGTGCAATAGTCCACCAGGTGGACATCAGAGAGTGCAAACATTCAATGGCACAGCCTATTTTTCTTAATTGAGTAAATATGAAGTGGACAGATACGTACCATAAAGAGGACCAAGCAACCCATGCTTAGGAGGAGACACTTGACATAATTAGAATGCCAAAGTCTAGGCTAGTGATCGGCTCCAGCAAGCCCCTTCACAAAATTTCCTCTATCCAATGCATTGAATGTGGTATGGGCCATTTTATGGAACAAAGTGCCAAGTATTTATTTGAGTGCTATATATTGTAATCTCTCATTTTGTAGAAAAGAGATCTCTCAGTTATTATAAGTGAAACTATACCAAAATTGAAAGGCATTCCTGAGACTTTGAGCTCAGACTGTTAATCATATTTTGTCATTTAAATGAGAAAGCAAGTGACCTTTTAGACTTTGTGTTGAAATAGCTTGTGTTATCTAAGAAATTGTTCTTATGTTTGTTTCATAAATACAGTCTTATCCATTTAATTGAATAAGTAGAACTAGTGGAAATAACAGTCAGGATATTTGTAGAAACATTACAAGGTGCTACTGCAGACTAGTTTTATCATCTACAGGCCTAGACTGTGACTAAATGGAACACCCTCAAATATCCCCTGCCTTATACGGAACCTCCCCTTGATGAGAGGAGAGATTTATCTCATTTTTCTATGGTAAACCTGTACATTTTGTTCTATAAATATCCTTATGTTGAGGTTGATATGCCTATTTTTCCATCAGTTAGTTGGTGACAAAATATTCACCCAACAATTTTTAGTGACTCTTCTAGGGAGAAAAATGCATAGTTTGAAGCCTCAAGCTTCAAGTTGAAGTAGTTCTAATTCTTTTCTATTTCCATTTTACACTCTGGTAGATCCATAGTATACACGAAGCTATAGATCTCAATGTATTGTTGACCCTATATTTGAGATGGTGCAGTAAAGTAACTTTGACCTATTTCCTCCACCATCTCACCTCTAGTGAACTAGGAGTTTTCTTCCTACCAACGCTAGGTCTCCAATACTAGGCAAAGCTTCTCTTTCCTCTGCTAGTAGAGATTTGTCTATATATACCCCTTAGATATTTATTATCCCTCCCTTCAATAGTCATATAATGGTAGCTCAAGGCCCCTAGAGTAATACCTTTGGTCCCCTAAATATAACTCCACCTTTACATGAACTACCTCACAGTTCAAGGAAGAATTTCTCCAAATTCTATGGTGATGGGAGAGTTCATCCTAATGAACATATTATATCCTTCTACATAGCCTATGGTGTGATAGGCATGGAGTATGAGGACATAATAGTCAAGATATTTGTAGAAACATTACAAGGTGCTACTGCAGACTAGTTTTATCATCTGCAGGTCTAGACTGTGACTAAATGGAACACCCTCAAAGCCAAGTTTGAAGCAAGGTTCAAGACTGTAGAAGATGCGCATGCCCTATTGGCTCAACTCACACAAATGAAGAAAGAGCCTCATGAACCTATGAGAGACTTCATAGCCAAGTTTGACAAGCTAAGGAATAGGATTCCTACAATTACTCAGCCAACACCTGAGAATTTTAAATGCTTCTTCATCAATTTTTAGCTTCTTGAAGTGAGTTTTTTGTTAAGGTGAGCTAGCCACATAGACCTTGTTGTAGCTCAAGATTTGGCCACTAAGGTTGAAGATGATATTATCTTGGTAGAAAAGATAAGAAGAGATCCTAACAAAAGTAAATCTTCTTCATCTTCTAAATATTCTTCTACAGGCACCACTGATCTTATGGTGCAGAAACTGGTAAATGAGTTGCTAGCTCTCAAGAAGAAAATATCACAAGGGATGTCTACTCCTCCTTTGTATTGAGATATACCAAGGAGGACATTTCCCAACCAGTCATACCAAGGTAATGTTACCAAAAATCAAGAGCAACCAAACCATCTTTCTCCCCCATAGGGGAAGCTTGCCATTGAAGTAGCTCTACCAAACTCAGCAGTTGGATATCTTGAAACTGGATATGATTTCTCTTTCAAACTTGAATTAAACCAAGAAGATGATGTAAATCTCTTCATAGAAGGGGAAGAAGAATTAGCTGGCAACTTTAACATTAGTTTCTTGAATTACTAGGAAGAAGCTAGAAGCAAGTCAGAAGTGTTTGATGGATCATACATTGTATATACCAGGTTCCAGAACCAATTACCTCAACAAGTGGATAAAGGAAAAATAGGGGAAGAATCTCAACAAAAAATTTTGATTTCTAAATGGGGGACTTCTCTGCCTTTCCAATCAAAGGACCCGATGATCACTAAGAAAGTAAGTACCTCAAATATCCTTGTTCCTTCTGCTTCAAATTCTCAGACTAGTACCACACCCCCAAAAAACTAGAAGGATGAACTTCCTTCCTCTACTCCTAGTCCATTTTAGTCATTTGATATAATTGATCATACTAAGAAGACCAAAATTCAAATGACTGAGTTTGAATATTTAAAATCCAACCCTGAGCAGTTGGATAGGTTGGTTAAATGTGTGAAGAATAAATCTATCCCTGTAGGACAAGGTGTCCTAGAGGTGACTCATGTTCCCCCAAAGAACACATCCATCCCAAATAACCTTGTCATTACTCCTCTTGTTGCCCTTGGGAAAGTATAACCTTTCTATGTTTCCTTGTTGATTAATGGACACAAGCTGAGCAACTGCATAATTGACTCAGGTGCTTCTGAAAATGTCATGCCTACCAAGGTAGTAGACTCTCTCAACCTCACCTTGACTAAAACTTTTGGGAGATGTTTCTCCATGGAAAACAAACAAGTACCCCTATTGGGTCAGATCAAAGATGCCCAATTTACATTTGTAGTTTTTCTTTAAAAAAGGATTAAAATGACAGTCCTAGTGGTCGACATTCCAGCCTCCTATGGCATTCTGCTTAGATGAATTTTTTGCAAGGATATTGGTGGAGAATTGAGCATGGACCTATTTGAGGTGAGGATACCTGTGAGGGCATCATGTAAATGCTACTTCCTGAGAAGGAGGCAAAGTACATTATCACTCAAACATCAGCCTCTAAAGATCAAATTTTGTTTGAGTCTTTAGGAATGGGTAACTACTTCCTATCTGTAGAGGATGTTCCTATCTCATCTGATGAAAGTCGTATAGGTGACAATCTAAAAATTGATTCAGACAAGATAGCATAAGAATTGGTAGACTGCAGTGCAGGTGCAAAAGGATCTCCCCTCTCAAATGAAGTAAAATCTAAAAGAGGGTTAGTTTTTGATGATGTTTGGATTCTAGAATTTGATGGCAGCAATTCTTCTACTAGTTTTGGAGCTGGGATTGTTCTAATATCTCCTCAAGGAGATATTTTTCTTTATTCATATAAGTTGTAGTTTAGCAACAACAACAACACTACCGAGTATGAATCTTTGATACTCAAATTAAAAGTTGCTCAAGCTAAAGGTGTTAAGCTTCTTCATGCCTAAGGAGATGTTAAACTAGTGGTTTGTCAAGTGAGGAACCTGTATCAAACCAAGAATGAAAAATTACACCATTATCACAATTAGGTATGGGACTGCCTTGAATGTTTTTATGCTTTCAATATTTTTGTAGTGCCCAAAGAGCTTCATGATCATGCAAATTCATTGGTTGTCTCTACAACCCTCATGGTTCCTCATAAAGACTTTGAAGAGCACAGTTACACTATCGAACTGGTCTTTTGACCAAGTGTACTTGATAATGCCAACCATTGGCAAGAGTTTGATGTTGAAAATCAAATCATGTGCTTCACTAGACCAGAAGAGCAATGAACTATGGTAGTGGACCATACTGTTGTGCATCAAAGTTAGGTAAATAAACTCTCTGGGAAGAGAGCAAGGATTCATGGGTTTTAGATTAGAGATCCAGTCTTGCTTTGGGGCAAGAGGAGAGAACCAAAAGGAATGCAAATAAAATTTGATTCTTGGTGGAGAGGTCCATTCACAAATCATCAATTCTAGGGAGAAAATGGTTTCTTGTTGATATATCAAGACAAAACATCATTTTCACTACCTCATAGTGGGCAGCATCTGAAGCACTTCAATTTTTGAAGTATCAGATAAGTCCAATTGTACATTTGTATATATGTAAAGTCTTTCTTTATTTTGTGTTTTTCATTTTTTTTGGTGTCATTTGGTTTTTTGTGCCTTTCTTTTTAGGTAGCATGACTCCATATCCCAATGGCATAAATGAAGGCACTGAGATTCTAGTTTCTACTCCCTTTGACTGTTTCAAAATTTCAATCGATGGAAGTTCCCCAACTGGAGCCAACTATTGTTCCCAAAATTTGTCACTTGCTTTTGTGGATAACATACCAACCATTTTGGTCCTACAAACCAAAACTCTCTCTTTTCTTTCTCAAAAATATTTTGAGCAGTTAAGTTTTTCAAATATTAAGGCCTTTTCAGCTAAGGAAGTCACAGGTTCAACAATGAGCTTTCTTCAAAGGAAGTTTAAAACACTTGAGGCTTTTCCTTAATGTTTTGACAATCCAAAGTTTTGATCAAAAGACTTAACGATAGGGTTTAAACAATTAGAATGAACCACTTTGATCCGTTGAACCATTGAGCCCCACCTCTGTAAGGTTTAAAGGTTTAATGAGTTAAAAGGTTCAATGACTTCAGAAAACTTTTAAAAAAAAAAGGCTTCAAAGAGTGAAGATTGAAATGTTGAACCATTAAACCTTGAACCAAAAAGAGTTCAAGGGTTCAAAGGTTCAATGAGTTTAATAAGTTTGATGGACTTAAAAAATGAAAGGATCCAGAGAGTTTGAAGCTTCAAAGGATTCAAAGAAAGTGAATTAGCCATTGAAATTTGAACCAAAATGGTTCAAGGTTCAAAGGTTCAAAGGGTTCAAAGAATTCAATGTTTTAAAGGAAGCTTCGAGTGAATGAAAGAAGCGGAAGATTCCAAAAATAAGTTCAACAAGATGGTTCAACCAAAGGGTTCAAAGAAATGGTTCAACTAAAGAAGAAAAAGAAAGAAAATATGGCCCTTCACACCACATTAAACCTTTGAACCAAAAGAGTTCAAGGTTCAAAGAGGTTCAAAGTGACTAATGACGTCCCTTCAGACATCAATTTTAGGGTGATGGAATAACCATATTTTCAAAAGACCTGAGAACAAACTCAGCGACCAGCCAAGGAAGGAGTCAAAGGAGCCAGCTGAAAGTGAGAAGATAGCCTTGAGAGCTTAGATCACCAAGGAAAGGCAAAATGTGGCAAGGAAGGAGAGAACAACTATAGGAAATCTAGAAATATCTGCAGGAGAGTTAATTCTACTAGGTGGAATAGTCCACTAGGTGGACATCAGAGATGCAAACATTCAATAGTGTAGCCTATTTTTCTTCATTGAGTAAAGATGAAGTGGATAGTTGCATAAGTATCATAAAGAGGATTAGACAACCTATGCTTGGGAGGAGACACTTAACATAATTAGAATACCAAAATCTAGGCTGGTGAGTGGCTCTAGCATGGCCCCTTCACAGAATTTCCTCTATCTAATGCGTTGAATGTGGTATGGGCCATTTTATGAAACAAAGTGCCAAGTCTTTCTTTGAGTGATATATATTGTAATCTCTCATTTTTTAGAAAAGAGATATCTCAATTATTAGAAGTGAAACTATGCCCAAATTGAAAGGCATTCTTGAGACTTTGAGCTCAGACTGTTAATCATATTTTGTCATTTGAATGAGAAAGCAAGTGACCTTTCAGACTTTGTGTTGAAATAGCTTGTGTTATCTAGGAAATTGTTCTTATTTCTATTTCCTAAATATAGTCTTGTCCATTTAATTGAATAACCAAAACTAGTGGAAATAATCTAGAAGGTGTCCTTGAGCTGACTATGGGAGACTTTGTGCTGTCATAACTATCTTTAGTTTGTTTGTTTTTTGTTTCAATTTAAAGGATATTGGTGAGACTTTGAGCTCCCATTACCCTTTGTAATCTTCCACTTTGTTGTAGTTGAGGTAGATACTTTGTGATATACTTCATTCTACTATGTTACTACACCTTGATCAGTGAGAGAAGCAATGAAAGACTTTGGGCTTTTGTGGGTTTTTTGTGGTTATAGTTACTACCCAGGAAGTCTTCCTCTGGTTTTCTGAACATCATTTTTGAAAGAAGAGAAATGCTTTCAGAAATTACCCAAGATTTCTCCTTGTCCTTGTGAACATCATCTCTAAAAAAAGAGAGATGGATGGTGTTATCCCACCCCTGAGTGTATTTTCATCTTTTATTAGTTATAGTAGTTTACAGGGAACCTCTCCTGCCTTATAGGGAACCTCCCCTTGATGAGAGGAGATATTTATCTCATTTTTCTATGGTAAACCTCCATATATTTTCTGTATAGATATCCTTATGCTGAGGTTGATATACCTATTTTGCTATCAGTTAGCTGGTGACAAAATATTCACCCAACATTATTTACACCATATTATTGTTCATAGACAAAGGAGGGGAAGAGGTGTCCTAAGAGTGATGGTTCTCTTGGGAGGAAAAGAGATGAAGAAATGAACATTCCATATAGTATTCAAATGAATTTAGACTATCCAAGAAGATTATCATTATGACTGAAGATAAATGAACAAAATGATAATAAGGAATGAAGAAAAGCTAGATTGATAAACAAGGAAATCAAAAAATAGTATAAAGAATAAGGCCAATAAATAGTATAGGGTCAACTGGGTTGATTTAGCATAAAGAATAAGGTCAATAAATAGTATAGGGTCAACTAGGTTGATCTAGAATAGTGAATGGAGGTTGATAGACATTATAAGGCTGACTAGGTTGATCCAATACAATAGAAAGGAAAGATAAATAAACTATGTATTGAAACAAGAATAGTTTTGCAAGAAATATAGAAAAGTAAGAACTAAATGGAAATAAATAGTCAATTGGATCAACTCTAGCCAATCCAATTGATGCACACAATACAAAAACTTACACCAATACTAGCTAATGCAATTTATTACAATTCAAAATATAATTGATCAAAGAGTAAGCAATCAACTTAAAAAGTAAATAGCTAGATAATGGTCAACTTGAGTGTTTATTATATTATTAAGATATGATTTTAAATGTGATGGGAATTTGGTTGTAAGAAAGGAACTAGAAAGTAATCTAAGGATGGTTTCAAGTAGTTTGGGATAAAATGAATTTATAGTGGTAATGATATAAGCTTGGTATTAGGGCCTACCCCCTCACTTAACACACGATAGTGATAAGGGTGATGGGTGCTTAGCCATAATATACCATTAACCACACTTTATGCTTGACCATAATATCCAATCAACTTCCCCCTTGGTTATGAAATCCAAGTAGGTTGGCCTTAGGTAGACAAATGTTAAAGTGCTTGTTTAGATTTTGTGATTTGGTCATGTGTACATAAAATATAAATAGTGAAACTAAATGATTTACTAAAAACCACCTAATTAGACTATGTGATCTATTCTAAGCATGAAATCAACAAGAAATGAAAGTGTGAGATAATTACTAACATATAAGGTTAATATCCAACTTTAGAAACATGATATAGTATCGATGTAGTTAATAGTGTATACATAGAATATAGAATAGGATCGACAAGGTCAATTTTGTACTATGGAATCAAGGTCTAAAAATGAATAGGGTCAGTAGAGTTAACCTAGTTATCCAAATAGCACACAAAACACAAAATTTGGTAAATAGGATCGATTCAATTGACTATGCAGGGGCAGTTTTAAAGACTACAAATTATGTAAGGAAAGACAATAAAGAAAGAGATAGAGAGATAAAAGGAACCTTGGTGGATCAAAGATGTAAATAATGAATATTTATAATCAATAACCTTGATATATGCTTTAAAATTCTACTAATAGGGTTGACTGGGTCGATCAAGCTTTGCAAGAACATGTTGCTAAGTACCCTGAATGTATTGGGTCATCTAGGTCAACCTAGTATGTTGAAATAAGTGTCTGAAAAAGTAAATGGTTGACTAGGTCAACTTAGTAGTCTATACTAGATGTATAAAATTCTAAAAACCTATATTGGGTTGACTGGGTTGATCCAGTAGCATGTACCTAAAAATGAACCTACATAGAAAGAATAGAGTCATTTAGATGAGAATGTGTGTTAAACCTGCACATATAAGTTAGAACTGGGTCAACACAGTCGATCCAGTATGACAAATAAATGATAAAAATAACTATAAAATAAATGAAAATAAATTAAATAAACCCTGCCAGGGTTAGTTCACATCAGGTTCACCAGAATGTATGCAATCATAAATGTATTGTGTCTATAAATCAATCCTAGCTCAGAGAAGATAGATCATACATGCACGTCCAATTGAGAATACATTTGTTGAGCAAGAGCATGACCAATATGGGGATCCACTAGACCTGATTAGGGGATCAATTATCATAATACACCATGATAGGAAGGGTTCCAAAGACTATAGTCTAACACAATCATTCAATAACCCTAATGGGGTCCTAGGTTTTGATATTTAACTATATTCTAATAAAAAGAAAGTAAATCTAATCTAGTTCACACCAAAGATGGTGACACAATCATGAGGGGTAGAAGCAATAAAAACATGTATAAGAGAATCTCAATTAATCTAAGTATGAGTAAGACCCTAATACATGGAATATGAAGAGTAATATTATTCGAGCCAATATTTATGCTACTCATATCTACTAAAGAGAGGAGAATAAAGTTAGAATATACTTACCTGAATGTGAACCCATCAAGACTCAATCTCTCCCTTGGCCAAAATTGTTTCACAAGAGGTTGTTGTGTTTTGTAAGGATACCTAAGAAAGGCCAAAACATCCAAGATTTATCCAAAAGACTAGATTCTCCAAGTAGAAACCCTAAGCTAAGACTCCTCAAGTAGAATGATGGAAGATAAGATTGTAAAGAAGCACTAGTGAATAATAAATATTGATTTCATATTGAAATAATGATGAAATGATCTTATATTTATAGGTAGATTTAACCCTAAATCCTTCCAAAAATTGTTAGATACCCAACCAAAGAACTCTATCACCGCCTTTGTTGGTATTTATGGAAGCACACAATTGATTACCAAATACAAGCAACTTACATGCAGAATTAACTAGAATCAACAAGTAACTAGAATTCAAAAGTAACACATGATATGAGAGACAATACACAACTTTTATTAAAACTCTTTCAGAAGGAAATACAACAAAGAAGATTGCCACAGTTCTTCCTTACACACCTCTAGGGCTCCCACACCTCTAGGGCATAAACAGTAAATCTTCCCTCAAAGCTCTCTCTCTCTTACAGTCCCAACACAACTCAAACATAGAGTTGGTGTTCACCTCCAACCAGTCAGTATCCACTACTGCCAGTTCACCAGTGTTCCACGCACTCCACAAGTACTCCATGCACTCCACAAGTACACAATCGTACTTCAAGTAGATCTCCCTTGAACTACAACAACCTGCAACCCAAATGATCTCACTTATGGAAGGAACTGCCTTGCCTTCCTCTTTGCTCTCTTTCTGAGTACACACTATACTCCAAGTAGATCCTACCTGATCCTGCTCCCTTTTGTGTTGTTGTCCTCCCTAATCTTGCACACCTGCAAATCAATCTGGTTCTGCACACCTACAAACCTGGATCATGCACACACATACACCTGTAGATCAATGATCTTACTTACCATGTAGATCTCCAAAAGTAGCCATGCACACCTACTGACCAAGATCCTACACCCCTAAAGAATCCTACTGATTCTCCAAAACCAGCACCCACCTTGGCACTATTGTGGAACTAGGAGGAACACCCTTGCTCACCTCACACACAGAAGGAGCTAACTTCGCTCAACTCAAACTAGAACACCTTACAATACAACCCATGAGTCTATCATATATATCTCATCCAAAAAATAATTAGACATCTAATTACAATAATTAGATCCACAACTTTCAGTCTAAAATTGGCTCTTGACATGCAAACACTTGGTTCGTTAACTAATTGCCCGTAACACTCACAGTTCAAATTACACAAGTGACCGACGTCAGTCCCTGTCTACCTAGAGGTGACCGACGCTGGCCGATCCCTAACCGATGTCGGTTGCTATCCCTATCTAATCTTACCGATGTCGGTTGGCCTGACCGATGCTAGTGTCTATGACACTCAACAAACTCTCTGCAACCTCCATCCCTGTTTGCATCAGTGAAGCTTTTAGCTCCACAACCTAACAATCTCCCACTTGGAGATAAATAGCTGCACTGTACCTGTACATGTACCTCATCTAATATGTTTCCTGGCTTGTATCCCTCTTCAAGATCAATCTTGAAGACCAACCACCACATAACCTATGGTGCACCTCCTGTCATCTGAGTAACCTGCCACATCTGAACCTACAAACCCATGTAGTGAAGTCCTGACCTTGCATAGCATGAATCCCTATTGCTAGTCCCTCTCAAATACCTGATAACCCACTTCCCCGAATTGGCTCCTAACTCTCTGATAGCATCCACTGCTTGGGCAAACTCAAGTCTATACCAGACCTCATGTGATTTCGGACACTGAACTGTCCAGCCCTTAGTGTGCTTCAGTTCTGCATCCTGAACCTCACCAACACCTAATTCACATCAGCTCCCACTAGAGACAAAATCAACCTATGATCCTCCATGTCTCCCATGCCAAAGAATTTCACTGCTCTAAATTCCTCATGACATGCCACTAAACTAATCTTACCCTTAGCTCAGCAAAACCCTATATGTACAAACCTACTAGCTAGCATACCATCCACATACAGTAACAGGATAATGTTGTAATCATCATCCACTTGGTAAGACAAACCACAGTAGTTACCCTGACATTGACTAAAGCCATGCTTTGTCATCCCCCTGTCAAAACCTATACCATTGTCCTACAGCTTCCTCAAGACTGTATAACATGGTCTTATGTCTCACGTGTTCATTCTCTCTATTCTTCAACTAAGGAATCCATTCATCTCTATGCTTTCATATAGGCTAGCAACCCTACCAAATCTCCCATTTGGTTCTGCATCATATTCCTGCCACGCTCCCACTATTTCCTAGATCCTTCCTACTCTATAGTCAGCAACGAGTATAAAGAAGAAGAATAACGAATTTAAGGCTTACTTACCACCTTCAGTCCTCCATATGGGCATTTGAGACTCCTTGATAGCTTGCTATCTGCCTAAAATCCATTACAGTGACTGACTTTGGTCACCACATAGTCTGCATCTGACCGACGTCAGTTCCCATGCACTTGTCCTAACTATCGACCCTGCCAACGTCGGTGTCTCCTGTTGCCGATGTTGGTCCTCCTAATCGACGTTGGTCTTACCTATTACCGATGTCGGTCCTCCTGACCGACATTGGTCTTACCCTACTTGACATCACCAGCTTCAGTCTACACATGACCGACATCAGTACCTATTTGTTCGATGCTGGTTCCTCTTGATCGATGCCGGTACCTGTGTTCGCCTGTGAGTGATGAATTTTTACCCGCGAGCTCCTTTAAATAAAAACCCATGTCCAAACTGCCTTACTCAGAAGTATCCAACCCCATCCATTGGTCTTTGTCCGTCATCTCCTCTAAGAACACCAAGGCTTTCCAGTTCTTAAGTCTACCAAACACATCTGTCTTTCGCTTAAGAACATGCGTCTCCTTCTTGTTCATGTGACCAAGCCTATAAAGCCACATCTCCACAACAGAAGAAGAATCAATAATATAAGCAAGTAGATAAAGAGTACCTACTTTCTTACCACCAGCTAATTCAAGTGCATCCACTGTGAGAGTTCTTGTGCATCCCTCATCACCCAACTTTTCTGAAAAAATTAGCCACATCTTCAAACCTGGGACCTGCATGACCTTCTTCAACACCCATGTGTTGGCCGCCTATAATTTCATCTTCACTTCCCCTTTGCCAATTCTTTGGCAAGGCTCACCAGCTCCTCTCCTTGGGGTTGCATGGAAAGAGGCAACATAATCGATGAAACAAGATTCTACTTTATCCAAGAAACCTCCCAGAGCATCCTGTGTAACAACATCTGCATCTTTAGTTCCTTCATGCTGATCTTCCACAAACCAACAATTTTCTTTTACCTGCTCTTTCTTTCCATAGGACCGTAATTGACCATTCGTACTTTTTAATTCCTCCATTCTTAGCTTACTTTCTTCTGTCGTTGCTCTACTCCCACTCAATTAGAAACCCCTGAGAGTGACCTGTAACCAAACACAAAACCTGATCCCTGCAACCTTAGCTCTAATACCACTTGTTAGATACCCAACCAAAGAACTCTATCACCGCCTTTGTTGGTATTTATGGAAGCACACAATTGATTACCAAATACAAGCAACTTACATGCAGAATTAACTAGAATCAACAAGTAACTAGAATTCAGAAATAACACATGATATGAGAGACAATACACAACTTGTATTAGAACTCTTTTAGAAGGAAATACAATAAAGAAGATTGCCACAGTTCTTCTTCCTTACACACCTCTAAGGCTCCCACACCTCTAGGGCATAAACAGTAAATCTTCCCTCAAAGCTCTCTCTCTTATGGTCTCAACACACAACTCAAACACAGAGTTGGTGTTCACCTCCAACCAGTCAGTATCCACTACTACCAGTTCACCAGTGCTCCACGCACTCCACAAGTACACAATCATACTTCAAGTAGATCTCCCCTAAACTACAACAACCTACAACCCAAATGATCTCACTTATGGAAGGAACTACCTTACCTTCCTCTTTTCTCTCTTTTTGAGTACACACTGTACTCCAAGTAGATCCTGCCTGATCCTGCTCTCTGTTGTGTTGTTGTCCTCCCTAATCTTGCACACTTGCAAATCAATCTGGTTTTACACACCTATAAACATGGATCATGCACACACATACACCTACAAATCAATGATCTTACTTACCATGTAGATCTCCTATAGAAGCCATGCACACTTGCTGACCAAGATCCTACACCCATGAAGAATCCTACTGATTCTCCAAAACCAGCACCCACCTTGGCACTACTGTGGAACTAGGAGGAACACCCTTACTCACCTCACACACAGAAGGAGCTAACTTTGCTCAACTCAAATTAGAACACCTTATAATACAACCCATGAGTCTATTATATAGATCTCATCCAAACAATAATTAGACATATAATTACAATAATTAGATCCACAGCTTCCACTCTAAAATTGGCTCTTGACATGCAAACACTTGGTTTGTTAACTAACTGCCCGTAACACTCACAGTTTGAACCACACAAGTGACCGACATCGGTCCCTATCTACCTGGAGGTGACCGACACCGGTTGATCCCTGACCGACGTCAGTTGATATCCCTATCTAATCCTATCGACGTCAGTTGGCCTGACCGACACCGGTGTCTGTGACACTCAGCAAATTCTCTGCAACCTCCATCCCTATTTGCATCAGTGAAGCTTTTAGCTCCAAAACCTAACAAAAATGTTAGCTATATAGGGTTGACCTTATTGACCTTGTATGTTTTTAGTTAATTATTCACTAGGTCTTAAGATAGGTCAGCAAAAATCTTAATCCAACTCTCAAGTGAAAACATCTTGAAATAGTACAAGGTCAACCCAATCGACCTAGTATAGTCGACTGTATAAAAGGGAATAAGGTGAGAAAAAGAGGGATAGAAAGAGGGAAAATATCATAGGAATGTGCAAGGGAGGAGTAATAGCTTAGGGAATGATTTTAGGAGCTAGTTGGATTGGTAATAATATGGAAATAAGGGACAATAATCTTGTAAAGCACCAAAGGTCTACCCACCCCTTTTTTGGTGTACCCTTTAAGGCATGTACTCAGAGAGATTGAGTCTCAATGGATTCTTATAATATATAAAGCATCAGTAAATGATAAAAGTTTGAAAATATTATGTGTATACAAGTACTAATGCCTATGTATGAGGGTTTTTTTACTATGTGCATGTGTAGATTTATCACATGCAAGACATGAAAATGTGATACCCTAGATCCTAAATGAAAACCCACTCGATGTTAAATCCAAAAGTTGGAAATTAGTAAGGGGAATAGGTGAGTTATCCTTAGAAAACTCTCATAATATGAGTGTTGCCTACATAGCCCAAAATGGCCTCAAGTCAATGTAGTTCTCCCTTCTAGAGTGAGTGTGTGAAATTTGATGCTTTTTAAATGAATGCAAATAGTAAATTGAGATGAATTATTGACAATGGATGCCTTTGTCTTTAAATAAAATAAAATCAAACTAGGTTTATGGCTCATAGAATAAAGCAAATTTGGAATTAAAAAAATTATTATTGTTTTGTTCAATGTGTAATGCTTTAAGATTGCTAGAAATTAAGTTTAATATTGAGTGGCCTTGATGTGATTTTATGGTGGTCTATTTGAAATATTTCCTTTAATTGACCTTTTTATAATCAAGTAAGAGCCATTATAACACATCTAAAATTCTATAAGTTACCATTTGAGCACAGGGGATAAGGATTCACTAATGGACGGGGTTGCAGTGTGACCTTATCCAACCTAGTGCATTGTTGTTCAATAATGACAGATAGTGTTAGAACTAGATTGAGATGAGTCTATAATAAATATGCAGATGAATAGGATTGTATGAATAATATTCTAATCATTTTTAAGACAATGAGTAGAATAGTGAAGGCTCTCATAGAGATTCAAGTTAATGAAATGGAGAATAGGATAAGTATGGTACAGATGTCCATATTAAACATTTCCAAGCACTTCTTGATTTAATTTTAGTGTCTACAACTAGGTCATTCTCAAGGGATCTAAAATTTCATGGATGAATTATTCTTTATGGTGTTTGAATTAATTCTTCCTTAAAACCTTTTTGTTCATGCTATAGATTTTAACCCATCAAATTTTAATTACTAGAGTAGGAAAAAATAGCATCGTTGACCTTGAAAAGATAATAATTTTGAGGAAAGTCTAACCACACATAAAAATCAAACTTTTATCAAAAATATTATGTTAAAAAAACATTAAATGAAAGATAATTTATTCTATAATATGCCTCACATGTACTAAAATACTAAAAATGTATAAAATAGCATTCTTGAAAAATAATTAGATGTATTTAATAAAATGCACTTGCAAGGATTAAAGCTAAATCCAGTAACCCTTGCTATTATTATGCTAGGATCTATGATCTAGGAATTTGAATCAAGAGAGTATGGTTAGTATTGGGTTAGTTCCAAAATGAAAATAAAATGAAAGAAACACACTAACTAGCATAACATCTCTAGGCCTAGACACTAGGGAGAGCTTAGTTAACAAACATGAATAAAACACACAATTAAAATACAAAATAAATCTTTTTTTAATTTCCTTGGATGCTCCAAAATGCTTTTTGTATTAGTTTGTTTGGCTTGTGCTCATGAATTCCTTAACAATGAAAGCTTGGCTACCTCCATCTCTCCTTGGCACCTTTGGGTTGTGGCTTGGCTTGGATTGGAATCAATCTGGCATGGTAACACTAATTAAATTTGCTTCTTGAATATGTTTACGCATTATAACTTTTCACAATAATTAAATTAGCTTATTGAAGATATTTGTGCATTATAACTTTTCACCAAAATAGCTTAAAAATGATGTTCATGGCCTCTCTATTTATAGATTTTTGCAAATGTCTAGAATCAACCTGAACCATCCATCTCAAGATTGAGACATGTGGCTAAAGATTAATATAATTATGTAATTAAAATTTATAAATATGATCATCAATTTTTGTGATAGAGGAGCAATGAAGAGGCATGGATGGATTTGATGAGGCATGGGAGGCATGAATCCTAATATTTGTGTCATTTATGGCCTAGGGATGTCTTCCCAAGAAATGAGGTCACCTGATGATACAGTAATTAGAGATTCATTTCCAAAACAAATTATTAAAAATGTTTCCATGGAATTCTTAATTAATCTCTAACTTGGATTAATTAGCTCTTAAGCATGCTTAAGCACTTTATCCACAAACTACTCAGGTTGATCAAAATGTTTTGTTATTGGTCTAAAATCTGATTGGATTAGAATTAGAAGGTGATGTTAGATGCATTGGATACATATTCCCATTTAGGATGTTACCAAAAAAATAATAATAAAGGCATGCATCTTGTGCAAGATATTTGATAGGAAATATCAATCCAGAGCACCCAGGTGTAAAATTGCCATTTTGACTCAAAATGATCTGATCAAAATTAGTTGGATCATAAATTGCATTACCCCATTAGGGATACCCTAGCCAAAATTGACACTTAAATATATCATTTTCACATCATTTACCATGTTTTAGTGTGTTTAGGCTAAATTGTGCATTTTTGGTGGAAATTGGTCAAAAACCTGGTTGGAGGTTATTAGTGGCCAATTTTAGGTGTCTACAATTTGCCCCTATTTAGGAAGATGTTGAAAACTATAGGAAAAGGAATGTGTTCTCAAATAATTATAAATGTCCTATATGTCAAAAAGAAGATGATGATGATTGAATAACAAAGATTCAAATGGTTTTGGGAAGCCTATGGTGATTCCCCCTCAAAGGAGTGGTTATTACATTTGTTGATGGATGGTCCCTCAAAAAGAAACAAGAAGAAAGGTAGAATTAATCCATGGTTGACATTAATCCAAATAATAAAATTATTACATGCATTGATTTAAAAAGGATAATGATTTGCCCATCAGCAGTTATAATAATTAAGAGCACCTAGATTGGTTAAAGATGATGGTGCCACAGTTAGGAATAATTAGCAAGCATAACTCAAGGATATAACTTGGAATATAGATTAAAGATGAGTGGGTTTAAAGTGATGAAAGAGATGGATAGAGGAATAATATTTATCATTAGAAATTTTTTAGTTGTACCTATCTATGAGGAGATGCACATCCTTATTAGTAATGATATAACTAGAATGGGTAATGGGTTGATTTGATCAAGATGGGTAAAAGCCTTTGCCAAGGTACCAAGGTGAAAATTATATGGATCCATAGATTTTAGACCTTTCTTAAGTTAATTTGTATTATATCATGTGATGATAGGCTTAATGATAGAACACCATGAAGACTTGGCTGAAATATGTGTAAGGACTAACTCCCGATCCAAATAAACACTTGAAAATAATACACCAATGATAAAAACCATGATGATAATATTGATGTATGAATATGGATAGACTCAATAATAATGTGTGCAAGGAATCACCCAATGGATACATATACATAGAGTTGAGGCAATAGTGTTGAAAGCACACAAACAGACAAGTGAACAAATAAATAAATAAATAGAAAAACAAAGAAACCAATAACGTAAAATAAACAAACAAATAAAAAGCCTAAAAAAAATCAAAAGAAAGCATCCTAACAATGACCATGCCCCAATGAGGCAGATTGAGGATAACTAACTAGGATTATACAAGACAAATATTTTTGGATTTTTGAAATGCTATGAATGTTTTTGGAATTTTGAGGTATCTTAACTCATTATAGAATGACCAAATACCTACTCACAAAATGGAAAGAACAATTGGCTTAGGTTTCTCATAAAATGGTGAGAGCATATGGAAAGAGGGATTGAGGTGACCTCAACATGAATTGAACATGACCCATATAGTCTTAAAATGACCTCAAGTCATAGTAATTCCATCCACATAAAGGGTAGGGAAAAACCAACTAGGTCCCAACAAGTTCTCAAATCTAGTAAATGGCTAGTCAAATGAAAATAATGATGGCAAGGTGATGTGGTAATGCATGGTAAATAAGTGTTGCCCCTAGTTTTCCCATAGCTGATTATAACTAGGATACAACATCATAGGTCAATGATACTAATTTTCCCATAGGTGGTTATAATTAGTAGCAAGACTAGTGAGACACTGATTCACCCATAGGCAGTTATAATCAGGTTCACATAAATAAACTTGATAGGATGAAAGATATCTTGCTAGATCAATTGTCACACTACTTTCATGGAATATCATTGAAACATAGATTGGATTGATTATTAAAACTTAATCTAAATCCCCTCGCAACAAGTGCAGGAAGAACCAAATGAACCAAGATCAAAATAGGATTGGGTAGGATGACTAAAAATAGGCTTTGGTCTAGATAGGAATGGAATGATAAGATGGATAAAATGGTAAGAGGGTTTACTCCCATGTGAGGGGTTGAATAGAAGGATACGTGACAATGGAAAAAGGATATGTAACAATAGTAATGGCATGGCAATGTGAAATGGTATGGTACATGTTTTTAGCCTAGGTGTGGTAAATGGCATATGATTTTGTTTTTCCTATTGATGGGGAAATGCATGTCCTAATCAAGAAATGATACAAATAGAATACTCGATCATGTTAATTTTAGCCCACACCTCATTTGAATAGCTAATTTATCAAAAACTTGATATAGATCTAGTTGTCAAGAATGATTTTGTGATCTTTATTGGTTATTGATTCTGATTCCTTCAAGTGTCGAGATAAGGTATTTTTGTAGCCTCTGCAAAGGAAAATGTAGCTATGGATGGTAAATAAGGACAAATAATGGATGGTAGGTTTGATTTTGAAATGGAATGGTAGATGATAATTGAATATGGAATGGTTGGGAAACAAATGAAGATCAAGACTTTTAATCACACGTAATTTTATTGATGCTAGATTTGACATAATTTTAGTTGTGGTGGGACTGAAGACTTGTTCTCTTGATAGGACCACCAAACTTTTCTATTGTTTGATCTTGAGAGTAGCTACTATCTGATTAGGCTATAGATAGGAAGCTATTTTGATTTGATCTTTGATTTTGTCTTCATCAAGAAGTGAATATCTTTTGTGCTCATTTATTGGTGCCTCAATGAGGTTTTCACCAGTGAAATTGTCTTGATTATCTTGTAGCACCTTTAAGAAGGTTTCACTAATGAACATTGAATTTTGAATTTGATTGTCTTCTAGCACTTCTAAAAAAATTTCACTAAAAGATGTTGAGTTCTGACTTGGATTGTCCCCTAGTGTCTCCAAAAAGGTTTCACTAGGATAGTGTTCTTCTGATATATGAATGTTGTCTTGGCCTCCTTACTCTTCTTCAATTGCTATGTCACCATGGATGAATTTCAACAAAGTGTGATTATATTGGTCCCAATTGACACTTATGGGATATGGAATGTTAATAATATGGCTATTTAATTTGATGGTAATGGCCTGTGGAATGGTAATGGAATGGGGAGAGGCTGCACAATCCTCATAGAAGATACTAGGATCGCTTATGTCAAAGCTAAAGTACTCATCCTTAAAAACCATAGAAGGATCACAAATGTATTCAAATTGATTTTTAAGGCATGCATAGCCAATGTTGTAACAACCATGAACATTTTCTTCTTCTGAATCTAATTCTAACTCAAGGGACTCTAAATCTGATGTTGAGACTAATGTTGATTCTGATTATGATGCTAAATTTGATATCAATTCAAGAATAAAATTTGACTCTAATTTTGATTCTTCATCTAATGGGTATTATATTACAATGATGTCTTACTGAATACTTGGTATTGGATAAGTAATAGATTGTGATGGCATAATGGGTTCTAGAAAAATTGATTTGTCAAAGTGAGACTCTTATAGGATGGAAAAAGGTCAAGAGACAACTCCTTAAAAACTAGCTTATCAATAGGAGGCTCTTAAAAAATAGGCACATGGTCGAGGTAATGATTTTCCCAAAGGAAATTATAATCATTAAGAAGTGACTTAGCAAAGACTAGCTCATCAGAGTGAGACTCCTCAACAACTGGTAAAGGATCAATAAGTGATCCATCATAGGCTGACTTATGACAAGTGGTTGGTTTAATAAAAACATCTTGGATTGGTTTGTTTTCTTGGCTTTGGTTTCCAATGAGTTATAAAATACCATTTTTAAACATAGCTTGGTCTTCTAATGATTGGATGGGTTGAGTTTTGGATGTGATTTGTACTAGATGAGGAATGACTTGTGGTTGGATAATGGTAGGGCATTGGGAGCATGATTTCTCACATGAGCTAAAGGATAAAGCTATGAGATGGTAATAATAGGGACATGTGGAGCATGATTTATCACACAAGCTAAAGGACTAGGTCCTAGAATGATGAAGGGGCATTATGGAGCTTGATTGCTTGCACAAGCCAAAAGATTAGGTCTAGGAATGGTAATGGTATTCCTTAGATATTGCAGAGCTTGATATCTCATATAATCCAAAGGAAGGTTAGGGGTAGTTGATGATCAGATAACAAAAATACATCATGGAACTTGATTTCTTGCACAAGCTAAAGCATCCAAGTCTTCCTCATAAACCATATCATCCTAGTAGTGAGTTGGCTCATAAGCTAGTTTTTTACTACATTCCACGTACTAATTTTTGTAAAGAAGGTATGGATTCATATCCCAAACAACATTATCTATAGTTGGGTCTTTAAAGTCCTCTCCACAAGCCTCTTCATACCAATCAATGTCTCAAGTTGGATCTTAAGTTGTTTTATGACTTTGTTCCCATGAATGATTAATATGAGGTGGATAGAAATCTATCTCACAAACCATATTAACATCATTAGGTTCTTGAATAAAGTCATAAAAGTCATTTTGTGTGGCCATTCTATCATAATTTAGATTGTATGTGACTCCATAAGTGTATCTAGACATATCCACATAAATGATGAAAGCTCTAAAATAAAAAATCTTAGAGTTCTACAAACTCTAAAAAACTATGTCCAAAGGACAAATGATTCAAGCTTGGTCTAACTTGGTCTAAGGGGTGGAGTTATATCTCTAATATGGTCTAAAAGTGAAGTTGTATCTCTAAAATAATTTATGTTAAGATTTATCATAAAAAAACCTAATATCAAATGCCTAATGTCAAATGTCATACACATAAAAGGTCAAGTATCTAAATAAAAACCACCATGTCAAAGGTCTAGGTCAAAGTGTTCCAAACAAAGTCTAAACTAGGAAAGGAAAAATTTGAGTTACTAGGTCTTTTGTCCAAACATGGCATCAAAATCTAGGCTCAAACAAATAGGCATGTGCTAGGATTTTTGGCCAAATAATGTCAAAAGCTAGACTTGAAACAAAGGCTGATGTGATTTGATTTCATCTAATAAGTTTGGAAACAACTTTGACATAGACTTGTCATATAGAATCAAACATAAACATGATCAGTTGGCATAAGGCAAAAGAAAAAAGGCTCTTTGAATAAAGACTATGTTTACCCAAATAAAGGCACAAATAATGATAAGGATAGGTACTGAATAAACAAACCATCAATACTTTGTAAATTTGGATAATCGATTAACCAAAGTTATGCAACCCAAAAGAGAAGGATTTGTGTATTAGCCCCATGAATTAGGGCCTAAATAGAAATCAATCAATGTTTGAATCCAAACTTGACAAGGCTAATTGAAAACTCAATGTTAAGAACTAGGTTTTGACCAAACAAGCTAGACAATATTGGACAACATGACAACACAAGACAAAGGTCTAAATGGTATACACAAAATGGTTTGAAACAAATAGTTTTTGACATAAGGTGAAACAAGTCTTAAAAATTTTGAGAAACCTAACGGCATAATCATGCTCAAATGATGTGGTCAATGTTATGTTTCAAAGACTTGAAAGGCTCAAAATGTTTTGACATGATTTGGGTAGCATAGCGCTACCCTTCGCAACTCAAATGACATACACAAACAAGTTTATCAAAATTTAACAAGGCACAAGTGTGGTGTAAAATGGATATCATAACTCCTCTTTAGACAAAAGAGTGACGTATAGATAAATTAGTTTTGACATGGCTTATGAACAAATAAATAAGTTTTAGTCTCAAAACATACACAGCAAAAATGACTAAAATACACTAAGTATAATCATCCAAATCCTAGTAAGGGTATGGAAAAATGGGGCTGACTAAAATTAATTGGTTTTTTTATTATTCTAGGGGAATCAATTGCACAATGACTTTCATGTCAAACAACGTAAAAGACAAGCATAAAAATTAGGTAACCGCGGCATTGGCTAGTTGTAAAAAGGTCTAGTCCTTTTTACAACCACTACATATTGTTACTCACTCAGTGTAGTGTGATGTACAAATGCAGATGCATCTCATGTGCAACTCCAATTAGGATCCATAAGAAGTCAATGTTAGGAGATGAAGCCCTAGGTTAAAGCTTACCTAAATAACTCATAGGAGATGATGAAGTCCCCCTTGTAAGCCAAGTTTGCAGGAAAGTAGAAAGACTTTAGGGTTATTTTCAAGGTCACCCAAACTTTGATGAGTTTTTTGGGGAGTGATTTAGATGACTTTATTTTTAGGCCTTGTAATAGGATATTTACAATAGGAATGATGATTTTAATTCAAGGGTTCCCTAAAGGGGACAAATGGAATAGCATACACACAACATCCATTTTTTTGCCAAACAAACTCTAATTAAACAAATATTGCAAACAAAAATTGACAAGTGTGTTCAATTTTAATCCCAAATGAAAGATTTGGTGGTGTTCATTTGATCCCTTGGTCTTAAGGTTGTGAACTTTGAAAACTAATTCTAAAAAAACTTATTTAAGCACCTTAAATTTTACTTTAAGTACCAAAATAATGTTCCTAATTGATTTTTAAGCATGCAAAAGGTGATCTAAACATGTTTTTAGCAAATGTCAAGCTTGGTCCTATAGGAAAAATATTCGCTTTGAAGCTCTTTTGGGTTTGAAACAATAAACTTTAGAAAAAGATCTCTTGGGTCTATGTTTTAATAAAAACATAGTGATCGACGTCGGTTTATATAATTGACATTGGTGACATTTTCTAGCCAATGTCGGTTATCCAACTAACATCAGTTATACCAATGTGATTGATGATAGGTATACAACTGATGTCAGTTTTACTAACTGAGGTCAGTTAAGATATGCAACTGATGTTGGTCTTACTTAGCAACATTGGTTACTATGTAAAAACTATGGCAAACAAAAATGGTAAAATAAAATTATAAAATTAATTTGTAAAAGTTTTAAGGGTCCAAATGAATATTCTAAAGTTGTAAAATAATCTTCTTTAGGTGTGAGATACGTCGAGTCCCACCAGGTGTGCCATATGTGATCTAGGAATTTGACTCAAGAGAGGATGGTTAGTATGGGGTTAGTTCCAAAATGAAAAAAAAATGAAAGAAACACACTAACTAGCATAACATATCTAGGCCTAGACACTAGGGAGAGATTAGTTAACAAACATGAATAAAACACACAACTAAAATGCAAAAGAAATCCTCTTTTACCTTCCTTAGATGCTCTAAAATGCTTGGTATAGTGGTTTGTTTAGCTTGTGCTCATGAATTCCTTGGCAATGGAAGCTTGGCTACCTCCATCTCTCCTTGGCACCTTTGGCTTATAGCTTGGATTGGCTTGGAATTAATTTGGCATGGTAACACTAATTTTAATAGCTTCTTGAAGATATTTGTGCATTATAACTTTTCACTAAAATAGTTTAGAAATGATGTTCATGGCCTCTCAATTTGTAAATTTTTGCAAATGTCTAGAATCAACTTGAACCATCTATCTCAAGATTGAGATGTGTGGCTAAGGATTAATCCAATTATGAAATTAAAATTGATAAATAGGCTCATCAAATTTTTGGATAAGAGAGAAATTAAGAGGCATGGAGGGCTTTGATGAGGCATGGGAGGCATGAATCTTGATACTTGTGGCATTTATGGCCTATGGATGTCTTCCCAAGAAATGAGGTCACCTAATGATGCAAATATTTAACATTAATTTCCAAAACAAATTATTCAACAAGTTTCCATGGAATTCTTAATTAATCTCTAACTTGGATTAATTATCTCTTAAGTATGCTTAAGCATTTTGTACACAAATTACTTAGATTGATCAGAATGTCTTGTTATTGTTCCAAAATTCAACTGGATTAGAATTGGAAGGAAATGTCAGATGCATTGGATCTATATTCCTATTTAGGATGTTACCAATAACAAATAAAAAAGGCATGCATCTTGTGCAAGAGATTTGATATGAAAGATCAATCTAGAGCACCTAGGTACAAAATTGGCATTTTGACTCAAAATGATCTAATCAAAGTTAGCTATCCCATTAATTGCATTGCCCCATTTAGGGATACCCTAGCTATAATCGGCACTTAAATATATTATTTTCACATCATTTAGCATGTTTTACTATTTTTAGGCCAAATTATGCATTTTGGGTAGAAATTGGTCAAAATCTTGGTTGGAGGTTATTGGTGGCCAATTTTAGGTGTCTACAAAATCTGCCTATGGGTTTTTTTATTACAACATAGAGATCATCAAAAGTTGTTGAGGATGTGTGCACCTTTATCGATATGTACATAAACATGAAGGCATTAAAAAGGATTTTTTTTAAAACTATCCTTTGTTTCTAATATTCCAGGGACATTTGGGAAGGAACTTCATTATCTACAACTATATAGAGATTGTTTAGTCAAAATAGTTAGCTTAATAATTTATTCAAGTTAAAGTTGTGTCAAACTTAATATGCATGTATGTAATATTTAGAAATGATTTTGAATATAGGTGTGTACAATAAATCCTTTCTATTATGATTATGCATTGGGCCATATATGCAAAAAAAATCAAATTTTCCAACTAAAAGGAAATAAAAATTATTAAAAAATAAAGATGAAGTGGATGTGTTGTGCTTGAACCTATTCATACATTTAATACTACTCCCTCATATTTTTTAAATACATTACCTTTCTAGGAATTCTAACATTCATGCCAATCATACCTTTCAGACTAGTCCCTCTTATGGCTTAAATGCATTAATTATATCAATGCCCTGATTCTAATAGAGATTTGTCATATGGTTTCATGTCAGTGACCCATTTTTACTTCAGTTTAATAGTTACATCACTCCTTTAACATGTCAAGCACCACATTGGAAACATGAATATTTTTAAATGTAAAGGTTAAGGGTAGACATTAGATTTAAGATAAAGTGTAAAATCATGTGGAGGAAACATCATGGAAGGGTTGCATACAGACATCAAAAACACATTCATAATATGTAAAGGAATCATCCCATCTACGATGTGACACCCACAATTATAAAAGATGATGATGAAAGATAAACATAATCTTATTTATAATATTTTACTTTCTTTGATGTATCTTTACCAGCACAATTATTTAAGATGCATAAATTTTTTTTAAATATTTCCACTTTTCATTAGCTATCAGTTTATCCTCCTTTTGCACAATATATATCTATAATGGACTTGTTTTTTATGATTTTTTCCTTCCCTTTCATAAAAAATAAACTAACAGTTGCCTTAAAGGTACAAGTTACAACAAAAAGGATGCAATTTTTGATTATCATAAAATAGAGTTTTGGAAAGTGAAAGAGTATAAATCAGCACTTGTAACTTGCTCAAAATCCATGATTGATGACCACATCTCAAATTTTATGCACAAAGTGTTAAGTAAGAATAATTTTATATTTTTTGGTGGAGGTGATAGTGCAAAATGACATTGTGGTTCATACAACATGAAAATGAATTGTGCAAGTAGGAGACATTTTGTTTCATGGTGAGCTTGAGTGATGCAGGAAAATCAAGCAAACTATGTACATTTGGTCATGTGTAAGTTTCTTTGGTCTCATAGCATCCTTTAGGAGGGGATTGAGTTTTTAGAATAGTATTTTAGTATGTTTTGGTAGCCCTTTGGCATTTTACCACCAAAATGGGATTTTGAATATTTGAAATTGTGTTAGTGTGTTTAGGAGTGTTTTGAGGAAATGTCAAGGAGTGTCATGTTAGTAAATGTTAGTATAAGGTCATAAATGGAACTAGGTGGGTGTAGGTAGGTGTCTTACATGCATTTTGACATGAAAGTTAGTTATCTAAGAAAGTAGTTTCTCATGTATAAAATGATTTTTAAGTAGGTAAAAAGGTGGTAGACTTGGAGAAGGGGCAGTTGGAAGTTAGTAGGAGTTAGTTAAGGAGGCAAGAATATGGAGTAGAATCAAAAAATGAGAGAAAACTGAAAGAAACTTTGTATTATATCCATGTGACAGAGTTGATAAAGTAAATATATATTAGAAATCAATAAAGAATGACTAGTTTATGTGGAATGATCCTTGTGCATCATATTTTAAGTGTTTTTTTCATTAATTACAATGATTTGGTAAGGTCTTAAGTTTGTTACATAGGTAGCTTTCTATAGTGTTACAGGCCTGCATGGAAAATGGAGAAGTTACAATCAAAAATGTGAAGTTTGGTCAAATATGGAACTTGTTGATGAAATAAAACATGGTAATAATATCATATTGAAGAGTATCAATCATTTTTAGGTTTTTTTTATGTAATCCTTTACCCTCTTGGTCATTTGGAAACCTATAGTCTGAATACCCTATGTGACTTAACAAAGTCAAGGTAAGAAAGAGAAGTTTATATGATTTGAGGGTTGGTTAATATCTTAATTTTGGTAGAGGAGTTTGTGATGCTATAGACCCTTTAGAGGTATTATAAAGTCTAGAGAAATGAACCAATTCAATTTAAAGACATTAGTATCCTCTCAGCCTATGAACAGTGTTAGAACCCTAGAATAATGGAAAAAAATGGTGTTTCTTTGTATTCAACCAGCCAAAGGTCTTAGATTTCATGAAAAGTATTATATATGTTGTTAGTGAGTGATCATGAGTTGTTTCAAGCTGATTGGAGTTGTGAGGAGTGAAATAATGAAGACACAGGGTTACATACCTTGCTAAAACTGTTAAAAGAGATAGAGTTTTGTTGAAAAGAGAGCTTGGAGAGTTGTTTTGGGCTTATAATAAAGGCATGAGGGATTGGAAAAGTTGAATCTAGGTTAGAAATTAATTTATCCCAGTCTTGAGAAGTTTTTAAAGTGTCAAAATATCTATTAAAACCATTTAGAACCCTTGCGGGTTTGTGCAGTCCTTGGAAACCCTAGGTTAGAGTTAAAAATTAGAAAGTGGATTATTAGGAGTTTCCACTAGTGAATCTTCATGAAACTTGGTGATTAGTTAGCTATATATATTATCTAAAGGATTTAGGATTTTTTATACTATTACGACATCTATATGTATAACTGTAGGTTATTATATTCTAAAGAGTAAAGAGACCGAATTAGGTTTGAGCAAAAGCTAGAAAAGGTATCTAACAAGTGAGTTAGATATTTAAACTTCATGGAAAGATAAAATAGGATAGAGGATGACAAAAAATATTTGTATTTTTTCAAGAATATATTGTACTAGTCTGTACTAATGCAAAAAGCCTCAAAAAAGGCTACAAGGATCTTGGTCAGGGTAATCAAACAAAGAATAGTGATAGAGTGATAGAAAGATGGTGTGTGGATTGGATAGGAGCACCAAGAAGAGAAATTTGAGAAAGGAAACAATAAATTAACCCTCATATAATATTTAATAACTTGAGTGGTATAATGAGTTATTGTGCCTATGAAGGTGATGTTCTTGAAGAGCTAGTAAGTCTATATAAATTAGTATGTCAGATGAATGAAAGTTAGTGAGTTGTTGAATGGGTGACTCTAAGTTGTATGAAGGATATAAAGTTAGAGTGAATAAATTAAGAAGCCTATGAAACATGATCATGCATAATAGGATGTCAAACATTGTTGGGGAGATTGATAACCAAGAGAAGATTGAGAAGTTTGATGCATGAGTGGATCATTGCAGGTATCAAAGCTATGGAAATAGTAGAGAATGAGGAGGTCTCTACATCATTGAACAATGGAAAATTTATGAAATATTTCAAGGTGATTTTCATGGTGATGTTGAGGGGAAATGATAATCTATTTCAAGTGATATCAGATATGAGAGGGCCCATATTACATATTGACCTTGAATTAAAGTCATATAGTGGATTTACATTACATGTACCCATTCAAAATGGTCTAAATCTTTTTATGTGGTGACATATTTGATTGGTTATTTTATATTTTCAATGGTGGGGAGGATGTCATGGGAACTAATTTGATTACAACAGAGCTTCGCATGCAATGTGTAGCTCCAATCAGAACCAGAATATACATTTATATATAATATATTATAATAGTATATAGTATATCATATAGATAATTATATTATATGTTTATAAATAAAAATATTATTTATAAACACAACAATATACGTGATGGATATAAAAGGATATGTAATTTGACTTGCTAGTTAATAAGGTTCTAAATTGAAGATGAAGAGTTGGTATGCCAGAAGGGAGTGTAAAATTAAAGAGTGTAATATAATATATATATATATATATATATATGTGTGTGTGTGTGTGTGTGTGTATATTATTGTATAGTGAATACTAAATATTCATTAATTAAATTATATTTACTATTATATTACTATATAGTAAATATTATTGTTTACTATACAATAATATATATTGTATATTTTTGTATAAATATAATTTAATTATATTAGCATATAATAATTATATATAGTAGTATAATATCATTATATATTATAAACATTTATTATATATTATAATTATAGATATATAACTATAATATATAATAATATAATATATAATATTTACACCAGAGGTGTCTCTATGGGGCTCAAGCCCCTTAGATTCATATCACATGAGATAAAAATTGAATATTCATAGGTGCCTACTATTTTTTTAGGTGGTTTTGTGTTGAATGGTTTTGTGACACTACAAGAGGCTTACGTTGTAGACAGGTTTTAAAGGGACCTGAGTTGGATGCACATAATTCTCCATTGACTATTGGCTTTACATTCAATATGATAAGGGACACACATGCTTCATCTCCATGCCTTTATTTCCATCAAATTCTCTTCTGCTATGAAGAGAAAGAGGAAGTTGAAGAGTACAAGGATGAAGAAGAACAGGTCACAATCGATGAAAATTTACATGTGCTTGTCATATATGAGTCTGCACCTGATCCTGTGAAGACCCAATGGACTGATAAACTAGTTTGGATCTTTGTTGATGGCATTTATGATCTCTTCCACTTTGGGCATGTATGATCTCTCAAATAATCCAAACAAATTTGAGTATTGGTCCCAAATTTTGATGTTTTCATGATTCATATTACACCAATTTTCTATTGTTGGGATCATAAAATACCCATTGCATGCATGGATGAATTTTTTTGGGAAAAAACATTTTAGGACTAATTTTGGGCTTAGTTTCCATGATTCAGGGTTATCACTTTACCAAAATTGACCCAACATGTTGGATGTAGGCATTTTAGTCAATTGTAACACTTGTCATCTCTCTTATGATTTAACTGTAGGAATCAGTTATCAAGTTTTGTATTGAGATCATCCCACTAGACAGGATGGATCCCATTAACTTAAATTCCTTTGAAATATTTCCCAATTGATCATTGATTTCTTGATTTACACTTCACCTAATTGTAATACTTCATTATGTCTCCTAGGTTCGGTCCAAACATTATGTTTTTATCATTCAGTTTCATCCAATTTGAGTGGATGGAGCCTACTTTATTAAACCCCACTCTATCGTTTCAATTGTATCAATTTTAGATTATACCAACTGGATCATGGTAGTCTTAAGTTGTATGTCCCTGATTTATATTTTATTGTTTTTGATATTTAATTATGGCCCATTTTCTGACATCTTATGTGGAACCCATTTTGTTATTATATTTTTTATCTGACTCATTATCAATTTTGCCCATGAGATCATTAATGTCTTGAATTGAGAGTCACTGATCTGAATTTTACTATTTGTGTTGTGTATGGTATACCATCTTATTTCTTTGAAATTATGGCCCATGTTGTGAGAGAATCCTAAGGTCTATTGAGGGATCCCATTTTTTTTAAATCTTGCTTATTGTCTTTATATTTTGATCCACTGTAAGGATTGCTCTCTAGAATAATGATGTCTTAAACTATAAGCCCTTGATCTAGGTTTGACTACTTGTATTGTTTATGGTGCATTGCTATATTTCTTTGGGATCATTATAAGGTCTATTTTTTCTAGATTTACTATGCATATAGATGAAACCTAATTTTTTAAAACCCACATCCACATAATTATGACAGGTCACCCCTATCACCCTCCACCTCTCCCTTTTTAGGTTTTCATCTGGCTGCCCCATTGATGAGCAAGGTACTTAATCTTCTTGCACTAGATTCATTAATCTCAATAGATGGAATGCAATTGGTGATAAAGTGTATTTTTAGTAATTCTCTCTATTCATTTAGATGGCAAGGTTTTGTCAGGACATGTTAAAACATTGTTTTTTGATCTCCCTATATATGCTTGGAATATTCACTTTCAGCATAATTCTCCCTAAATCCTAATTAATTAGAAGGTGAGATTCCTATAGTGATTTCTATGGTAAAAGTTTTTCAGATTATATTATAATTTTGCCTCCATATTCAATATCTCTACACTTAGACTGAAATTACCTATTTGGTCCTAATTGTAAATAATTACTACAATCAAGTGTCTTGTTACACAAATCTTCTTATAGCTATGGTATTGTAGGACTCCACTTTCTTGTTTTGGGGATATTGATTTTTCCCTTTTCACCTATTGGGATGATTGACATTTAAATATACAAGCTTCCACATAAATATACTCTATAATATAGGGTTACATGTTATAATGTTATGCTTAATTTTGCTTAACAATCTTGCTCATGTTGGAAATATTGTCATTGATGTCAAAGGTCTAACATTATTGGTGATAAAGGCCCCATTGCATTTAATGTTTTTTGTAATAGATATATCTTGGCTAATATGAGTTAATATTTATTTAATATTAACGAATATATTTTTGGTTGCATATGAGACAAAAGAAGGGCCCATTGAGAAGTCAAAGAGCCACGGGGTAAAGACAAAAGAATGATGGGATGCATTTTCCCATGAAGAGTCATCTTGGGGAATTCCAAGAGTCACCAAGTGAAGACAAAAGAGGAAGGGCATAATTTATCATGAAGGGACACTTTGAGGAATACGAAAAGTCACCAAGATAAGGACAAAAGAGGGAAGGACGTTTTTGGTCATGAAGGATCACCACATGACTTTTCAAAGGCAAGAATATGAAGGGTCATACAAGTTTGGAACCATTTTCCATGAGGATTGAAGGGTCACAAAGGGGGAAGGCCAAAGGTCATTTGGAAAGCTATAAATAAAGGCTTGAGAAGCCATTTGTAAGATGAGAGATAGAGGTTGATTTGATATTGTAATATCTAGCTTAGAAGAGCAATTGTGAGAGATGAATATGATTTTTATTTGTTATATCTAGCTTAGAAGAGAAAAGGTGAGAGAGAGGAAAGAGATGTTGTAATGAACTATCATTTATTTAGATAGAAACATTGAGAGATAGGTGTGTGGTAGACACAAAGGGGTTGGTGCTCTTGTGGGTTGGTGCAACCAAATTATCGCTGGGTTGGTGCTCGGCAAAGGGGTTGGTGCTCCTGTGGGTTGGTGCTCACGAATTGTTGTTGGGTTGGTGCTTGGAAAAGGAGTTAGTGTTCACGAATTGTTTCTAGGTTGGTGCTCAGCAAAGGGGTTGGTGCTCCTGTGGGTTGGTGCTCATGAATTGTTGCTAGGTTGGTGCTCGGCAAAGAGGTTGGTGCTCCTATGGGTTGGTGCTCATGAATAGTTTCTAGGTTGGTGCTCAGCAAAGGGGTTGGTGATCTTGCAAATTGGTGCTTGCGAATATTGTTTGGGTTAGTGCTCATTCATATACTTGAGATTGTTCTTTGTGGTTTTTCCCACATTGGGTTTCCACATTATATCTGGTGTCTCTCTCTATCTTGTGTGGTGTTTATTGTTTGAGTTTTATTGCATATCTTGAATGTTTGATTAAGTGGATTTTGGTTAAGGAAAAGTTTTATAATAAATATGATATACTGATTCACCCCCCCCCCCTCTCAGTATATCCCATGCTTAACAACTCATTATTGGGCTCAAGAATACTTTCCCTAGATTTGGTGTATGCCTTAACATAAAACATTCTAGTTTGGCATAACTCTTTTAATATTTGTGTATTTGGTATTTGGTATTCAATGTATATGGGTTGATGAATTTATTCTAGATGCTCCATGGATACTTCAAAATTCATAGAGAAGCATCAGATTGACTATGTAGCACATGATGCTCTTGCATAAGATAGTCTCTAACTCTTTATGGGATGTTGCATATGTTTGTTAATTATTTATAGAAAGGATGGAAATAATACAAACAACTTCGTAATATAGGTTACATAGGTAGGTTGTTGTTTCACAATATATAAGTATGTTTTAGTTTCTTGTCTTATAAACCATATCATGTAATTATGAAGAAAAATTAGTGGTTAATATCTATGGTTTTCTTAAATTTTTGAATAAATTGCAAATATAAAATGATAAATCAACATAATTTCATAAAATTTAGTTACTTTGTTTGAATAAGTTACATATTTTTTTGCACATCTAAACTTTGAGGATTTTGAAATTTGAAAGTGAAACTATTTCTAGATATTAACTGATTTCTCCATACCCTTAAAATTGAAGGACCAAGAAAAGGCAAACCAAAGAAATCATTAGCTTCTTGAGTGGAGTAACTGTTTTTAAATGTACAATCTACATTTCCTATGAGGCAAAGGTAAAAAGGGTTTGAAGTGGGCAGAGGCAAGAATGTCTTGTAAGGGGGCATAAACTTGAAATGTGATGATAAACAATAGTTTTTGGAACATTGAAATGTTTTGCAATATTATATTTATGAAATCTTTGGTAAATCTATATAATTATGAATTTAATATAAAACATATGACCATGAAATGTTAAAAAATTGTTCAAATTTCTTTTTCATCCATTTGCAACAAGTGAGAAGTTTGTGGTTTTAACTATGTATAGATTTATGTACAAAATAAATGTTGCAGGGGAATATTGAAATAAATGTAATTGAGGATGTGATTGAGTATAAAATTGGATGAAAGAACTGTGGATTTGAACCATGATGTTTAAGATGGTTTTGATTCCCAATTTTTTCCTTGAACTATAGATTGACTGATAGCAAAGGTTCATATGATAAGATCATGTAGGTTTTCATGATGAAAAATTTTAAGCTATAAGTTTCTGGGTTTATCATGTTAATTGAAACTAAATATTATGTTTCGTGTACTATATGTGTACCCATCCTCATGGAGTGAGAGTGAAATTTTGCTTCCTTAATTCCTATATAATAAACTAGTAATCATTTATTTTCATTGGGAACAAGAGAAAAGGATGGCCTTCCTATGTGGATAGTCTTTTATTTGTAAAAGCCACTTTTGTCAACTATTATAAATTTTTTGTAGCATGGCTATACCATAAATGGTGCTTTTTGTTTTGATTTTTTAGGTATGCTAATATGAGTGGATCTGGAAAGGATGTTTATGAATTTTCAAGTATTACAACATTTGTTCAAGAAGGGATGTCTTGTTAGCATTTTGGTCTATTGTATGTTATTGGTAGGAGAGAAAGCTAATGTAATATTTTATCCAGGTCAAATCAATAGGAAAATTCATGGAAACAAAGCAAACTGATGGTGTTTATACATCTGATATCATAATGTGAATACTGAAAGACTACAATGAAATTGTTATGCACAACCTCATTTTTGGGTACTGAAGGAAGGACCTTAGAGCCAACTATGTTAAGGTAAGAGGAGACTCAATAAATTTTTATTCAGTTTATTGACAAAATAGTTCTATATATATTTATATATATCACATGTAATGGATCTTATATTGTTGCCTAGTATTTATATTACATTATATGGTTTGTTATTATTAGTTATCATGTATGAAGGTGTAATAATATTATGGAAGTTGTATGTCAAAACATTCCCTCCACAATTTTTTTTAACATTTGAATTAAAAAAATTAACAAGATAAGATTAAATGATTGTTGACATACATGATTGATTTCAGGATAAGCAATTGAAAGTCAACATGGGTAATAACTAAATTGCGCTAGAAAGTCAAGGAACATCAAGAACTAGTGGGGAAAAAGGTAAACTACCCCACATTGAATTAGGTTCATCTGTACCTATCTTCTTATTTGTTTTCCTTTTAGAGGCAATGCATAAACATATGTATAAAATTAAAAGTTGGTTTTTTTAAAGATTTCTATATGATTGATAAATTAATTGGATTACATTTAGATTAGAATTAATAATTGCATACTACTTTTAGATTTTTTTACGAGCATGGTAGTTTTTTGCAATTACATAGTGCTGCCAAAATAGTCGGTATGCATCATGGTGAGTGGGTTGAAAATGTTGATTGATGGGTAGTTTGGTTTCCTAGAGAAGTTTAAAGAGGGATGTCATATAATGGTAATTATTTTCCATTCAATTTTCTTATAATTTTTTGTCCTCGTAGTAATGAAAATGCAAATAGAGTTCAAAATTTTTATTCAACTTAAAACTAAATATAAAATTTCATGTGCATTTGGTTTTTAAGAGCATTTTAATTTTTTATGTAGGTGTGTAAAAGCTTTGGAGAGAATCCCTAGAAATGATTTAAACGAAAACATATTTTATTCATGTAGCTTCATGTTCACATTCCCATAGTAAATACACAAAACTAAATATGTTCTTTATGAAAATTGAAACAAAGAAACAACAATCAACGACAAAATACAGGAGGACCTAAAGAGGTAGCAGTCAAGAAGCCCTTCACCTTAAATTCTACAAGATACATTGCAATAACATAAAATGATATAAATATGATATTTTATAATATAATATATTATAAAGTAGATTATTTTAATATTATCATGTCAATCACTTTAACACAAATAAATGCTAATATAATATAGTATAAAATAATTGATATTAATATTATCATATTGATTAATTTAACACATAAATTAACAATCGTATCACATTTGAAACTCGTGAGATTTAAAAACATAAGGATGAATATACAAAACGGCAAATATTTATTAGAGTATTGTTACTTGAAACCCTATTCAGAAGAAGTTGAAGAAATATAAGCAAACCATGCAAGCCACAAACATAACATGTACAATAAGATCTAAAAGAACATGCCCCATAAATAGAACTATCCCAAAAACCAAAAAACCAAAAAGCAAGTCAAAGGAACACTTACAATTCACTTCCATAAAAAATCGTCATCTATAAGCCTCTTAATATCTTCCTCCAAAAGAGAATTATCTCAGCCTCTCATTTCTACCATTATCTTCTTTGTTTCAGAAAATGCAACACCAAACTTCTTTTGTCTTCTCCTCCTCCTTCATTTACACAATGCCATAGCAAATCAGGGTATAGAGCAAAGCAAATAAAAATGGATGATTAGAGAGAATTCACATGGCCCAAACAAATGACAAGTAAATAATTTAACATACATCTCCCAAAACTAATCATCATTAGAAGCGGAGAGATAAGGGGTGAAACGTGCCACTTGATTCAATCTCCAAAGCTTATAATAACCAACAATGATGACAAGAATTATATAATTCTTTTAAATATTTATAATTATATAACATATTAATATTTTAATAACAATTTTTTTTTATTATATATTTTATTACATGTATTATTATGTATGTATACATACATATACATAAATACATATGTATATGTATGTGTACACACATAACATTTGATAATAATTATATGCGCACACGCGCGCCCACACACACACACACATATAATGTTTAATATACATAAATATTATATAATAATTAATATTATTTTATTTATTAAATAATATAAATTGAATATCATTATAATTTATGTGAAAAAGATGGGCATATAACTACACGAAAATCTATCAATCAAATAGAAAGTCTCATCATTCTACTTATGTAAGGAGTGGTTAAAATCCTATAAATAATATAATCCTTAGGTCATCCCAGAGAAGGTAAATTTTTTTTAATCATATGTGTGTTACATATCTACCTTCAATGAAAGCTAGAGGGTAGTTCAATGAAGGCTAAAGTGTAGTACACTAAAAATATAAATTTATTGTGGCATCTTTTTTCAACTATTTTCTATATGATTACGAAAATACTTGGTATTCAATGTGTATATCGAATCAACAATGCAATGGCGTTGATGTAGGGGCAATCCATTGAGGATATGAAGTTTATCTTGTTGTTTTCATAGCGGTTGAAGTGAGCACCGAAAATTTTGCAAAATGCATGCCACATGAATGCATATGGAAACATTACACGTGATACAATATGAATGTCATGGTAAAGAAGTCACTGATTGAAAGAAAAAGTCACCAATCGACAATCATCCATAAATGACAAACGAAAAAAAAAATCCCAAAAATTAACTATACATATCTTCCGACATTACTTGCACCTGCTAGTATATATTAACAACCTATAAAACTAAAATTCACGTCATGTGATGCTCTTTCTTTAAGAGGATCACTACCATGCAGCAAAAGTACCGACCTCTTTTGGGTGCTACTAGTTGTTACCCACATGCAGCCAAAAGCTGTAACAGGGGTGTTTGTTGTACGTGCACGATTGTACAGGAAAAGTAAACGCGGAGGGGAAAACAATAGTACCATGCCCAAAGGCAGGTACTAATAAGAGCTTGCAGGATCCCTCCCCTGCACAACGTCTCTCATCTCCGTATTATGTGACTGGTCGCGGATTTGACCATGCCACTCGAGTGGTCGAGGTCTTACAAAAACAAGAACTGAACCCATCTGAGGTGCAATACATCCACGTCTGCCTTTGGGAATTGGATGTGGGTAAGCAAGTCCATACTCACACTGTCAAAACAGATTATCAATTGGATGTTTACGTCATCAACGCTCTGGTTCACATGTATGCAAACTCTGGCAGTTTGGTTGATTCGTGCCAAGTGTTTGACAAAGTGTTTCAACGGTATTCGATTTCATGGACAGTCATGATTTCGGTGAGTTCACAACATGATCAGATTGATGATGCTTTGAAGTTTTATTGTGAAATGCAACAACTGGGGATGAATCCAAACCAGTTCACCTCTGCAAGTGTCATCACTGCAAGGGAACAGGTCATATCGAAAGTGTTTGTCGGGAGTTATCAGGTAACTGTGTATGCCAAATATGGGTTAATAAACAATGCTGGTCCAGTGTTTGACAGCATGCCTGATTGGAATGAGGTTTCCTGGATCCTCATAATGGTGGGAAATATCCTACTCAACCTGGGAGAGGAGGCTATTGAGCATTCCGTTGAAATGTCCTACTCAAATCGCAATACGTGCCATTACACTCAGTGCTGGTTATAGTATTGAAGCCCTTGATCAGGGCACACAAATACATTCCCATGATATTAAAACCGAATTGGATTATGATGTTTCTGTGGGTTATGGGCTTTCCAACATGTATGCCAATTGCATAAGCATGCAAAATTTTTGATCCAATGCCTCAACCAGATTTGGTCTCTAGTCTAGACATTTATAATTTGTTTGAAGAAAACAGTGCAGTAAGGAACTATGGGGAATAGAGGGCAGAATATCAAGGAATGGCTCGAACCTAAGTGACAAGGTTCGAGTTCGAGTTCGAATTCCATAAGGTTAAAAATTGATTCTAATTCGAGTCCGGGAAAAAAATTAAAAAAAAATCGCCATTAAATTTGACTTAAAAAAATATTAATAAATATTAAAATATTTATAAATATAAAAATATTAATTTTAAAAAAAAAAATTAAATTAAAAACATAATTAAATTATCCAAAGTCTAATTTATATTATTAGACCCACAGACATGCAAACATATCGGGATATAATATAATACAAGGAAATATAATATAATAGAAAGTTTCCTGTAAACATTAAGTTTTGGTATATCAAAATCCCATAAAAATAATATAGTATGAAACTTGGGGTTATGACCCAACATTAAAATGCTCAGGGGTCCGGAGATATGATACTAAAGATCGTAGCAGACTTCGTCATGTTCGCGTCCTATGTGATTTCCATCCTCACAATTTGTTTGCATCGAAGGAAAGAGTCGTGCTAGGTCAAACGAGCAGTGATAAAAATGTGCAGTGGAAAAAAAATCTCTCTGACGACTGTTTTCTCCACGAAGGGTTTGAGTGAAGAGTGTGAGGGTCTGTTATACGCATTCCTCGTTAAAGTTTTACATAAACTGTCATTGCCAGCAGAGAAAATCAGGTACAGACGCGAATAAAAAAATAGAGACAAAAAAATGACGAATTTCAACGATTTTTTACGGCCCAATAAAAATCGGCGAATTTCAAATTTTATCTCAGAAATTCGCTGAATCTTGTGACATAGGTTCGAACTAGTCAAGGGAAACCTACCTACCTTTGGGTTCAATAGATAGATTATGTGTTTGATTTCAAATAGAAAATTGAGTAGACACAAGGGATTCCCATGGAGTTGCAATGTCTTCTCTATGAGGGCAAGCATATGGAGTACTCTGCAGAGCTGAATGTTTATAACATCAATACGGATTCTCTCATAAATTTTCATTGTTGCGTTTACGTGAAGCAATGGGAACTAGAAGACCTTTTACCTCAAAGTCGATTTCATATAAGGATGCAACCTACTCCAAGGCACCCACTCAATCAACACACCCTATTGACAAACCAAGCCCTTACATTGTTGAGAAATCAAATGTTGTTCCATTTGTGGAGGTAAATCATCTTGTCTCTTTAATTCTCTTAAATTGTAGGCAACAATATGTTGCTTCAATAATTTTTGGCCTCGATCTTAAGAGTTACATCAGTGGATTTGTACAAACTGGTCCAAATAGTGTGAGATTCTTTTGTACTCCAAAGGCTTCTTTGTAGTACAGGGTTTTAACCCTGAAGATTATAAGAAAATATTTGAAGAGGATCCACGGTTCTGGGAAGAGTGGGACTATTTATTATCCTATGGTTTCCAGAATTTGATCTTAATACCATGGTTGTATCCAAAATATGTGTTGGTTAGATTCCAAAATTTACCTCTTCCTTTTTAGCATATGGCAGTAATCATTGATATTGGAAATGCTCAAGGTAGATTTTTAAAAGATGACCCTGATTGAACAAGCCAATGCATTTTTTACTTTTGCTCGCATATGTGTGGAGATTGATCTAAATAAAGGATTACCAGAAAGAATGGTACTAACACTTGGTGATTTAACTTGGAGTCAAAGACTCGACTATGAAATTACAATGTTTAGGTGTCATTTTTGTTACCAAACATGGAATATAGAGGGGTCTTTGTTAGGTTGTGGAGCTAAAAGCTTCACAGGATGCAAACAGGAGAAGTTATGGAGGTTGCAGAAGAGTTGCGGAGTGTCACAGACACCGGCGTCGATCAGGACAGCCGACGACGGCAGGAGGGAGACAGAAGGCAATCGACGTCGGTCATGGATCGGCCGGCGCCGGCACCCCTAGGCAGTCATATGACCGAGCGTCGGTCACCTGTGGTTCGAGCTGTGAGTACATTACGGGCAGTTGGTTGAAACGAACCAAGTGTTTGCATGTTTAGAGCTATCTTTAGACTGAGAGCTGCGGATTTAATTATTGTATTATTGTCTAATTATTGTTTGATGAGATCTATATATAGACTCATGATTGTATTGTAAAAGTGTGCTAGAAAGCCATAGAGCTTTTAGAGAGAGCTAGTGTAGCTCCTCCTAGTTCCAAAGGGGTGCTGAGTGTGTATGATCAGGGAGAGTTGCAAGGTCTGCAAGGTCAAGGAGCTGATCCACCGGGGTACTGGTTGAAGAATCATAAGGACTTGGTGAGGCAAGGACAAGGGTTCTTCAGGGGTGTAGAGACATCTACATGGTGAGTAAGGTCTAGTGATTTGTAGGTAGCAGCAGAGAGCAGGAGATCTACTTGGAGTACGGTTGTGTACTTGGTGAACTGGCAGCGTGTTACTGACTGGTTGGAGAGGTGAACATCAATTCTGTATTGGAGTTGATTGTTGGGACCGAGAGAGAGAGGGAAGAAGGTCTTGAGGTGTGGCGAACCTTTGAGGTGGAGGAAGAAGTGGCATCTTCCTTATTGTATATTCTTCTGAGTGATTATTAATACAATTGTGTATTGTCTCTCATATTCCTGTGTTGTTTCATATTTCTAGTTACTTATTGATTCTGGTATAATTCCGTGTTTAGTTGCTAATACAAGAAGTAATCACATGTGTTCTAATTGGTAGAGCAAGATCCTAACTCAGTAGGGATCAGAGCATGTTTATTGTTCGTGGTTTACCTGACAGTCTTGCACACAAGCTTAAAGACATTCAATGGGGCAGAGGGAGTGTACTACCAAACCAAAAATTTGGTAGCGATACGATCCACTATCTCTGGAGGATAGAGAAGGCAAGAGCACAATGGATTCACTTACTATAGAGGAAGAGAAAGACATCAATGAAGGAATAGAAGTTAAAATTAATAATTTAAATTAGTCAGTGGAGAAGTCTAAGGAAGAAATGTAGGTTGAGGAACCATCCACATGAGAAACATACTCATATGAAACTACTAGAAAAGGAATTGAGATATTATATGGGTCATATAAATATGAATCTAATAAGGAACTGCCCATGGTTGGTCATTTAGAAACATAACACACTAATTTGCAAATGGTGGTGACAGGAACTCTTCATGGGCATCGGATTGACGTGAAAGAATAAGGGGAAAAAAGGATGGCTTTTGAGGATAGTGACATTTGATGTAGTTTTCCCCCCCTTTCCCTAGGGCTATTGGCCTGGTTTGCATATTTTTATGTGATCTTGTAGTTCACTGCAATGGTTTATTTGGCCTTTGGGGGTTGTTTACTAGAACATTTGCCTTAATGTTATATGCATCTACACGATGTAACCTTTTTCCAATGAATAAAAATTGTGTTTTTTCTTTGGAAAAAAAAAAAACTAAAATTCACATTAACATAACTAGCTCTTAAAACCCCAAAATGAAATACTTATACTAAAATCATAATGTTCAATCACTGCCAATAAAAAATATAATATTTATGTAGCTTTATAAAAGTAAATAAATTTGGGATAAAAATATGCTTACCATTTTGGTTCCAACAAATTGCAAAGCCCTTCAATGAAAAATAGAGAGAAAAAATTTAAATTTTGACTACCCAAGGAGTTCAATCTGTGGCTTCCTTGCAACCTTTTCTTTGTTGGCACCTAAATCATAATTTTGCCTTTCATGATTTATTTATGATGTGTTTATGTATAGATAAAAAATAAAGACATCACAAATATTGTGTTGTGGAGACTATTTCTAAATTATAATGTATTTTCAAATACTGATACATTTTAAATGTACTATACTCTATATGCATTCTCGTCGAGGTTTGGGGGTGGCAACCCCCAAGTGGGGGTTCGGGGGTGGTAGCCCCGAAAATTTTTCTGAGACCATTTAATGGGAAACCATTTTGGGTTGATTTTGCCCATGGTTTTGGTACCCATTATTTTGTAATACTACTTCATTGATGTATTATGTATTGATGGATATTTCATAGGTAATACATCATGAGAACTAAGGTTTTGGGAAGGAAGAACAAAGTGTGTGAATTCAGGTGCGAATTTAGGAGGGTTTGTTGAGCGCAGCGCCAAATAATATTTGTGCATTGTAATTATGCGAAAACTGATCTAAGAGTGGCTTGTACTCTCATGGATTGTAATAAAATCTAAGCAAGTAGTTTCTTGGGGATGTAGCCCACATTGGGTGAACCACGTTAAATCTAGTCTTTTTATTTTACATGTTTATTTTTTGTTATTTTTGTATCTCTATTTATATCTATTATTATTATTATTATTATTCTGTGAAATTGTTCTACATCAATTTCTATTTTTATTCCTAAAAATTGGTATCAAAGCTTCATATTGTATTTGCTGAAGTATTGAATCATAGGAAGGATTATTAGTTCAAGTGGAAGCTATAGCTGATGATCACAGATCAAAGGTTGAAAATTTCAATGGATAAAACTTTGGTCTATGGAAGATGCAGATGGAGGATTACCTCTATCAGAAGGACCTCCATGCTCTTCTAGGAGGAAAAGCAAACCAATTAATGAGTATGACAGATGAGGCTTGGGAGTTGCTTGGCAAAAAAACACTTAGGGCCTTTAAGTTATGCCTCGCATCTTTGGTCACATTTAATATATTGCAAGAGAAGACCACAGAAGGTCTCATGAATGCATTAGGGTAGTTATATGAGAAACCCTCTACTTATAATAAATTATTTTTTATGAAAAAGTTATTTAATATGAAGATGTTTGAAAATGGTTTAGTTGCTGATCATCTGAATGAATTCAATACAGTTGTATGTTGAATCTCATAAAAATAGATTTTGATGATGAAGTCAGGGCTTTGCTTATTTTGTGTTCCTTACCAAAGAGTTAGAATAGCCCGGTAATGGTTGTGAGCAACTTGGTTTCTAATAATGCCAAGTTGAAGTTTGAGGATGTCATAGGAGTAATCCTTATCAAAAAAATGTGACTGAAAAATCTCTAGGTGAGACTTCTACTTCAGGTGATGCTTTGGTGGTGGAGAGTAGAAGGAGACCAAAGTTTAAATGAAAAAGAAAGTGTGGAAAGTAAAATGGCCCTAGAACATCAAAATCAAGGGCCAGGATGGTAAGATGGCACTATGAAAAGACTGGGCATGCAAAGAAGGATTGTTTGGTATCTTCAAAATAAGAACAAAAATCAAGAAGACACAAAGGAGGTGAATGTGGCAACAGGTAATGATTGTCAAGCATTAATTCTCTCCATTGACAATATTATTGAATCTCAGGTTTTAGATTCAGGGGCTTCTTTTCATGCTACAACATATAGGCATTATTTAATTAATTATGTTCAAGGGGATTTTGGACATGTTTACTTTGGTGATGATGAGCCTTTTAGCGTAGTAAGAAAAGGAAGTGTTCATATCAAGATACAGAATGGGAAAACTTGGCTATCGAAGGATGTTAGGCATGTGCCTAAGTTAAGATGGAATTTGGTATTCATAAGATAGCTAGTCAGTGAAGGTTGTATGGTGACATTTACAATAGATTCTTGAAAGGTAACCAAGGGTACTCTTTGGTATCAAGATATAAGAAGGTTGGTACCTTGTATTTATCAAGTAGTGATAATTATTGTAATTTAGTTGCTACAGATGTAGATAGCAACTTTGTGGCATAATAGGCTCGATCACGAGCCAAAAGGGTATGCAAGTTTTTAAGTATTGGTTACTTGTGATTGAAAGGATATAATTTAGATTTTTGTGAAGACTGTGTATATGGAAAAAAAAAGGGTAAAGTTTCTCAAGGTTGGACCTACGAGGAAGGAGAATAAGTTGGAGCTAGTTTATTTAGATGTATGGGGGTCAACTCAGGTATCTTCTATTGATGGGTCATCTTATTATGTCACTTTTATTGATGATGCAACTATTAAAGTTTAGGTGTATAACATTAGGATAAAATTTGATGTTTTTTATACGTTTAAAAAATGGAAAGCCTTGGTTGAGAATGAAACAGGTCTCAAGTTAGAATGTCTTAGGTTAGATAATGGTGGGGAATATTGCAACAATGCATTTTTTGATTACTGTTCAAGGAATGGAATTCACATACAAAATATAGTTACAAATAAATCCATAGTAGAATAGAGTGTCAAAAAGTATGAACAATGGGACTATCATAGAGAATGTTAGGAGCATGGTTTTGGTTACATGCAAGACTACCTGCTTCAATTTATGGGCAGAAGTAGTATGGAACACAACTAATACATCATGAGAACTAAGGTTTTTAGAAGGAAGAATAGAGTGTGTGAATTTACGTGAAAATTTAAGAGGGATTGTTGAGTGCAACTCCAAACAATATTTGTGCATTGTAATTGTGATAAGATAGATCTGAGAGTGGCTTGTACTCTCGTGGATTGTAATAAAATATAAGAAAGTGTTTCTTGGTGGATATATCCCACATTGGGTGAACCACTTTAAATATATTCTTTTTATTTTGCATGTTTATTTTGTGTTCTTTCTGTATCTCTGTTTATATCTATTATTATTACAATTTTGTGAAATTGTTCTACATCAATTTCTAGTTTTATTCCTAACAACAAATAGCAATAGATTTTCCCCTCAAAATGAACAAACCAATGGAAATTTGATGTAGATAATCATTTTATACTCTTCCCATAACCAAAACTTTGATACATGCAAACCATAATCATTGAAATAAATTCCTCCATTTATTCTTGTTCTTCTAGGTAAATTCTCTTTCCTAATTTCATGTCAAATTTTTCATAGATCAATTATCTAGGCTTCTTTATGATTATCAATATCCTTTTGATTCCTACACAGTCCCTAAATTATTGAAAACATCTCACTTCTACATAATTTGGTCACTCTCTCTCTTTTTTGTTTCAATCACTCACATTAACCTATACTAAAGTTATTGGTTTCTTTAAACCAAATTGCCTTCAACTCTTGACAGGGTTCAATGCTCACAAATTGTAATATATGAAATCCCTATTATACTTGATATACATTTCTCAAACCTCTACAATATTCATTTCATTCTCAATCATTCACATGTCATATCAACACCTCAACCAAATTATGCTTCTAGTAGCCTTTTTTTTGTTGAAATCTAGCTAGTACAAACTGGTACAATAGAATAATGAGAAACTTAGATTATTTCCAAATAATTTATGGAATTTGGGGTCCTTAAAAATTTTCACTCATTTACGCTTTATTTAGACATCATTTATAGCATCTTCTCTTTGTGGATTAGCTTTGTATTAGGCCTTATTAGGTTTGTTAACCACTCAGTCACTTTTATTCCATATATACAGACTCTTATAGGTTTGAAACCCTGCAAGTCTTCTTTGTCACATTACCCTCTTCCAAATTAACAAATTTTAGTGAATTCCACTAGTCACAATTTGTGGTATTAGATTTTTACCAACTTAACCCTAATCTAGGGTTTTTGTAGACTACACAAGCTTGAGAGGGCTCAAGATGGATTTAAATGGTTTTCACTGACTCACAAATGCTCATATGACCCAAATAAGGTCTGATCAAATTGAACACATCATTTCCAAACATTTTATTGTCTTGATCAAAGATTCAATTCATTCCTTACTTGGTTTCTTAACATCCTATAAGTCTCTTCTTGTACTGTGTAACCCTAAGTGAGTTAGATTCAAGTTACAATGAATATCCTTGCATCTTAATATTTCAAGAGGCTTTTATAAGGTCTATATTAACTATATAAAAAATTTCAATGCTTCAACTACGCTTGGTTCCCCTCAAAACCTATTCTAGATATGGATTTTGCAACATCCTTTAGCTATAGTCCACCTGGATCAATACATACAAGGTTTAGAAATGCATGTTTACTTACCTCTCATCTTTGAAATGATGTTCAATGGCTATTTCATATCCAATTTTTAGGATTAATCCATCTCCTCACCACAGGGATCACATTCAATCAAACCTTTAATCATAACAATCAAGATTCCTTAACTCTATCTTACTACCCAAATTACATACATAGTATGTAAATGCTTGAACATGGGTCTTGTATACACAATCAACTGATACAAATTTATTAAGACACTATTTCAAGATTTATTTATAACATATCAAATCCCTATGCTGAATTTGTATATTCACATAACCTTGACCATCTGTTACTTTTAATACAAATAATTTTCTTATTATAAACCACCAAATAGAGCACATACCCTTATCATATTTGGTTATATATATCATCATATGTGCATGCTTAAAAAATTACAATCTTACCTTGACAACTATACATCTGGATTCATCTTATATTACACGTTAACTCACTTAGAAGGGTTATTTTATTGACAAATCTTTCAAACTTCAAAATTTGTATCGAGTTCCTATTGCAATCTTACAAAACGCTAGTTCTTTTCAACTTTCACAACACAAAATACATAAACTAAATATTCAAAACTTTCAACATATCAATATCCATATTTAATGACATCAATACAGAGATAAAAATCACTTTTTTTATATATACTATCTTTTAATGTCTTGTTACAATGTCCATACTGTCTTATTGCAAAAAGTAGGGTTTTCTCAACATCTTTATTTCATTATCCTGCTCTGCCTCTTCAAACCTACATGATAACTTCCTATTGAATACTTCATAGCTCTTCTTTTTTGAAACTCTAACTCTTTATTCAATCCAAAAAACTTGTTAAAAACAAGAAACTACCTTTCTAACTAATCACTTAATTGTAACCACTTTTGACAACTACTTCAAAAGGGGAATTTACATTTAACGTTTCTTGATTTTGCCACCTTTCTATGGTTATGTACGTAAATCAACTTATTATCACCAACTTGACTCACTTAATACCCTACACAAAATTTCACTATCATGACATACCTTAATGACCTCATAAAAGACTCCTAACATGTTACAACACATTTAAATTTTCAAATGCCCATTTTGGTAGGAAAAGCCAAAAGGGCCACTTAGACACACAAAGGAACTAATCTAATGACTCTAATTCTTTCTAAGGTATGTTTTAAGACCAAAGACACCATCGAATGGCCAAATGTACATCTTTTCTTGATGCCCCTACATCATACTCTCGGGGAAGGGAGAAATGAAACTCCATTGCACTATTGCATGCTCCTTCTTCCTTGTCTTTTAGTTTAGGTTCCTTGGATCATCCTCTTTTTCTACTACTATTCCACCATGCTCCTACTACTCCTCTTCTGTATCTTAACTAGATCAAAACATATTCTTCTTGTCTCATGTCCTTACTTGATTACATCATCAAATTTTATTCCATGTGCACTCTCTCTTACTTCTTTACCTCTATCACATGGGTTGTATATGCCCCCAAACACTGCTACAACAATACTTTTCCCTACACTCTTATCTTTCCTTTCTATCATCACCATGTCTTCAACCAAAAAAATACTAATGTCATGCTTAGTTTCTTCATTTTATTTTACTGATACAACTAAGGCTTCCTCTTGCTCTTTATTTTCCTTCACAAAGTCCTTAACTACTGCAACCTGTACCATCTCATCATTTTCTCTCACTTCAACATTCAATGCTTTAGTACCTTGTCTTCTAGTTTAGGTTCCTTAGATCATCCTCTTTTTCTAATTCTATTCCACTATTCTCTTGTTGCTCCTCTTTGCTCTCTTACTTGCCTCGATCAAACACTATTCTTCTTGTCTCATGTCATTGCTTGCTTTCATCATCAATTTTCACTCCATGTGCACTCTCTCTTGCTTCTTTACCTATATCACATGGGCTGTATATGCCCCCAAAAACTGTTGTAATTGTACTTTTACCTACGCTATTATCTTTCCATGTTATCATCACCATGTTTTCAACTATAACAATAACAATGTCATGCTTAGTTGCTTCATTCTACTACATTGTTGAAACTAAGGCTTCCTCTTGGTCTTTGTCTTCCTTCACAAAATCCTCAATTGCTACAACCTATACCATCTCATCCTTTTCTCTCACTTAAACATTCAATTCTCTCTCCAATGTTTCCAATTCTATCTTTAATTGCTCACTACTATCATATACAAAAATGTAATCAAATTCCATAACTTTTCCCATCAACTACATTTCATTTTCCAAGTCTTCTATGGAGCTTTCAAACTAATCTCTTTATTCTTTATCATTCCCATCACTTAGTTGGTTGTAACCATCTTCTTTATCTTCACTCAAATACATATATTTTATCTCAAGGTATTGTTTGTCTTACTCTACTTGCTCACTTATCTATTCACTCAAACTATATCTCATCATTTCTCTCTTGAGTTTCTTACAAATCAAATTATTTTTCCTTCTTTCATCTCTCATGGATTCCATCTTCTGTTTCTTTACATGTTGCTAGATTGGCCACTTGAATGGCTTCTTCCTCATCACCCATCCAAAATATGGGATTCACATTTCTCTTATCTTCTCTAGAATAACTATAAACTTATCCATTTTTTGCCTAATTTCAGCCATATCTCTCTCTATCTCTCTCTCTTATTAGTGTCATCTTGCGCCATCTTCTTCTTGTGGTAGCTTACATCAACTTTTCCATGTTTTATATTTTCTCTCTCTTTCATCATCTCTTTGAATATTTCTAACTCCTTGGCCTCATCTAGACCTATACCTATTTTTGACAAGCCTTCACTCACTTTCTATATCTTGACATCTCACTGGGTCTATCTCATTTACTATGACCTCACTTGGGTCATTCACTTCTGTCCTTCCACTGGGACACTCTATCTCCTCAAGCTCACCTATGAGCTCCTATTTGAGCTTTCTCCACATCTATATCACTCATTTAAACCTCCAATGGATTAGGGATGGCTACCAACTTCTCTCAACCTTCATGCACACTTCACACTATCTCATCAATGCATCAAAACTCAAATGAAAAACAAAACACAATTTATGCCTTTTTGATTGTTGGTTATCCTTGATTTCTCTTCCCATAAAATTGATCCTAAATCTAATACAACATGATGTAGAGCATCATTATATACTCTTCCCATAACCCAAACTTTGATACATGCAAACCATAATCATTCAAAGAAACTCCTCCATTTATTCTTGTTCTTCTAGGCACAGTATCATTCCTAATTTCATGTTAAAATTTTCATAGATCAATTGTATAGGCTTATTTATGAGTCTCAATCTCCTTTTGAGTCATAAAACATCCTTACATTTATGCAAACATCTCACTTTCACATAGTTTTGTCACTTTCTCTTTCTTTTGTTTCAATCACTCCCTACATATATGCCCCCAAACACTGCTACAACAATACTTGTCCCTGCACTCTTATCTTTCCTTGCTATCATCACCATTAATTCAACCAAAAAAATACTAATGTCATGCTTAGTTGCTTCATTTTATTGTACTAATACAACTAAGGCTTCCTCTTGCTCTTTATTTTCCTTCACAAATTCTTCAACTACTGCAACCTATACCATCTCATCATTTTCTCTCACTTCAACATTCAATGCTCTAGTACCTTGTATTCTAGTTTAGGTTCCTTGGATCATCCTCTTTTGCTACTTATATTCCACTATTCTCTTGTTGCTCCTCTTTGCTCTCTTACTTGCCTCTATCAAAAACTATTCTTCTTGTCTCATGTCATTGCTTGCTTTCATCATCAATTTTCACTCTATGTGCACTCTCTCTTGCTTCTTTACCTATATCACATGGGTTGTACATGCCCCCAAACACTATTGTAATTGTACTTGTACCTAAAATATTATCTTTCCATGTTATCATCACCATGCTTTCAACTATAACAATAACAATGGCATGCTTAGTTGCTTCATTCTACTATACTATTGCAACTAAGGCTTCCTCTTGGTCTTTGTCTTCCTTCACAAACTCCTCAATTTCTACAACCTATACCATCTCATCCTTTTCTCTCACTTAAAAATTCAATTCTCTCTCCAAGGTTTCCAATTATACCTCTAATTTCTCACTACTATCATATACAAACTTGTAATCAAATTCCATACCTTTGCCCATCAACTAAATTTCATTTTCTAAGTCTTCTATGGAGCCTTCAAACTAATCTCTTTCTTCTTTATCATTCCCATCACTCAATTGGTTGTAACCATCTTATTTATCTTCACTCACATGCATCTATTCTATCTCAAGGTTTTGTTTGTCTTATTCTACTTTCTCACTTGTCTGTTCACTCAAACTATATCTCATCATTTCTCTCTTGAGTTTCTTACAAATCAACTTATTTTTCCTTCTTTCATCTCTCATGGCTTCCATCTTCCGTTTCTTCACATGTTGTTAGATTGGCCACTTGAGTGGCTTCTTCCTCATCACCCATCCACAATATGGGATTCCCATTTCTCTTATCTTCTCGAGCATAACTATAAACTTATCCATTTTTTTTCCTAATTTCAGCCATATCTCTCTCTCTTATTAGTGTCATCTTGCACCATCTTCTTCTTGTGGTAGCTTACATAAACTTTTCCATGTTTTATATTTTCTCTCTCTTTCCTTATCTCTTTGAATATTTATAACTCCTTGGCCTCAACTAGACCTATACCTCTTTTTGACAAGCCTTCACTCACTTTCCATATCTTGACATCTCACTCGGTCTATCTCATTTACTATGACCTCAATTGGGTTATTCACTTCTCTTGTCCTTCCACTGGGACACTCTCTCTCCTCAAGCTCACCTATGAGCTCTTATTTGAGATTTATCCACATATATATCACTCAATAAAACCTCCAATGGAATAGGGATGGATACCAAATTCTCTCAACCTTCATGTACACTTCACACTATCTCATCAATGCATCCAAACTCAAATGAAAAAAAAACACAATTTATGCATTTTTTATTGTTGGCTATCCTTGATTTCTCTTTCCAAAAACTTGATCCTCACTCTGATACCAAATGATGTATAGAATCATTATATAATCTTCCCATAACCCAAACTTTGATACATGCAAACCATAATCATTCAAAGAAACTCCTCCATTTATTCTTGTTCTTCTAGGCAAATTATCATTCCTAATTTCATGTTAAATTTTCATAGATCAATTATATAAGATTATTGATGATTATCAATCTAATTTTGAGTCCTAAAACGTCCCTAAATTTATTCAAACATATCACTTTCACATAATTTGGTCACTCTCTCTTTTTTTTGTTTCAATCACTCACATTGGCCTATACTAAAGTTATTGGTTTCTTTAAACCAAACTACCTTCAACTCTTGACAGGTTTCAATGTTCACAACTTGTAACTTATAAAATCCCTATTATTATTGATATGCATGTCTCAGTCTCTTAAATCTTCCTTTCATTCTTAATCATTCACTTGTCATATCAGCACCTCAACTAAATTATGCTTTTAATAGCCTTTTTTGTTAAAATCTAGCTAGTATGGATTGGTACAATAGAATACTGAGAAACTTAGATTACTTTCAAATACCCTTTATCACATTTGTGTTCTCTTTACATTTTTATTCATTTAATCTTTCTGTAGACATCATTTTTAGCATCTTCTCTTTATGGATTAGCCTCTTATTAGGCCTTATTAGATCTGTTAACCACTTAATCACTTTTATTCCATACATACAGACTCCTACAAGTTTTAAACCCTACAAGTATTATTTATCACATTATCCTCTTCAAAATTACCAACTTGGGTGAATTCCATTTATCACAATTCAAAGTATTGGATTTTTACGAAATTAAACCTAATCTAGGGTTTTTGTAAAGTACATAGGCTCGAGAGGGCTCAAGTTGGATTTAAATAGTTTTCACTAACTTTCAAATGCTCATATCACCCAAATAAGGTATGATCAAATTAAGACATAATTTGTAAATTTTTTCTTAGCTTGATCAAAGATTTGATTCAATCCTTACTTGGTTTCTTAAATTCTTACAAGTCTCTTATTGTACTATGTAACCCTGAATGGGTCTGTCTCAAGTTACATTAAATATCCTTGCATCTTAATCTTTAAAGAGAATTTACTAAGGTATGCATGTTATAACTAAAACTTCTCAATGATTCAAATATTCTTGGTTACCCTCAAAACATGTTCTAGATATTTATTTTCCAACATCCTTTAGCTATAGTCTGCCTAGATCAATAAATAAGGTTTACAAATACATGTTTACTTACATCTCATCTTTAAAATAATGTTCAGTGGTTCTTTACTAGCCCATTATTAGGCTTAATCCATATCCTCTCCATAGGGATCACATTCAATCAAACCTTCAATCATAAAAATCAAGATTCTTTGACTCTATCTTACTACCTAGATTACATACATAGTTTGTAAATGCTTGAACAAGGGTCTTGTATGCACAATCAATTGACCCAAAGTTATTAAGAAATTATTTTAATATTTATTTATAACATATAAACTCCATATGTTGATTTTTTACCATCACATACCATTCACCATCCATTACTTCGACTAAAAATAAGTTTCTTATTATAGACCACCAAATAGAGCAGATAACCTTATCCTATTTAGTTATAGATATCATCATATGTGTATTTTAACAACTTACAATCTTACCTTGACAGCTATACATCGAGAGTCATCTTCCATTACACCTTAACTTTATTATAAGGGTTTTTTTCTTCACTAATATTTCAAAATTCAAAATTTGTACTGAGTTCCTATTGCAATCATACAAAAGGCTAGTTCTTGTCAACTTTCACAACACAAAATGCATAAAATAAAGATTCAAAAATTTAAACATATCAATATAAATCTTGAATGAGATCAATATATAGATACAAATCAATTGTTTTATATATACTATATTTTAATTTATTTTTACACTGTCTATATTGTCTTATGGTAGAATATAGGGTTTTCTCAATGTCTTCATTTCATTGTCCTGCTTTGCCTCTCCAAGCCTACATGCTAACTTCCTACTGACTACTTCCTAGCTATTCTTATGAAAACATATAACTCTTTATTCAATCCAAAAAACTTGTTAAAAACAAGAAACTACCTTTCTAGCTACCCACTTACTTGTAACCACGTTTGACAACTACTTCAAAAGGGTCTTTTACATTAAACATTTCTTAATTTTACCACCTTTATATGGTTATGTACACAAATCATATTCTTATCACAAACATTGACTCACTTAAGACCCTACACAAAATTTCACTAGTATGACATTCCTCAATTACCTCACAAAAGACTCCTAACATGCTAAAACACATTTAAATTTTTAAATGCCCATTTTGGTAGGAAAAGATAAAAGGGCCACCTAGACACACAAATGAACTAATATAATGACTCTAATGCCTTCTAAGTCATATTTTAAGACCAAAGACACAATCAAATGGACATCTTTTCTTAATGCCCCTACATCAAAATTCCACATAATTAAAAGTGACACATATAATAGTCATCAACATATTAGAAGATGAATCTAAAAGGCATATATGCTATATGCTTTATAATATAATGTCTTTGACATTTAATAAACATCAAGTGGGTTTTAGTGCAAGAGTGAGGATGATGGTGTAAAATGTGTTGCCTAATCATCCACCAAGGTAAAAATCCTAGGAAATAACAAAAGTGATGAGGTTAGGATTGTACCCTTGACAAATAAGGTAGAATTGAAATTAAAAATACTAGTGCTCTTTTACTCAATGTGTAGTGTTTGTAAGATTGTTAGATATCAAGTGTAATATTCTGTGTCCTTGATGTGATTTTATAGTGGCTTATTTAAAATATTTCCTTTAATTGACCTTTCTAAAATCGTAAGAGAGCTGTTATAACATGTCTCAAATTTGAAAAAGTGGTTTTTGGAGCATGGGGGATAGGGCCATAGTGTGACCCTATCCAACCTAGTGTGTTGTTGTCCTATAAAGAGAAAGATTGTTAGAATAGGTTGACAAGAGTTTATAAGTAGCATGGGGATGAATATGACTATATAAATGATATATAGAGCATTTGTAAGATAATGAGTAGAATAGTGAAGGCTCTCATAGAGATTCAGAGTACTAGAATAGTTTATAGCCCAAACAAAGTATAAATATCAAAGATTAAACATTTTAAAGCAATTATTGATTTAATTTTTGTGTCTCAAACTAGGTCATTATCAAGGGATCTAAAATTTCATGCATAAATTAGTCTTTGGGGTGTTTGAATTGATTCTTATAACTTTTTTTGTTCATGGTATAGCTTCTAACCCATTACATTATAATTATTAGAGTAGGATAAAATAACATCCTTAACCTCTGAAAAGATGAGCCTAGTGAGGAAAATGCAACCACAAACAAAAATAAAACTTTTGTCAAAAATATTATGTTAAAAACATGAAACACAATATAATTTTTTGAAAGATGCCTCACTTGGACTGCAATACTAAATATGTATAAATCATCCTTCTTGAAAAGAAATGATATGTATTGAAGCAAATGCACTTGCAAGGTTTAAAGCTAAATTCAAAAACCCTTAATAGTATTATGATAGTGTCCACCTAAGTAGGGATTTTTGATTACAACATAGATATCATCAAATTTTACATTAGGATGTGTGTACCTTCATATACATGTACACAAAACATGAAGGTACTGAAAAATAATTTTTTAAAACTATCCTTTGTTTTTTGATATTCCAAGGACATTTATGTAAAAAATTATCTATCCATACCTTTACATAGATTCTTAATATGCATGTGCACAATATTTAGAAACAATTTAGAACAAATATTTTAAATATAGTTTTATGCAATAAATCTTTTCTATCGGGATTATGCATTACCATATATGTAAAAGAAAAATAATTTGTTCAATTTAAAATAAATATGAAATATTAAACAAGAATGATTTTGAAATGGATGTGTTGTGTTTGAAACTATTCATATATTTTTAATCAAACTTCTCGATCCATCAAATGATACTCTATCAAATTTGTGAGTATGTAGTTATAATTTAATGCAATTAACTATAGTTAATTTTTAATGGAAAGTTATGTTATAGGATTTATTAACAATTGATTTATCCTTGACTAGGCTTAATGAAAGATCATAAAATGAGGGAATGTAAACCCTTCAACTCTTTTAACATTATCATATACATCCATCCACAAATAATATCTTTCTTTCTCTCTATTTTTTTTAATCTTACATTGAATCACATTGCAATATGTAGTAGTGTCCATTTAATTCATAGACATAAAACTTATAAGATGATTTAAGTTCTTTCCATGACCTACATATATGCCTCCAGTTTAAAATATAGTTATAGAGTTAACAACCCATTAAACTTACAAAAAATTACACCCTATTTCAAGACTTCCAAAAAAATCATCAGTTATCATAAGGTTTGCAATTTCATATCCAATCATGTCTTTAGGCCTACTCCCTATTATGTCTTAAATACATTTATTTTATCAATGCATTTAATAGAGAGTTGTCCCAATTCCAAGAGACAACTGTCAAATGGTTTCATGTTAGTGACCCATTGCCACATCAGTTTAGCCATTGCATCAGTCCTTACACATTTCAAGCACCACATTAGCAACATGAATCATCAGAAATTCAAATATTAGAAATCACATTTAAGATAAGAGGCAATAAAGGATGAGTGGAATAATATACCAAAATGACAATCAAAATATACCAGAATTGCATTCAAAATATACACGTAATATGAATGAGGAGACTTTATTATTAAGGAAGGAAACACATGGGATAAAGAAGTAAAATCAAGTGAAGGAAACAATATGGAAGGTATATATACATATGTTAGAACTCCAATTAATGACAAACAAAATCTTCTTGATAAATATTTTTTCTTTCCATCCCTCTTCAATCTTAGTGATTTACAGTTGCATTTGAAGACCTCATAGCCCAATTATTTAAAAGTCATTTTATATTTTTAATAAGATTTTCAATTTTATTTGATTATAAATTTATGAAATCTTCATGATAAGATTTTTCTTTGCATCCTTTTTCACTTGTGATGATGTATTATGGTATTTCAAGACCTCCTCAATACAATTATTTAAGAGGCATGGAATCTTTTCAATAAGATTTATATTTTTCATTGGTTATCAATTTTTGAACATGACACCTATAATTAAAGACACATGAAATATTCCTGATAAGATTTTTATTTCTATCCCTCCTCCCTTTTAGTTATGTATTGTTAAATTTGAAGACCTCACTACCATAATTATTTAAGGGATTTGGATCTTTTTAATACTATTTCTACTTTTTATTGGTTATCAATTTTTAAACATGACACATATGATTAAAGACAAACAAAATATTCTTAATAAGATTTTTCTTTCTATCCCTCCTCACTTTTGGTGATGCATGGTTTCATTTGAAGACCTCATCATCTTTTTAATAATATTTTCACTTTTCGTTGATTATCAATTTCACCTCTTTATTGTACAAGCCATGTCTCTACAATAGACTTGGTTGTAATGATTTTTTTCTTTCCTTTAATAAAAAATAAATAAACATTAAGTGTGTTATAATATAACAATGAGGATGATGGTGTAAAAGGTTCCCTAACTATTCACCACGGTACAAATCTCAAGGGAAATTAAAAAGGATGAGGTATAAAAATTGAGTTTCAATCCCCCAAAAAGTAAATAAACTCCCTGATAAGATTTTGTTTTGAATTTTAAATAAATTTTTGAACATTATTAGATGATATTTAAGGATACGTATAACTAGGTAATGAAATTACCCCTCACCTAGCCACGACCACTAGGACTACCTCACTTAACATAGGAATGTACCTTCCTAAAATATTATCCAATGGGATCCATCTTCACAATGACATATGCCATAAAAAATAAAAATAATTTTGTTTTTAATTTTAAATTAGGGTTTTAAAAATATTACATGATATTTAAGTCTATGTCTAATTAAGCAACACAATGACCCCTCCAGCTACAACCACTAAGACTACATCACTTAACATATTCATGCACCTTCCTAAATATTGTCCCATGGGACCCATCTTTGAAATGACATATGCCACAAAAATAAACAATAATATTTTTGTTGTTTATTAGGCATGGTTTAAGGAGATGAGTTAACTTGACCTTCACGTAGATAAAAAAAATCCTTCAAAACATTTAAAATGAATGTCAAATCATCATATAGCCCTATAAAATACATGCATTTCCAAATTTGTCCCAGTTTAGTCCACTTAAATGAATTTATAGAATTTAAATCTATGAAAAGAATATTATTCTTCAAAAAATAAGTCAAATCTCCACAACATTTTTTTTTAAAATGGAACATTCACACATACTAAGAAGTTTTAAATCACTTCATTTAATTATTTCAAACCCAATCATTCGATATCTATTTAATAAAATTACATTTATAATATTATCTATCAACATTATTTTATTTTATTATAAACTATACCATTGATTAATTATTAACATAAAATAAGTATGCTATCGAACCTAAAGTAGTGTGGTCATAGTCGGGGGTCCCAATGAAGGAATGTCCTTAACCCTATAGCTAAATTTAGATAATGGAGACAAAAAACATTCCTATATTACTCAATGAAACATGGCCTTTATGACAAATGTTCACAATGACTCTCTACATTTTATCTATCTCTCACTATCTCTAAGATATATGAGCTTTACATTAACTCTTTGTTGTAGACTATGTAACTTCCTCTACTAAGACCTCTCTCTGCTCTATGATATCCTCTATTGGACTTTGTGGTCATTTTATTTCTATGGCCCCATATCAAATCTTATATTTCTTTCAAAATTCACCCAATCTCAATCCACTTAAATGAATTGGTAGAATTCAGATCTATAAAAGGAATATTATTCTTTAAACAATCAATCAAATCACCAAAATATTTATTTTTGATAATGAACCATTCATACATACTCATAAGTTTTAAATCATGCAATTTAATTAATTCAAACCTGATCATTTGAGATCTATTAAATAAAATTACATTTATAATATTATCAATCGATGTTATTTTAATTTATTCTAAACTATACCATTGATTAATTATTAACATGAACAAAATATTCTATCTAACCTAAACTAGTGCAATCATAATCATGGGGCCTAGTGAAGGGATGCATTTGACCTTGCAACTAAAGTCACACAACGGAAAAAAATAAAAATTCTTATATTAATCAATGAACCTATCCTTTATGATATATATAAATTCACAATGACTCATTAAACTTTCTCTATCTCTCTTGATTTGTAACATATATAAGGTTTACATTCACTTTTTATTGTAGAATATACAACTTTCTCTACTAAGACCTCTCTGTGCTCTATGATCCTCTCTATTTGACTTTGTGGCCATTCTATTTTTGTGGCCCCATATCAAAAATTATCTTTATTAATCTTTTTTCTTGAGAACCAACCCATTTTATATGGTTGTGATCACTTTTGCATCTCTAGTCCCCATCTTTCAAATTTTCTTGTAACTCCCTTGTGGAATCAAGAGAAAAATGAACCATTACACAATTGTCTTCTTGATCTTTTCCCCATGAAAAATGTTTTTCACAAGAGGTTTTATGCCTCATGGATACTATTGACTAGACACTTTCATTCCAAATTTTTTAAAGAGACCAAAAACATCTCAAATGGTGATCCCAAGTGAAATGTATGGTCACTTAAATTTCAATAAATGTCATGACATTATGATGTGACCAATTTGAAATTGTGACTATTAATTCACATGATCATGTCACATGGTATAGGTACACAAATTCAGTACAAGTCTTGTTTCAGGATAATTTTAGGTGACTTTATATGTATATATCTAAAACTTAAAAATAAATACTTAGTGGCACTTCTACTTTAATCTTTCGATTGTGTAGACACTATTCATGAAATATAAAGAACCTCAATATTATATACTTGGTTAACTCAGACCTTGGTTGTTCTTCTCAATTTTAGACCTTTCTTGATTTTAAAAGTCTTGCATCTAATGTATATTGTGCCCCTTGGCCTATATCTTAGTCTGAATAGACTTATATTGATGACCAAGACCTTATATCTTGCCCAAAATGCTTAAAACTTGATTATCTTTTACCTCTACAAGTTTTGAGTTTGTACCTACTTTCTAGTTCCATAGACACTAGCATCTAGGATAGACACCTATGTCAATGTTAGTGTCCTTTGACGTAAGTGTCTAGTACTTTAAAGTCATCTAATTTTCAAATGAAACATATTCTAATGGTTGGCATAAGTGATTTAATGCAAGTTTATTTTCCAAAGGGATTGATATAAATACAAGGTCAACCCTCATTCATTACTCACCTAGAAAATACCAAAAATACACCAAGGCAACTTAGCAAAGCATTATAATAAGCATTCAATTGAGAAAAGCTTCCCTATTTTCTCCTATTTCCATATCAATCATAGGTATAATACATCTATAGGTTTGAAATATTGAAGGAACAACCTAAGAGCTATATTTTCCATGTTACAAGCTAGGTCATTATTGTAATTGATTATCATATATTGTATGATTCACACATAAGCCAACATGTAGGGGAGAACTACATTAGTTTAAGGCCCTCCTCAAAGTATTGGATATATAGACATTGCTCACTGACAGAGGGGTCTTTAGGGTCATATCAACACCATGTACCCACTAACCCAATTTCCCCCAAGGTCAATATGAATATGAATAACTAGGGTTTTGTAAATTCATAATGAGTGATAGTCTATGACTTACATCTGAATGCACTAGAGTAAATGTGATGACAAACCTAGAATCATATAGGTGGTTACATCCTATTTCAATAGGTATTATATACAAGATATGAGTGTCAAACCTAAATATTAACGTCAACATAATCACCTTAGGCTAATGCAAGTGTCTGTATCTCTATAAGCATTCAATCCAAAATCTAACAATTGTTCTAGAATCACCTTCCTATCTATTTTCTACATGTTCTATATCCATAACTACATCAACATCATAACAAGCTAATTATATTACATCTTTGTCATTTTCATATCTAGTATAGTTATACTTACTATTTTTATCATAAATCAACATAATAAATTTAGCATATGTTACATATGATTTTAACACCCAATTGGCCTACAATAGATATGATTATCACCCTTGGGCATTGTTATTTATATACCCCCCTTTAATTTATAGATAATCCCAATATAGAACCATTTTAGGGTTTAATATTTGGTGAACCCGATCCTTGAACATCAAACCCTATGGTACCATTTAGGATTTTTATTACTTGATTTGTCCTAATATTTATGTTCTTTATTTCTCTCTTTCATCATGGATGACATCAATTGCTTTGATGATTATGGTTACGAAACCCTCCAAATTTATATTAAGGAAGGGGTTAAAATTGATTTCTCTTGTATCATTCCAAATGTTAAATCCTCAAATATCAAATATTTAAATAGTGGTATCTACCATCCCTCTAATCAAGTTCATATTCTCACCATTTAAAGAGATGATTTGACCCATCTTAAGGAATATAAATAGCCTTTACATGTATTTATTATACCACCACCATATTATTTTACCCTTCAATATTTGATAAAATATAGATATAAAGGCCAAGGATTGGGGAAACATGAGTAAGGTATAACCCACATTATATGTATTAATAAAAATATAAATTATTAAGTCTTGGGATTTTTAGAAAAAATCTGAGTCACAAACTAGGAAAGTCATGTAATTAGGTCCTTCATGCACATTTTGACACAAAAATGGTTGAATATGACCAAGATGCTCCTTTATATGATCATCAAAGGTTTTTAAAAAATACATAAGGAAATTATGATTGATTTACAAACTAATTGTAAAGGGAGTAAACCAAATTCTTCCAATGGTCTAAGCTATTATAATTATATACCAAAAGTACCAAATTTCAAAGATCCGGTACCATTACCGATATATCCTAAATTTAGTGATCATGAACTTACACTTGTTATCCATGAGGATGATGATACTCATATGCCTTGATTTTAAAAAAGGGGGTGGATTAGAACCAATGATAACACCTATGAAAAACACCACTATTCCTAGGGAATATCTTATGTCTATGATCACTATTGCGGATCTTAAAAAACAAGTTTATATAATTTAAATACAAATGGATTTATATAATACTAATGTAAATGTGAATTAATTTAACAATCAACCTCTTGCAAAATGTATAATTGAATATCCATATCGACAATATTTTGAACTACTAGATTTACCTCTCTTTTTGAGCTATAAGGATCCATTTGACCACTTGATTAACTATGTACATTCTTTTAGTCATTGGAAAAAATATGACAAACTATTGCTAAAATTATTCCATATGAACATTTTTGATGAGGCTAAAAATTGGTTCTATAGCCTACCAAAAGGTTCCTTAAACATTTTTTGATAATTACAAGATATGTTCTTCATGGTTTTTGAAATATCCATAAGGTGCCAAAACATACAATAGAACATTTGCAAAATTTCAAACAACATGATGATGAATCATTTAAATATTATATTATTAGATTTAAAATTACATCATATCAGCTAGCATTTAGACCCTCAGATTTATAATTACAATTTATTTTTAATTGAGGGATTCTTTCAGCATTAAAGGAAAGAAAATTACATAAACAATATGAGTCATTTACACATTTATATGTGGATGTGAATAGATATGATTAATTCATCCTTACTCACCCAAAGGAGCTTAACATATCCCATTCTGAGTATCAAATGTGTATTCCTCAAACAAAGGAGGGAGATGAATTACCAAATGAACATTATGAAAAAAATGTGGTATCCCTAATCTTTATATGACTAGTTTGTAAATGTTTGTTAACATGGGTCCAATCTAAGGTTCATATTTTATACAAGAATATAAAGTGAACAAAACAAAAAGAATCCATAGACCAAAAAATTTAACAATTACCTTATTCATAACAAATTGGAATAACCATATTGATCCTACACAAGCAAAAACTACTCCTAATGTAAGACATTTACAAAAAAATGGATTCAATATAAAAAACTTACAAATACAATAGTGAAACAATTACTATAGTAAATTGGCCCAGTACATTCCATAAAAGTTTGTTTTGGGTATACTTATGTAAAATTTCATGATATGGTAATAATCCATAGAATTTTTTTGAAATATGAAAATTATTTGGATTTTGAAATATTAGGTGTACATTATGTAGTATATGCACCTTAGATATGTATCATGATGAAACTTTGTATAAAAATGGTACCAATGTATACAAGTATGCCACAACTATGAATCTAAACCATATAATTATGTGTTTTGGTCAATTGAAAAAAAATGTAAGTGTGAAGAACATGCTTCTAAAGCATGCCCCCACTATATATGGATAAATCTAAAAAATGAAATAAGCACCAACGTGGAGAAATATGAAAATTGATATAAGTGTGTGTGTGTGTGTGTGTGTGTGTGTGTGTGTGTGTGTGTGTGTGTGTGTGTGTTAATCTTAATTTTAAATCCTTACAATGATACATATTTCAATTCAACCTACCAATAGGCAAGGAATTTATATTGATACATAGGTGTACTCCTAAACCTTCCTCTTTTAATTTTAATATTTTTAATAATTTCAATTTTAGATTATATTCACTGATTATGTATTGTAACATGTTCTTGGTTGTAGTCCACTCATTAAAAAATCACTCAATTTGGACTCAAGCAAAGGCATGGTGTGTTATACACACCTAGGTACACATTTCATCTCCTTTAAACCAACAATTTCATTACTATATTAAGGGGCGTAATGTATACATTGCTTGTGAATTACACAATACCTCACTCTTGTATGCTTGGAAAACTTAGACATTAGTTATTTATCTTAATTATGAACCTTTCCCCCTTTTAAAAGTCTTGCATTTGCTCTATCTTGTGCCCCTTGGCCTATCTCTTAGTATGACCAATCTTATGTTGACGAACCAAACCTTCTATCTTGTCCAAAATGCTTAAAACTTGTTTATCTTCCATTCTAAAAGTTCTTATTCTATACCTAATTTATTGTTCCCTAGATACTAGTGTCTGGGATAGACATCTATATCAATGCTAATGTCTCGCTTTGACACAAAGTATATAGTTCCCTAAATTCATATAATTTTTAAATGAAACATATCCTAATGGTTGGCCTAAGTGATTTTAAGTGAGTTACTTCTCCAAAGGGATTTAAATAAATATAAGATCAACCCTCATTTGTTCCTCACCTATAAAATACCAAAAAGAGACCAATTCAACTTATCAAAACATTTAATTAATCAAATGTTCCCTATTTTCTCCTATTTACATATCAGTCATAGGGACAACACATCTACAAGTCTGAATTACTAAAGGAGTAGCCTAAGAGGTATATTTTCCAAGTTACAAGCTAGGTCACTATTGTAATTATTTGTCACATATTACATGATTCACGCACAAGCCACCACATAGGGGATAACTACATCCATCTAAGACCCTCTTTATAGTACTAGATATGTAGGCAAGGCTCACTGACAGAGGGGTATTTGGAATCAACTCAACACCATGTGCCCACTAAGTCATTTTTTTCCAAAGTCACTATGAAGATGAAGAATTAGGGTTTTAAAAATTCATGAGGAGCAATAGTCCATGACATAGATCTAAATACACCAAATTGAAGGCAAAGATAAACATAGAAGCATCTAGGTGGTCACATCCTATTTCAACAGATTTTCCATATAGGACACCTACATTGAACCTAGATAGTAGTGTTGATGCAACCATCCCAAGTTAACACAAGTGTCCATGGATTAAAAAGCACTCAATCTAAAATCTGATGAATATTCTAGAATTGCCTTCCAATCTTATTTTTACCTATTCTAGATCTAGAACTGCATTAACATCAGAATGAGCTACGTGCATTACTTATTTGTCATTTTTATATCTAGTATAGTTTTACTTACTATTTTAAACATAACTCAACAAAATAAATTCAACATATGTTATATCCAATTTTATCAACTAATTGTCATGTTGTACATCTAGTTATCACCCTTATGTATTGTCATTTATATATCCCCCTTTAATTTATAGATAATCCAAATCTAGAATCCTTTTAGGGTTAAACAAATTGTGCTATTGATTCTAATTGGCTGTGTGACACCATTGTCTTATATTTTTTAGCTAGACTTTCCATATTACAAATATCTTTGGTCCTTCCATTAATCTTGGAGTCTTTTTAGGCCATGAGTCATTTCTACCATTTACAATTAGTATCAATTATCGATACCAATTAAAGATGATGGAACTCACCTAAGAATATTTTTAATTCATTTTGGGCACACTTCACCTTATTACCATTATTTGGGCATGTTTTAACTTATTTTGGTTGGATTTTGCATTCCACTGGGTCCTTAATTCAAAGTTAGAGGCTTCTATATATACAAAGTCATTGTAAGGCATTTTGGGGACAAGAACTTGGTATTATCAAAAACTAGACAAGATTACATATTACATCTATAAAATTATTAAATATAAATCTAATGTTTATAAAGGTCAATTTACATCTGAATGCCTATACCAAAGGATAATATAGGATAAAATGTATCTAGACTAGCATCCACAATTACAAACATAAGCATTAGAGAGAGAACTACATTCAAGTTTGATCCCTCTTCGAAGTATTAGAAATTTAGTGTAAAATTTTAATTGGTCAATCAACAAAGATTGGCCAAGGTCAATCCAAATCAACCCCTTTTATTGACATCCCCATTTGATATTGGCTTACTTGTATAGAACTAGGGTTTATAATAGATGTTCATCTACATGATTTTGAAGGTGATAAAATACATTAAAAATCATTACAAACATGGGTTCATCATCCCAAAATAAAACATGATTTATGTATATGCAAGGTCAATACCAACCACTATAGATCAATATCAACTATCGATTCTAACCAAACCAACCTAATAGAACTAAATAACAAAAATTAGGTAGAGACAAACCATTTATAGAACATTTACAAAATCCAAAGATGCAACATTCAAACATCTAGAACTCAAAAATAATGCAACAAATAAGTTAAGGTCCTTCTTACTTCTTGTTTCACATTGATTACTATATTTATCTTACATGCTTATCATAGCTCATATTGGATTCATGAGTACTTGTGTATATTATAGAAATATGAAATTAATAAACAAAAAAATGTTATGAAAGGAAAAATTAGAGCATGATAGGTTGAAAAACTAAAAATCAAAGCAAGAAAGGTTGCAAAAGGAATGGGAAGAAAAATAAGGTTACATAAAGAACAATTACAAAGGGAATAATTAAATAATCAAATGGAATAACTAGAAAATGACAATCTATCAAACAAATAAATCACAAAGGAAGAGTTACTAAAGGTCAATTACCAAAATATAATTTGCAAATACAAAATCAAAATAAGAAAAAAGACACCCATGAGAAAGGGTTTCTCATGAATAAAGTAAAAAAAAATATGTTTCTAAAAATACTAATGGTAAAAATGTGGTTTCTAAGGATCAAAACACTATATCTACTTCATTCATAGAGTAACATGATAAGGACTTTACTAGAAAATATATGATTACATATCCATATCAAGAATTTAAGGGATAAAATAATTATCTTCCCAATATTCAAGCGGTTAAACCTGATTATTCTTTAGCTCCAAATAATATGCAAGATAAACACACTTTGGAAGGTAAACACACCATTCTCTACTCACATCACTTCCTACTTTTGAACCATTTCAAGGGGCGTCTCATCAGTATCCCTTTCTTTCTTTCTATTGCAATCACTAGAAGTTTCTATTTTAAATTTCAAGAAGAACCCTACCATGGATCTTATCCACCAGGGCCTCCCTTTTATATTGATAAAAATGGGGGAACCAATATGGTCCAAGAACATTTTTGAGGCAATTGATATTAACAGTGACAAGGAGGAGTTGGAGGTGGAAGGCACTCAATCCTCAACTTCTGAAGAGGAGAATAGAGGAAAGTAGTTGGGGTCTTTTAGTGCCTAGGTTAAGAATAATAAATTTGATCTTGGAAGTCCCTCTTTTTGCTCTAAAGGAAAATCCACCCTAAGGGATGATGGCAACAAGGGCATTGAAGACTCAATTCTAAAAATCCATACTAAAATTGCAATCCAAAATCTCCTCTATGGAGAAATTTGAGAGGCTGAGTAATTTTATTGGTTTAACAAGTTTGTGATGCATGATGGAAAGATCCCTGAGACCCACAACTCTAATGAGGACTCCTTATATAAGGAAACTAGGGAGGAGGATGTAAAAAAATACCCTCAAGTGAACCTCAAAAGGAAGAAGCCAAAAAATGAGGAGGAATAATTCATCAACAATCACACTAGAGGAAAATGTCATAAGAAAGCTAATACTGTGACCAAGAAATTGGTCACCTATTCTAATTTGGAATAACTCTAGTTATTCCCTTTTGTTTGTCTTAGGTCCTTTTTGTGTTCTTGGCTAGTTTTTGGCTGATGTTTAGTAGAAGTTAGTACAATTGTCAAGGTGTTTACCCTTATCTCATTAATTTTTTGTTTTGTTATCTCTCATTTTTTGTTCTACTCTCTTTTGTACTAGGTTCAGGTCCCTTCAACCCATTTTAACATATCAAATAAAAAAATAAGATGTAAGATCCTAATAATGATGAGCATACTCAATAGAAACAAATTTTCAATAAGATAATTACACAATATGGTGTAGTTGGTTTTACATATGTAGATGCAAAAGATGCTAAGAGTGGTATATCAAAATTCAAGACCAAGGGGATGATTATTATTTTGATTTTGATTTTGATTTTTAACACATGCAACTTAACATAAACACCACACTCATGTCACTATTTTAGATATATTCTAGGGTTTTCATACCTAGATCTAAGGTTGGTGATTCAATAAGAGGTACCATAAAGGTAGATGAATATGAATAGGTGTTTTTCATGAGTGAAAAGGGTGGGAATAATGGAGTTAAAATTTATTTACAATGATTTATTATAGGGGATTCATAGGTATTATGAAAAGCATAATTTCACCTTTAATTACAAAATAATTGATCACAAGGCAATGACCAAGGTTAATCCCCTCATCAAATACACAACATTTAGAGGTTTTAAAATATTTCCTTGACTTAGTTTTCCTATTTATCAAAGCCTTATAAAAAAATATCATTTCCAAAGGAATTTAATGAAGCCCTATCGGCCTAGGGTGATTCAAAAAACATTTTACATATGGGGTTTGTACAAAATTATAAGTGTATCATGTGGTTGGGATGGAATGGTGTGGTAAATTATGTAGGGTTTAGATAATATGCTAAATTTATTACCTTGTATTGAAGTTTGTTTATGTAATAACAACCCATTTATGTTGTGTATGCTTATGCTTATAACAAATAAAATCTATTTTGAGTAATTTATTTCGATTGATTGGGTTTTTGGTGTGTTTATCAGAATAGTTTTGAAACAAAAGTATAATCAATTAATTTCTTATTAATGTTTGAAAAATTATATCTAGTAGCACAAGTTTCAACCCCTAAAAATGGAATTTCTTATGGTTTTATTAATGGGGTGAAGACATTTATATATTTGGATATTTATTACATATTTAAATTTACTAATAATATTTTAGATTTTAACTTATTATCCATTCATGAAATCACTTTCAATTTTTAAAAAATAAATAAATTTAATTTAAGATTCATTAATTTATAGCATGATTGTGGAGACTCTTGATCAATAAAACACTCTCCTATTTTTTTAAATAAATAAAATTAATTTGAGGTTTGTACATTTTCTTTGTAAGTGTAATTATAAGTTGTAAGACTTATTGATTTAGGCATGAAATACATGATGATGATTTTTTTGGATTAGATTTATGGGCATGATCTCTAGATGCAGATTTAGGGGCTTAAAGCCAATATAGGTTGATTATAGAATAGAGTAATAGATTTTTTATGTGTTCTATTTTTGGGAAGTCTCGATGAAATCTAAAATATAATAATAAAAATGAATTGGATTATATATTATTGTGTGAATTATTGAAATAAAATTGACTTAGAATCATAGTTGATGAATTATATTACATATTAGCGTGTGAATGATTGAAATTATTGGTCAAACCTTTAAGATGTTGTCAATTATTTCAGAATCATAGATAATGAATTACATTACATATTAGTGTGTGAATGATTGAATTTATTGGTATACCATAATGATTTCATTTGTTAACAATTTAAAATTACTATATGTTCTTATATTTTGGTATCAAAATATTTAATGACAAAATTAAAATCTACTTATTTCAGTGTACATTGAAGTGATAATATTTTTGATTATGTGATGATCTTTCTCTTTACTTGCTAAGTAAATTATATTTGAGCCATCAAAATTTATTTTTTTATTTTGAAGATCCTTCTCTTTCTAAAGTTCAAAATCCATTGCCTCCCCCGCTAAGCCAACTAAACAACAATATCCTTCAAGGAGTATGAGTGCAAATGAATGGATGTTTATGTAGGAAGGAAAGCCACTAGGTAAACTAGGTGTTAATATTCATAGGTCCACCTAGGACATTAACCTAGTTTGTTAATATTTAAGTGTCGATCTCTATCGTAGTGGAAGTTAGCTTTATTTTCACATCATGGAAAATGCCTTAAGATTTTTTTTATTATAGGGATAATTTTTTGTCTAAATATGCAACTCAAATTATCACTATGGTCTATATTCCCTCCTGTTCTCCCAAACAAGGAATGACTCTTAATTTTATGAGGGTGAAGAAGGATTAATATTTACACTTTTAGGGCTTTGTTGATAATCTCTTGTTTTCATAAATAGACTTATTATTTTGATTGCAAGTATTTTTATCATTATAGATTTTGTAAAGGTTTCTAGTTTCATGTTTTAAAAATCCTACCTTTATATAAATTATGTAATAGAGTATATATTATAGGTGCATGGACACCTTTTTCCTATAATATATATCCTTTCTTCTAATCTTCTCTCCTCTCACTTCTTTATTCTTCAACGATATGTAAGACACTTTCATGTTTACTACAAAGGTGAAGGCTCGAATAGAAACCCTCAATTTACCACTAAAAAAACTAAATTATTGAATAAATTTTAGTCCATTTACACATAACATATGTATAAAATTATATATATATATATATATATATATATATATATATATATATATATATATTAAATATTTTTATATCAAACTTGAGGCACCTATCTTGGATTTGTCACATACCAAATTGATTAATTATTTTATTGCCTTCTCTATAGTTTTCTCACTAACTGGGTATAGATGCAATTAGTCTAGCTACACCACTACATTGGACTCAAAATAATTTTTCCAAGAAATAAAAAGGCTCCAAACTCTATTGTATGTCCAAGATATCATAATTTTTTGATTACATTCTCCATATAAGAAGAAAAAACTTTGTATTGTAATAAAATTGAAATTCATATTTGTATTGACATTTCACATTATTAAACTCCACCTCCTACCCAAATTCCATTGTAATTTACACCTATCATAAGTTACACCTATGATGTAATTAAAATGAATAAAATTTAAATGTATTATTTTAATATAAATTATAATTATTAAAATATAAACTTAACTTTCTTTTTTATCTCTTCTCTACAAGTAACAATTCAATTAAATCAAATAAAGTAACCCTATCAGTACTCCCTTTCTTGTTGGTCAAAATTTATTTATTGAAAAATGTCCTAAAAAAATAAGTAATTGAGAACATGTCTCTAGTATTGTATGATGTTATTGTGGGTAATTTTATGTATGTAATACTCTATACCAAATTTATCATTGCTTATGTAGTGGGACTAGTGAGTATATTTATGTCAAATTTGAGAAAGGAACATTTGACTGTGGTGAAGATGATATTCTTGTTTTTATATAGAACATTAGACTATGAAATTTTATATTAGGGTAATCTTGGTGTAGGAAATACATTGAATCTACATGGTTTTTTAGATTTGGAATGGGCTTGATATCTTGATTGTCGAAGATCTACTAGTGGGTATGTGTTCATATTTTTTGGTTGATTTTTACATTGAATGATCAAACAATAAGATAGTGCTAGGATATACACTATAGAGGCTAATTAAATGGTAGCTACTCAGGAAAATAAGGACGTAGTTTGGACTAAAAGGTTAATTATGTCTATTAGGTTTTTTCAAAAGGTTGTAAGGATATATTTTGACTCTCAAAGTTAATTTTTTATAGTAAGGACCCCTAAGTGTCACTATATAATGAAACATATTGATGTGAAATATGATTTTATAAGGTGAATGGTGGAGGATAATAAGATTTTGTTAGATAAGGCAGATAAAATTGAGAACATTATTGATTTACTGATGAAGGTTGTGTATTGATAAATTTTATTGATTCAAAAAATCAAAAGACATAATTGTCCTTAGCTACTATAGGTATGGTCATGTGCCTCCTAAGGAAAGTATTCAATAGTGGGAGATTTTTTGAAGTGTGTTATTTATTTTTCATGATTTACACTCTACCAAAATGTAGTGCCAAAATGGGACCTTCCCCCTTTCTAGGGCCATATTAGCATGGATTTGGGTGGTTTTAGTCCATGTTTTATATAACCCATGGTTTTGGTACACATGGTGTTTTGATACCTATTTGATAGATAATTATCGATGTGCCCATATATTCTTTCACACATGGTAGAGGTCAATAAAAACTTGAAAGTACATTATTGTAATGTAAATAGTTGAGTTATTATAATAAAGGAGGTAATGTTATGGTGTTTTTACCTAAAAGGGTTTTATTAGGTGAAATCATGTGTGCTATGTATTCTTGTGTTTATTCCATTTTCCTTATTATTTTATCTTAAGAATTTTATTAGTGTTACTTATCTCATTTTAGCTTTTCGGTTTTATTCTTATCGTCACATTAAATGTCTATGGATAAGCTTAGCTTTAGTTAGGTCGTATCTACGACAACACTTTATAAATATGAAAAAATATTAGTTTGTGTCTGATGTCTAATCAAGAAGGATACATTCTCAATTATCTTAATTTCAACACTAGATAAGTGATTATATGAAATAATATTGATATTCTTATAATTTCTTTTAAAACTATACAATCATTTTGCACTACTTATTGCAATAGAATCCATGGAAACCCTTCAAGATTACTTTACCAATTGGATTCATGCCCTCTAAACTAATAAGAAACATATATACATAATAATTAATGGATATTAACCAAGATAATAAGAGGAATATCATAGGTATTTACAATAATTGGTTTGAACTAACTCAACTATCTAAATTTCATCTAGCTTAGCTAGATTCATGCCCATAACAATGTTGTATGAACTAGTAAATTTATATAGAGGATTATTATTCATTAGGGTTACTCATGTAATGGATCTCAAAAAAATTCATTATGGTCTCAATCATATTGGGATTCATAATTTTACTAAGGATAATATTTGTTTCTAGGTGTGTATTGATCCATTGTTATTTATCGAGATTTAATGATATCGAGTCATTGTTCTCATTTTCTAAATATATGTATGAGAATATAGATAATTTAAAGTAATTTGGAGTAAACGATAATAAATCAAAGATTTAATAATCATCACTATTTTATTTAAAATATTATTTATTTCAATTTCCAAAGTAAATTCTACCACACTTCCAAGTTTCTATGACAATCATATATTTGTCACCACATTCTAAGAATTTCACTTTAGTTTCTCAATTTTTTATTTTACATAAGCAATTAATATTCTCATAACCCATTATTAACTAATTTAAAAAAAAAATCCTTTAATACATGTACAAACGTATACAAAATTATATAATACATAATTTTAACAAAATTATTTCAGTTACATATCAATAATGAAACATTGACTTAATTATGAAGCTTACTCATAATATTAATTCCTATGATGCATATAAGCACAAAAAGAATAACCTTGTATGAATCTTAACATAGATTATAAATGTTTCATTTTTAATAATACATCTTTTTCAACATATCCAACATTACTAGTACTGCTCCAATACAACATACATACCTACTAGTTGGATCTATTATTGAAGACCACATCAGAATGTAGAGAGAAGATACCACTCAAGTTATTAAGGATAAAATTGACAATGGATTTAAACCTTATAAAATCCAAGAATACTATCCAAGAAACAAAACACACTTTCACTATATTTCTAAGCAATCAAATTATTCATAATTTACAATCATAACCAGACATGACTTGGTTAATTATCCCACACATAATCTTATTCGTACGTCATGGTTCAAAATTATTTCCTTAGCCCTACAAGACATTTAAGTTTTAAAATTCATAGGGTTATTGCACTCTTAATGTTTTTATTAAATTAAATAACACAACAATAATGATTATTTTCCAATATTATATAGGATTTTAAAATTCTAAGGCTTAAACATTAACCAAGAGTTACGAGATTAATATATAATGTTCCACAATTTTTTTTTATTAATGGTAAAATAGTAGTATTTAAATGGATGAAATCCTTTTAAAAGTTAGAGATCATAATAAAACGTTAATATATGAATAATAGTGACAACTAGAGACAAGGAAAATATATGGTTAATAGAGAAAACATTGTTGCTAGATAGGAACTTGCAACACATAACAAATATACAAGAAAAAAGATATAAACTTACAATAATATAGCAGGATGAGTGAATATTGTTTTAAGACAGTTCATGAATGGGTAAGAGTGTGTTTCATAATTCCCATTGAGGGGTATTATATATTTTAAAACATTTAATCTATCATCTATATGTCATATTACTCATGTTTTGTGAAGTTTTATTATAGGGAAATTATAAGGTTTATGATTTCTTGATTAATTCCATGAGACTATTACAACCCTTGAGTAATATGATGCATATATTGAGTGAATCTACTCACTTTAGACAAAGGGCTCATAATGGTGGGATATTTAACAAAGAATAGATAATAAATATCAAGGACCATTTTTAGGTCTCTACATTATTATGAGTGTTGAATTTTTTATCTAAAAAAAAACATTACATAAACATTCAATTAAAATAATAGTCAATTCCTAGGGGAAATATATATGTCTATACTATTATAGATGTTTGATTCCTTATTTAATATCAAGGTATAGCTTACAATGATAAATCTATATTTAAATAACTAGAATTGAGAAGACTATTTCATGACAATAATTATTTCCCAAAAAACATCTTTCACAGTATATTTGTAATGATATTGGACATATTCTCTCTCTCTCTCTCTCTCTCTCTCTCTCTCTCTCTCTCTCTCTCTCTCTCTCTCTCTCTCTCTCTCTCTCTCTCTCTCTCTCTCTCTCTCTCTTATAAAAATATTTAACATATCTTTTGAATTTATTATATCTTACCAAATTTGATTTTAATACATTACATATAGTTAAATTATGATTTTCATTCTTGACCGTTCAATCATGGTCATCCATTATAATAAAAAAACCTTAGTAGAAATAACAATTATTACAAAAGTACCAATAATTGGTAAAAGGCCTCCACAATTCTTCCTCCTCCACCTATCACTACCATTTATTTTCCTTCATATTTAATGTTCCCCCTGATAGTTATAATACATTTGTGTCAACCTATTTTCCTATTATGATTTTGAATGATTTATTTTCTAATGTCACATCCCATTTTTTTAATGCCAAAACTCATAATGTTTCTTCTAGTTTGTCTAATTTTTTCCTAGAATCTATCCTATCAACCAATGTTATTAGAAATGTGATTGGAAATTCAATCTATCTCTAGAATTTTGAAGAAGGTCTTCTTGAGCCTTATTATCAAAATTGGAGACAAATGTTTGAATTTGAATGAGGGATAAGAGAGAATGTAAACATGGTTATTATTGAGGAACTTTAAATATCCCTTTTCAAAACAATTAAGTATTTTGATCTTTCACTAATTTATATCATCTCTTCTTCTAAATTAATTTTTTTATTCTTGAAAATTACATCCATTCTAACATAACTTAGACTCTTAAATATGGATGTTCCATCCTTCACAAAGGAATTTATAATAGTGAGGGTAGTACCTAATTTGAGATAAATATGACCATCATTGTACTTGGATATAATATGTAAACACTCATGGGGATTCGATCTAATGTCTAATAAACTACCAAAATTGGAAATGTTTTTGGTCCTAGTGATATTTTTACCTTTCTTATAATCATAAAATAAATATGATTTTGCATTACTTTTATAAATATAATGTCTTTTATTAGTGCTACTAATAATGATAATGAAAAATCTTGGAAATATATGTATCTATATATATTTTCATATGACATCCTACATCAATTGATTAGATTATATATGAGACATAATTCATTGATTACATTTTTTAAATTTTACATCTAATTGGTTTTAAAGTCATCCAATTATTTTTTATATAGTTAAATCCATCAAAACATTCATTTAATTAGTTTTAGACTCATCCAAATTGACACCTAATGCATTCTCTACATTTTTTATAGGAGTCATTACATCTGACACATGTTTTCATTGAGATTACACTTGTTTCAAACATGTATTAGGTAAATCAAATAGTTAGGTGTAAGATGCATATTTCATTGACTAATGTGGCATGTCACTAAACTTTGGACATGTATCTAATTAAGATTCTTCAAGTCCATAACCTAAATAACCTATCATTGCCACTCACCATCACCACTTATATCATATTGAAATATGTAACACTTCCATGATTTGTGTGGCCTTTCTCTTCCCCACTAATTCACCATTATTCAATTTCAATGTGAAACATAACATTTCCTCCCTACACAACTCATTGCCATGTTGTTTGAAGGAATGCACATCCTCATTTTCCTTTATCACTTCCATCCAACATATACAATTATTTATGATTAATGGTTTGTGTAAAAAATGTGATATGGTGTTAGTGGCCGTAATTTTTGAGTGAGGTACAACTATTGATTTACACTCACTTGGATGAAGAAGACTAGGTAATGGTGCATAGTCTAGCCTATAGTGGACATGGCTCAAGAAGTAATAGAAGAATGAGTAAAAAAGAATTTAATAACAATAAGTGATGTGGAGTATATATTCAAACATATAGAATAGGTTATAACATTATAAGGAAAACATGTTGATAATATTCAAGCAGAAATTTATGATGAGAATGTCATATAATAGATAGATATGGAAAGAATAAAAGGATATAATAAGTTTAAAAGTAGTAATGAAAATGAAACTGATGAAAATATGATAAAATATGAAGCATTTAGTGAGAATAAATAAAAATAATATGAATTAGAATGGAGTAGATGATGAATAGTTATAAAGTGAAGCAACCCCCACACATCGCAAGAGACCTAGAGAAGAGGCAATGAACTTTTAGGACCAAATGTCATCCCCTGTTCCATTTCAAAATTGATGTGATCAACCACCTTTTAGACAACCAAGTATATATAGTGAGAAATAAGTAGAAGATAAATATAAAATTCATAGTATAGAGATTGAGAAGAGAAGGGAATTTTTCAAAAACCATGCAATAATATTAGGGAAGAAGTATTTTCAATCATAATCAGAATGAGATAAAGGAAGAAATAGAAAATTGGTAAACCAAAACAAAGAATTGAAATGAAAGGAAGCAAGTAAGGATAACCCAAGCACTAGTAGTAGTCAGAATCCACTAAATACTCCATTATCACCATAACCATCAATAATGCCCCAAAACCGAATGAAACTACCATTGTTTGGTAAAGACACCAAGGATGCAAAAGAGAATTTGTTTGTATTAGATTCATACTTGAGAAGTCACAAAATTTTAGATGAAAGGGATAAATTATATGAATTTGTGGGTACATTAAGAGATGATGCGCTAAAATGGTATATGAATCATATTTTGGACATGCCATGGGATGGGATAAAGTAAAAAATAATAATTTAAGGGTGAATTTCATTATCCAGATATACCTGTAGAAAGTGTAAGTAATATACATGAGTTTATTTAGATAGAAATAAGATCAATCAAACAGTGTGACCAAAAATTTAAATCCATTGTGCAAGGAATACACGATCTACTGAATGAAAAATAAAGGATAGAAAACATTATTTTAGGTCTAATTCCATGCCTAAGAGTAAACATGGATGGTAATATATTTGACACCTTTGTTGAAACACTATAAATTAAATCAAGGTTTAAGGATCAAACTTGGATGAGAGATATAAATACATCTTTGAAAGATAATGTGGAGAAATTGAAACTAGAATTAAAAACATTGAGACCAAGATAAGTAATACATATGAAGGGAGAAGATCTCAGGTCACCATAGATTATGAATGCTTCACTAAGAGATTTAATTTTGTGTATAATATGTTGTGTGGAATGGCACTCAAGAAGTAAATGTCCTTATCAATAAATGGAAAAAAGAGAAGTTATGATTTGTTCAACACCACTAGGGATGTCTCTACCCATCTAGTAGGTCATATATGGAGAAAGTATGTATTGTCCAATGTGCATATTTCATGACCAACACCATCAACATCTTTTCCTACTAATGGAAATGGCACCCCCTAATAATTAGATGATGTATTTTACTCACTATGGAACCTACAATCATTACAGTAATACATGTCTAGATCTAGATACATCAATAGATATACATGATATGAATAAGAGATGAGAAGCTATAGTTTAAGATATAACATCATCATAAATAAATATAAAGAACCCAACACCCTAATATAAAGTAATCCCCCAACCTCAATATTATAATAATAGTCAAGGGGGATATAGAGAAGGAGGTTAGGGAAATTATAGAGGAGTTTATCATGGAAGAGGGAATTATCAAGGTAGAAGAGGATATAATGAAAAATAAAATCAAGGGTATGGTCAAGAGCGGCCACCTCCCACATGTTATAAATACATAAATTTGGGACATATTTCATGGAATTTTGAAGAAGATACAAAAACATAATGTATATTTTTCCATGAGAAAGGGACCCATGATTCATTTTCTCATCCCAAAGTCACTCAACTCTACAAATATGGCAACATATAAGATGAACAATTAGATGAACCCATACAAATGAAAGGGGATAAACATATAATAAAATTAAACCAAGGACAAGTTATGAAAGGTTGGTATAATGAAATTCACTACAAAGAGGAAGAACAAAAGAGCAGAGAGGAAGAAGGAAATTCCTCCCAAAGAACTAGTATGATGGAACAACTTAATTAATGTCATGAGGTAATAAGGGATAGCAAGGAAAATTGAGGAATAAAACACTCCAAATAATATAAAATAAATCTCAATCACAAGTTTTAGTCACCAACAAGAGTGGTATGAAAATCAAGAAGAGTAAATAAATTGATACATACTTAAGACATGAATTAGATAAAAGTAAAGATAGGCTAAATGTATATGAACATGATAGGATAGTTTATAAAATATATAAAATAATAGTAGATAAACATGAAAAATACCATATTAATCACGTATTTTGATGAGGATGAGGTTATAGACCTAAAAATAATAATGAAGTTGATTGAAAAGTAGGATTTGTTAATTAAACTTACTAAACTATGTAAATATTGGAATAAGCAACAACAAAAACAAAGAGTGCAAAGGATAGGGAGAAATGAAAATAAAAATAAAAATAAAAATAATGTTTTCCTCAGTAATCGTAGATGGAAGAAAAAATCATTTTTAATAAATATAAAAATCAATGGTTGGGAAGTAAAATGAACACTGTTATGCCTTAGTACAGATATAAATATCTTACCACAGAGCACTTGGGAGTCATTGGAAAATTTATAGATATGACCAATAGCCTATGACATAGCAGTGGCTGATGGCACCCTATGCTCACCTATTATAACCTTAAAAAATGTGGAAGTAGACTTTATGGGGATTAAGAAGTGAGTAGACTTTGAAGTGATCAAAATGTGTGATGTTGGGTATCATGCACTACTAAATCTTGAATAGTTTATGTATTGTAATGGATATTTAGACTCTTAAGAAGAGAAGATAACTTTCAAAGGGAAAGGCAAAGTATTAAATTTACCACTAGAGGTAGGGATGGCTGCCATATGATCAAAATAACTCTAACTTGAATAAGAAAATAACACGTTTGATTATCTTATAAGAGTGTATACTTTGAGAAAAAATTTAATAAAAAATTATGATTCAAAACCTAATGATGAAGGGGAATTGGTAGTAGAACATGAAGAGGAAGAAAATTATTCTAGTGATGAAATTAAAACATGTCTATATTATGAACCATAAACATGGATGCATAAATTATGTTAAATGTGAAATATACCATAGAATGGAAAAATAATAGAATTACTAAATAATTTGTTACCATAGAATTAAAATAATATTACCGCATAGAAAGAGAATCACATAATAAGTTACCCAAATTTATTTAGATTAGACACATTGAGGACTATTTAAAAGAAATGATCAAGATTTTTCCACAAGAATAAGTAAGACTACTTGAAATTGATAATACACTCACATTTATACCAATAAGATGGTGGAATACCCATAAATCCAAAATACATGGTTTTAATAACTTTGTGGTATTTCTAAAAACAAGATTCATAAAATACAAAATCTTATTCCTAAAGATAAGGAATTATACAGGAAAAATAGACCATAGAGCACATATATAAGCTTGTGATAAGGTATGGATATTACTAAAAACAAAAATCATAAACTATGAAAGCTTCTTCCTAGAGATAAGGAATTATATATCAAAAATAGATCCTAGATCACACATAGAAGCTTATGAGAAGGTATGGATATCATGCAGAGAAGTTGATACAAGGACATGGATACATTTTTTCTACTAGACATTGGAATCCTATCTACAGGCTTGGTATATGCATCAACAGATGCATAAAATAACTACTCAATGGGGGGACATCAAGATGGAATTTTATAGAACCTTTAAATTATGTGATCTAGATAAGAGAATTTGTCATGCCTTAATGAAAATCAAAACCTTTATATTCATTAAATATTCATCTATAAAACAACAATTATCAATACTCAAAATAGAAGAAACAATGTTAGGCTATATGGATAATTGGGAACAAATTGGTACAATCATAAGAAAGTTACCAAGAATAGCATAAAAATAGAAAATAATGAAAGAGCTCATAACAATGGCATATTGTCACACCATTACAAATCATGAAAAAGATGAAGAAGAAAAATCATAAAATATAAAAATTGAGATTGAAGAAGGTGAACGAGATATTTTGGATACTACAGAAGATAAAACTTAATTCTTTTATCAACTACTAAAAATCATAGAAGAGGATATAGCTATAGAATGGAATCTCAAGATGGAAAAAGTGGGTAACTATTGGGAAGAAGAATAAATAGAAAAAATATTTAATTACTTAGATAATTCAATATTTATTTCCATTATCCCTTAAAAAATTAAAAAGGGATTAAATAATAGGTAGGAATAATTAAAAGTTAGTTGAAATATGATATTAAACACTATGGAAAAAGACCATACCAGTTAAACCTAAACGTAAAAACAAAGATCAAAAATAAATTGGATAAAATTATGGAATCTAAAATTATAAACCCAATCAAGGACACATAATGGATAAGTCATATAGTAATAAAAAACAAGAAAATAGGTGAGATAATGATGTGTGGATGAAGATGAATTTAACAAAGCTTGTTTATATGACCCATTTTCCACACCATTCATTGAAAAAATACTAGAAAGTGTGGTAGGAAGAGAAATATATTCTTTTATGGATGCTTTCTCTAATAAGTAAATATTACAATGGAAGATAGAGTAAAAATCACAATTTTTATAGAATGGGGATCATTTATATACACAGTGATGTCTTTTAGACTGAAAAATGCATCAGTTGTATTTAGTCACATAATAATGAATGCATTCTAAGATTTTATACATGAGTTTTTGGAAGCTTACTTAGATGATTTTAGAGTATATGGATTGATTAAATATCATGTGTAGGCATTAAGATTAATGTTTCAAAGGTGTAGATAATTGAATATTTCCTTGAATCTCAAGAAGTGTGTTTTTGCAACACCATTTGGAACATTGCTATGACATATAATATGTAAAGAAAGATTGATGGTGGATCCATTCGAAAAATAAATCACTATAAACTTACCACCAACAAAGACCCAAAAAGATATTATAATGATAGTAGGCTATATTGGATATCAACGTAGATTCATAAGAAAATAATTAGGTAGCCATTAGTGCCCCAATACATGAACTTTTGAAAAGGTGGCATAATCAACCACTAGAATGGTCTAAGGAATACCAAGGATCATTTGATGCACTAAAGAACAAAATAGTAGATGTTATGATATTAATATTTTAAGACTAGAAAGTACCATTCCACATTCATGTGGATGCATTAGGGACAAAAATAGGAATGGTGTTAGCTCAACCTCATGGTAACATTGATCATCCCATTTCATTTTCCAGTTAGAAGCTAGATAGACGAGAAAGAAACTACTCCACAATAGAATGAGAAGTATTATCTGTGGTTTATTTATTACAAAAATTATGGCACTATTTATTAACAACATTGGTTACATTTTTTACATACCATGAACCATTGAAGTATTTTATCAATCAACCATTTATTTACATAATAATTTATCATTGGCTCATGCTATTTCAAGAATTTGATTTTAAAATTATAGTCAAACCTAGAAAATAAAATAATGGGACTTATTACCTATCACATATTACAACTGGGGAAGATGAAGGGCTAATTATAGATGAATTCCTTAGAGCTCATCTTTTTCAGATAGAAGTTATCCCCAAAGATATGGAAGGGATTGCACAATTCTTATCTAGTGGAGAGTTTCCATAAAGGTATGAATAAATTCAAAAGAAAAGTCTCATAATTCAAGCACTTCCATTTATGTTCACAAAATGGAAATTATATAAAAAATGTAGAGATGAGATATTACAGAGAATAAAATTACCACATGAGCGAAATAACATCTTATGAGAAACACATGATGGATGGATTTATAGGAGGACATAATTCTAGAAAAGGTACTGGGAAAAATATTTTACTGGTTGGATTGTGGTGGCCAACACTTTTTAAATATGCGTACTAGTATATAATAAATTGTGATATATGTCAACGAGTTAGTAAACCAAATAGTAGATATGAAATACCTCTACGCCCTAGTTTAGCCTTGACACCATTAGAGAAATGGACCATTGAATTTATAGGAACCATTAAACTAAGAGAAATAAAAAACATGCTAGGTTCATAATTACAAGAACATAATATTTAAAAATATGGGCATAAGACATACCAATAAAAGACTATATTTTGATGACTATGGAAAAAATCATATCTAAAAACATAATCACAAGGTTCATATGTCTAATCAATATTAAAAATGACTAAGGAAAATAATTTTTAATAACATAATTACAAAATTGATCAAGCACTTTGTAATATAACATAATAGAAGTTCACCCTATCATCCAAAATCAAATGGTATGATGGAAGCTTTTAATAAAATTTTGGATAAGGTATTAACCAAAGTATGTAACATAGATATCAATGCCTTTGATATTAATATACCAATATTACTTTGGGATTATTACATCACATAAAAGGTACTGACCAAATATTATCCCTTCTAATTGGTGTATGGATTAGAGGCAATAATCCTATGGAGCACATATTACCTAGATTAAGAATTATGAAGAATTCTATGATGAACGAGAAACCCTCAATCCAAGACAGATTCATGGAGTTGAAACAAATGGATGAGAAAAGGTTTTTAACTGCATACAATCAAACCCAAGAGAAACACCGTCAAAAAGATTGACATGATAGAAACATCAAAGTTAAAGAATTCAAAATTGGAGATAAAGTTATAATATATGATAGCAATTAAAAAAATATAGGCAAACTAAAAACTAGATGGTTAAGACCATATATAGTGGCTGACATACTGATATTAGGAGTGATTTAGCTCAAAAAATTGAAAGGAAACATAAGGAAGGGGTTTGAAAATGGGTTAAAACTCAAGCTTTACACTACATATAGCTATGATGGAGAACAATAAAGTTTTGCAAGCATAACATATCAGGTGACATTGATATTCCATTTGGGTGAATTTATATGAAAAGGACCTAAGGTATCTTATCCTAGATGCTTAATTTTATGGTTGTAAATCATGTTACCCTCCTACTAGTTATCACTATCTTACCATTCAGCCAAGTTGAGTGAGGATACTATGATATCTTACACTAAATGTCTAAGTATTTGATGTAGATCATGTCATCCTAAATTAGTGTGGGTACTTTAGAACTTAGATAATAAATAAATAAATGAGATAATGAACAAATAAAGACTTCATTAAATGTGGAAATAAAAATCACAATATAATGAATGGAAAATTCATACAATAAATTCGTAAAGATCAAACACATTTCCGCAAAATGGAATCACTTCATGCCTTGAATTGGCATATATCTTAAATAATGATGACTATTTGGGGAGCTATTTTGGACCATTAATAACCATAAAGGCAAAAAAATTCACCACAACATGACATATCAAATAGAGCAACTATTTAACAAAAAAATAGAAGACTATGATACATATTTGAATGGTCAAATCGATAAATTAGAAATAATAATAAAATTTCATTAGGATTATTTGGCTTAGTTCAAACAGTCACCCCCTCCAATGTACATCATCCTAGAGGTAAAATAAACCCAATTTCTTGAGTACAAGATAATGTAAGCACAAAAAGTGTTTGATGAATGTGATATTTTTATTACCAACATTATGGAGAAATATCTACCCAAAATGGGGGCACTCTTTAGTAATATCACCAATTTTTTGAACTTAGGAAGATTATAGTCTGAAATTTTTGGTACCTATCAACATTTTTTGAGTTGGCTCAAGGATGAGCCAAATGTTTTAAAGTTGGGTAAATATTGGTAGGATTATCTATCATGTGAGGACCAAAGTATAAATTCCACAGAATCATTCTCCTTACCATAGCTATATAATACTTTTTAGGCTAAAAAATAGATTAATTTATTGATTGGGTACTACGATGAAAGTAAAGACATTACAAAAGACAAGGATGACCTAATGGAGAGAAAGGGCATATATCTCACAAACATGACCATTAGATTAACATGTATTGAATTAGTATTTATACTGTAGTATTGTAATAGAATAGATATATATGATAATATAATAATATATAATAGAATAAAGATAAAGTATATGTGAACATATTGTAATCAATGATTGATATATAATATATATAAAAGGAGTTAGAATTGGATTAGGAAATATCATGTGTTATGTGTGATGTATGTGATTATATGCACTAATTTAAATTTTTATGATTGTTAAGAAATGCTAACCCCCTTGCAACATTATTTTAACTAATTTTTAACATATAATAAACATAAAACCATTTGCAACTCACCGCTCTAGATTTTATGCCAATGGTTACTATCAATATATCCCATAATCTTCATATATTACCAACTAACAATATTATTATCATTGATTATTAAGTTAAGGTATTTGGTTTTGGATAATATTATAATATTTTCCCATAGATATTGGATCACTTAGGTTTTATTTTATTTTAGAGTTTCTTGAATAGGATAAGTCCTTTAACTAGACATTTAATACTTTATGCAAGATGACAAATGGAGAATACTTGTAGTTCTTTGTGATATACATATTATGAATTTTTAATATATTTACTCAAGTAACATTTATAGTTTACCCATGATGATATAGGCAAGTATATAACTATCATAAGACATTGTCATAAGATTATACATTATCTTTCCATACTTTAATAGGAGATACTATCTAGGGATCCAAATTTAATGTGTCAACATGTTGTTAATCCTAATTTAATTGGTCTAGATGTTAATATATTCAAAATATGGATGAACATAAGATACAAGATAAAATTTGGTTCCTTAAGGTGGGTTGGGATAATAAATTTAATTAAAGGTAGTCTAATAGAGAACTAAGCTAGAGAAATGAAGAACATGTTAACTAAACATATAAGAAAAATTAAAAATACATACATAAAACATACATATATAGATACATGCATGAATGCATTCACACACACACACACACACACACACACACACACACACACACACACACACACACACACACACACACACACACACACACAGAGAGAGAGAGATATATATATATATATATATATATATATATATATATATATATATATATATATATATATATATATATTACTACATGTATGCACGCACACACACACACACACACACACACACACACACACACACACACACACACACACACACACAAATAATTTAGAGTATAGTTTATAGGGCAATTAGAAACACATGTATATTGTATAAAATTTAGGCTATATATATAGTATATTTTTATATATATATATGTATGTGAATCTAACTTCCTTACATCTCACTATGATACTATATATATAATATTTTGATGTGTTTTACCTTGAAAATGCCTATGTTCATAATCACTCAAACTTAAAACCTACCAATAATATGAAATGTGTTTTTAATGTTAGGATCCAACTCCTTAAGAGCACAATTGATTACCTTTGTATATATTATAATATATATATATATATATTATAGAAGGAAATACAATATATATATTATATATATATATATATATATATATGACAATCATATTGTTGCCTACTTCCAGTCCATACTCAAAGTATATATCTCCCTGATCTTGCTCCTTGTTCTGTTGCATATCTCCTTGATCTTGCTACCCTGTAGATCTCCTTTGACCTTGCACACACACACACCTACAGATCAACTGACCTTACTTACCATGTAGATTTCCCCTAATCTTGCACACCTGCACAACACACACACACACACACACACACCCCACACACAAACACTTCAAAATTACAATAATTAGAAACACAGACTCAAGACTAAAATTAGTCTTTTACATGCAAAATAATTGTCTATCTAAAATTAGACTAGTTTTAGAAGCACAAGCAAATGCACACACACACAGGTTGCTGAAGTCGGTTCCTGTCTGACCAATGTCAGCCAACCCATAACTGATGTCAGTTACTATGTACACTGAATGACTGACATCGGTTGATTAGACCAACATCGATTATTGTAACACTCAACAACCTCCTCTATTTGCATCAGTGAAGCTTTTAGCTCCACAACCTAACAATCTCCCACTTAGAGATAAATAGCTACACCTATACCTGTACCTGTACATCATCTAATTTTGATTCCTAGCTTGTATCCCTCTTCAAGTTCAATATTGAAGACCAACAAAATTTGAATGAAGATTAAACTTCTCCTTTGTTCTCAGCTTTGTTAACCTGAAATAATTTAGAGTATAATTAATAGGGCAATTAGAAACACATGTATAAGAGATTGTATAAAGTTTAGGCTATTTGACAACTCCCACTACTTGGGTAATATCAGGTCTAGTACTCATGTACTCAACCTCATCATGTGATTTAGGACAATATTCTATGAACTGTCCAACCATAGGTGTGCTAACTAATTCTACATCCTGCATATTGAACCTCTCCAACTTTATTCACATAATCCTACTTATATCCAATTGGATATAAATAACCTCTAAAATTATCCCTAGTGATGTGAATCTAACTTCCTTACATCTCACTATACACCTGTCAAACCTATACCACTGTCTGGAGCTTGCTCAAGACCATATAACCTAGCCTTCTATCTCACCTATCCATTCTCTCCTTTCTTTAACCTAGATCCATTCGTCTTTCAGTGCTTTCTCCCAACTAGAAACTCTACCAAATCTCTTATTTAGTTCCTTCCCAAGGAATCAATTTCCTCATTCATGCCATGCTCTTGTTGTTTCCTAAATTCTATCTGCATTGCCTCTTCAAAACTTCCTAGTTCTTGACCATCAGTGAGCAACAAGTAGTGTAAAGAAGGGGAATAATGAATTTGAGGCTTACTTACCCTTTCAGTCCTCCTCATGGGCATTTGAGACCTTGAAAATGCCTATGTTCATAATCACTCAAACTTAAAACCTACCAATAATATGAAATAAACATACAAATGCAAGGAGAAATGTTTTTAACCATTCAACTTCATGCTGACATCATCTTCTCCTTCAAAACTACTATGACAAAAAATCTACAAACTTTCTAAGGACATACATTTTTCATATGAACTCAAAATGACATGTTGTTTTGTTTAACTTGATTAATGTTTCCAAGATTCTGCTGTGAGAGTTAATGTGCAACCCTCATCACCCAACTTTCTTGTAGAAATTAGACTCCTCTTCAGGACTGGGACATGCATGACATCCTTCAACACCCATGTGTTTCTCGTCTACAATTTCAGCTCAACCCCTAAATAAATCTAAAGTCTCCATGGACACATATGAAAAAATACTCTTTTACATCTAAAAAACAAGATTCTACTTTATCCAAGGAACATTAGAAATTATCAAGTTTCCAAGTCTCAACATATTATAAATTACCATTTTTGATAGTCGATTATCTTGAACCAGGCTCTGATACCACTTGTTAGGATCCAACTCCTTAAGAGCACAATCGATTACCTTTGTATAAGCAACTAAACAAAAAATTAAACCAGAAGTAATATGTAACTAGAATTCAGAAACAACATAGAATATGAGAGACAATACAATCTTGTATTAACACTCTGGAAATACAATGAAGAAATACACTACATCTTGGGCATATTCTCCCTCAAGATTTGTCTGAGTTGTTGTTTCCATAGTAAGTGACAATCAACTCAACTGTTGTTGCCTAATTACAGTCCACCAAGTACTCAAAGTACTCCATAGATCTCCTTGATCTTGCTCCTTGTTGTGTTGCAGATTTTGTACCCTGTACTCCTTTGACCTTGCATGTAGATCAACTAAATACCATTTAGATTTCCCCTAATCTTGCACACCTACAAATCAACTGTTTACACTTTATCCTTGTCCTTGATATCCTTCACCCTTTATAATACAACCCCATGGGTCTCTTCAATAGATCCCATACAAACAATAATTAGACAATAATTAGAAATGTAGACTCATTTAGTCTTTTACATGCAAACTAACTGGTCTAAAATTAGACTAGTTCTGGATATGCAAATGCACAACACAGGTTGTTTCCTATCTGACTGATGTCGGTTACTGCGTATAAAGATAACGATGTTGGTTGATTTGTCATTATGTAACACTCAGAAATCCTCTATTTGCATCAGTGAAGCTTTAAGCTATTTTAACATTCAACTTCATGTGGCTCAAAACTACTATGACAAAAAATCTACAAACTTTCAAAGGACAAAATTTTTCACTATGAACTCAATGACATAACTATTAATGATTATGTACTTTTAAATCTAACCATATGATTTTTTATCCTATACATTAGAAATTATCAATTTTCCAAGTCTCAACATATAAATTACCATTTTTGACAGTCGATTATCTTAAATTGAATTGGATGATATACATAATCAAATTTTTGATCATAAATGACCAAATGTCATGGAGTTTTGTACACTACATTAATAATTGAGTTTTAGATATAGAGATAGTGATTTGGCATACAATGTTGATGATAGAAAGAGTACATTTATATATGTTTTTAATATTATGCATAAAGCAATTTATCTCCTCTAGCTTAATCAAATAATCTAATTTTTCATAGACATGGCAAACACAACCATAACATATCAATTTATAATATAATTATTTGAGAGTGGAGAAATAAATTTATAATTTTTTAGATGAGAGGAACATCTCATGGATATATTGTTAAAATCATTGTCAAAGGAAGATTTTGAGTAATGAAGAAGAAATTTTGGCATCATCAATTAAAGAAGTCCAGTTTAAAGGAGGGTGATAGAAATAAATATAATCTTTCCTTAATATATTATTTTATCTCTTATAACTCTATTAAGACATTTAATGTCTTCAACTACTAATAGATAACATTGTTGACACTTTATATTTTACATTATTCTAGATTGTTTTAGCTTATTTTAGAACTAATAGAATTATCTATAATACTAAATAGTGGGTTATAGTTACAAAATAAAACATTATAAGACTACCTATAAATTTAGATGTGAATGTATATAATTTTCCATTTTGTTTCATGTAGACACATAAAATAGATTAATAATGAGGGGAGATGGAAATGAAAGGAAGAACAAAACATTGTATGCAACAACATTGAGTAATAAAATTATGCTTTATTTTATATCTTGGAAAGCTCTATTTTTTTGTGAATCTCTTTTTAATTACAATTTTTTTTGTATGATTCAATATAAGACTATTTTGACCATTATAAAAGAGTATATTTCAATTTTCAAAAAAATGGTATTAGAGTTTGGTTTAGGTGTTGTAGGTAGTTTTGGTGATGGTTAGCAGTAGTAGTTTGTTTTAAAAAAACCACTATGTTATGGTAAAAATTTAGATGTTTAAAATATTTAAATGAAAACCACATTTTTCTCTCAAAAATTATGGAAGCTTGTTGAAACTAGATTTTTTGAACTTGCTGATCAAGATACATATAATGCATTCAAAAAACTTGAGAAGAAATTGCTGAAGGAGAATAAAAATAAGGATGCATATAATCTATGTTTCATACAAATGGAAAGGAAGACTCCATTTTCCCATAAATATCATCAGATATAATATCAAATTAAGCATGTGATATTTTACAAAATGCATTATAAGCAACAAAAAGGTAGAAATATTTACATTATAGTTACTAAGAAAAAAAATCTATAAATGAGATAATATGAGTTTGTAAATTATTATTATATTGCAATATGAGTTTAGTAAATCAAAATTAATGTAATATAGAGACATTAGAGGATCAAATAATAATATAAATTTTATTAATAAATTTGCTTGCCATATTTTATTCTATTTCATGATAACAATAAAAGAGTATAAGTAATTAACAAAAATGATTGTTTTTGGACTCATTGTCTCCTTGCAAACCGATGAACAAATATTGAATAGAAAAACTATCTCTTCTCTTGATAAATCCTTTAAATATTAATTTGTAGTAAGATATAGAGGGAAAGGAGCCAACAATAGAAATGGAAGAAATTTTGGAAGATGAATAACTACTAGTAGTCATGAAGGAGGAATTCATAACTATTAAAAATCACATGGAAGAGGAAGGAGCCACAACACTTCACATGGAATCTCTTCACAAAGGTATTTTAAATCCAATGTTAAATGTTAATGGTATAATTTTTTAGACATTTTACCAGTGAAAGGAGGAAAAATCTAATAATTTCCTTTGGATATTATCAAATCCTTAAATTGTCATATTAGAATGAATGAGATCATTATCTTTTATACCCAATAATTTGAGAAAATATATGTTGAAAATATTTATTCTTGATCCATTATCAACCAAAACTCTTTTGAGTACCCTTTTTTTATTGAAGAGTGTATCCATATTATTATAAACAATTATAAATTATAACACTAATCCTTTAAAAGATTGGATGTAAAATTCACACCCCATGAGAAAAGTCATATCAAAGATAAAAAAATACTTAGGAAAAGGCATAGTCCAATAGAGGGTCAATAAAGACCAGTAAAAAAAATCAAATCAATAGTGCATAAAAACTAAGAGAGTAAACAAAAGATCACATAGAAATAAGGAGAACATTTAAGATATCACAACCAACATGATGAATAGAGGAAGTAGTGGAGAAAGTGAATCCTATGGATTATCTCCCCATCCTCCCTCAACAGGAGGATCAATTTTCACAGGTATAAGCTTCCAACCATCATTTTGTTGCTCATAATTAGTTTCATCATTATTTATATCTAGAAAAATTACAAGATCAAGATGATGAAACTTATTCTGGGGACAAGGAACCCAACCCCTATTATCATCTCCATAATCCTGAGGGGGAGGTGCCCATCCCCTGCCATCACCTCCACTTATGTAATATATGCTTGGTTTACCACTTTACAAGGAAAACCAATGAGTTGGTGATCTATGAGGGGAAAGACTCATGTGTGGGTCTTAGGAATGTTACCTTTATAGACCATGCCTTCACTCACGATGTGGCAAGGGAAATTATGGTAGATCTAGAGGTTCTCAGATAAACTCAAATGAAGAATTTCACTAGTGCTCAAGTAGATGACAAATATGGTTGATTTATAGGCAAAATTTTTTGGTCTAGATTTGAATCTAGAGAGTGACATTAGATAGAATAAAAGTTTTATTAGGAACATAAAAATTAGGTTTTATTTATTCATGATAAAGAAAACATAGTTCCTATCTTTCCAAATCTGAAATAAAATGTTAGCATGAAAAATCTATGAAAATATGTTGTATTTTATAAGAAGCAGAGTAGATTCCCCCAAGAGATCCATCTTCCTCATATAAAACTCATCTAAATAGATGAAAGAGGGAATGAATCCAGTGCCATGAATACTGAGTATGGGCACAATAAATAAAAAATGTGTTTAATAGTCTTAGGTTGATTGTAATTTGGGTGAATTAGATTTTAAAATACCATATGCTTAAGCTGGTCAACCACAAACAAGCTCTAATAGAGAAGACACCAAAGAAAATGTGTTTTTCTAGGCACAATGAGAGTAGTCCACACATTGTGAAATATTTAGGCCAAAACCCCATATCTTGAATGGAGGTTCCATGTGGGTTGAGTCTCATCTAAAATATGTTGGAGAGATATTAGATTGTATCCCAGTCATGGAGAATAAGAAGTGAATGGAGTGGCCATAAGCCAAAGATAATATTTCCACCAAGAAGTAAGATAACTGACCCTAATCTTATGAAGATATTCATCAGGTATGTAAACTTATATTTTTATAATAACCTTAGCATCTAAATGATTTAAATGAAATTTGTTTTGAACTTGTTTCCAATAAATCCAAGGATAGCTCACCCTACAAAAACTATCCCCTATAGTTTTCACACATTTCTTGAAACATCTTAACCTTTTAATCCAAGAAACAAAGGCAAATCTAACATTATAGAAGTTCAAGAAAGGAAAATACCAAAGGAAATGGTAATTAAGAGAAAGACCATTCATAAAACCCCCCTATCCAAACAAGATGGGTTTTGATATTCTCCCAGGATTTCTATAAACTTTGACAAACAAAGGTACCCTTAATTTTAACTGGTACCAGGGTGTTGAGAATGATGTGAAGACTCAATCCTTGCCATGCATTTTTTACATATATAAATCCCTAAGAGATCTATGATGAATAAGAATATTCTAGGATTTATCACCTTCTAAACCATGAATAACCCATTTAACATTGAGAGAAAGTCCTTGAAATTTAATGTCTAGAAGACCAAGACCCCTTGCCTACTTAGTCCTATACAAATGTCCAAAGAAATTCTATGGAATTCCTTATCCTTAAGATTTGGCCCAGAGGAAGACCCTTAAGATTTTTTATAGCTTACTATAGGAAACATTGGCAGGAGCTCATCAAGAGGAGTAATACACATGAGTAACACCAAAACCTTGGAGCAAATCTGAAACTTTCTCACTAAAGATAAAGTCTTAGTGATCTATAAAGATATATTTTTATCAACCTTTTGAACCACATAAGACCACATATAAGAGGGAGAAACCCAAAAAGTAAAAGTGATGCCAAAGAATGTAAATTGAACTCCTGGAAAAATCCATGTTCACTAATATCCCTCCAACTAAGGAGGTTTGGGAGATAGAGATTGGTGGTAACATTAAGTTTTTCCCCATTGAATGGATGAGCCTGAGTCTAAAATAAATATATGAAAACAATCCATAACAATTTTCACTAACTCTTTTTCTTCTTAAAGAGTGAGGAAAGAGTCATTATCAAAATTCCCATTTAGCAACTAGTGGTTATATTGAGGAAGGGAAATGCCATTGAATAAACCTTAGGAAGCATAATTAGCAAATGATTAGCTAAATCCATCTACTACTAGCACATAAAGGGCATGGGAAAAAATACACCTTTTCCATATATAAAAATGGAACTAAAATTGAGATGACTATGTACCATTGGTATTAATATATGCCCCAACATCTTTAAAAAGCATATTAACTATTTCCACTAACCTAAGACTGAAATCAAGATCATGAAGCATGGCCAAAATGAAGGGCCACTCAATAAAGTCATAGAATTTTTCAAAGTCAATTTTAACAAATAGGGCCTTTTGATTGGAAAACCAATCCTAATCCATACCTTCCTAGATAAAAATTATGTTATCCATAATGTATCTATGTTGGATAAATATTATTTTCTCATTTCTAAGAATTAAGGGAAGAATATGCTTGATCACAAGGGATAAATTCCTTAGAAATAATCATGTAAGATACATTGAACAAAGAAATAGGTCTCCAAATCATCATAATCTTAGGGTCACCAACTTTGGGGATAAACTTAATATTGCTATGATTTATAAGAGGCCCCAAATAATTTGTTAACATTGCTTCAGTATAAACCCTATGAAGATCAAGACCCATAGTACTCGATAAAGTATGATAAAATTCACATGGGAAGACATCAATACATAGGGATTTATCCACAAGCATATACATCACTACCTCATGAATATCACTGAGATATAAAGGCCTATCACAAGTAACACATTGGGCATTAGAGACTTTATAAGGAACAGTTTAAAGACATTGAGCAAGAGCTACTTCTCATTTAGGAAAGCTGGTTTGTGCTAAAAAAACTCTATGATAATGATTAACAAAATCTTAAAGTATATAGATAATTTTGGCTAACTAAGCATTTCCTTCTTTCATGGTTGTAATTCTATCAACAACCCATCCAGAATGTATAAGAGAAAATAATTGATTGGTGACTTTGTGTAATGGTTTCCCCTATTTTTTTTAATTGTGTTTTGTTTTTAGAATAAGATGGGAGAATGCAGAAGTGATTTATGTTTTGAAACCATCCATTACATTGAGCACATACATTTATATATATATGCACAAATTTCAAGGAAAAATGAGTATAATTACATTAAGACATATGTCATGAAACTCAATATAAAATAAAAAGTTTTTAATTTAAATTAGACCTAGAAATAATACATTTACAACAAATTTTCACCATATAATGCTCAGATCATAAATTCATGCTCATTGTCCCAATTCCATGAAAATTACTCTAATTCCAAGGTGGAAGATTTGCTCTAATAATTCACATCCTCTGTTAAATTTTAATAAGTGGTTTAGAGGGAAAACCCATCCAAATAGAATCCAAATAAAAATTTCCCAGAATGAATTTTCACTAAATTATAAAATCCACACACCAAATTCAGATCCACCCACAATTCAGAAAACTATGAAAATATTCATTTATTCAATGCCAAAATGTTCAACCAGTAAGATAAACATTGTAAAAGCTTCCAAACAAACACCAACTAGCTAAGTTGGGTCATAATCCACTGAAACTAACAATGTGAGATGAGGTTTTCATCCTCAACTAGTGGTAAGCATATTCTATAAAAAACTCTAGTTGAGTCTCTTTAAGCTTCCAAAGTTCTCCCATCCAAATGAGAGCTCAAGAGTGATTAAATAGAAGATGAGGGAAGGATTATGGAAAATTCTATTTTAAAAATGCTTTTTTCCTTCCAAAACTCCTACCTAACCTTGATTTCTTTCTTTTTTAACATTTATCTTTAATATTTTTAAAATATAGCCAAATATTTCCCAAAGGGTGCATCTAACATAACGTACATTGTTCCCTCTTTTAAAATAATGCTAGTCAACTAGGCCAAGGGGGTATTTTATAACCCATGCTTATTATCACTTAATTTAATTAGAAACTTTATTAACTTAAGTGATGAATAAACAAATAATAACTTTAACCATTGAGATAACTCACCGTAAAAAAAAAGGGAACTCTGCACTGCTATTGAATACGAGTTGAGACCAGTTACTAAATATAACACTTACAAAAAATAATAAGCAAGCCAACACTCCAAACTATCTCAAATGAATCTCAACTAAAACTTACTAAAAATACTAAGTTTATTGAAGATATTAAATTACTAAAAATAGTAGTCAGCATTGGAACACAGAAAAACCCCATAAAACCCAAAAAATTCATCTTAGTTCATCAAAGTTCTCTAACCAAAATCCACTTAGCCTATATGAACTAGAATAGGATAATGGTAACTTAGAATGTCTATGAATGAGAAGGGGACATTATAATCTTCCCTCTATAAGATTGATTTTCCTCAAGCAATTATAACTCAGGATGCTATAAAATCTACTCACTCTCCCATGTGGCATCTTCTACTAGCAAATCTCTCCACTTCACCAAATATTTTGTGATAACCCTCATTCTAAAGGTAAACTCTCTAAAATCAATCACTACCCTTGGAATAAGTATCAATTCATCCTCCTCATCCAATAGAGGCAACTCTTTTGAAGAAGTTGTATTATGCGTGAGCACCTTCTTGAGGGATGACATGTGGAAAAAATTATACACCTTAGTACCTTAGGTAGCTCAAGCTCATATGCCACCTCCCTAACTCTCCTAATGACTCTAAACATACCACTTTAAATATTTATTCCAAATAAATAATACATGTCTCCTATACTTTTTTGGTGAATTGGAACCACACATACATAGTAATTATGGTGAAAGTGTGTCCTAAAATAGTTTAGAGTATAATTTATAGGGTAATTAGAAACACATGTATATGAGATCATATAAAATTTAGGCTATTTGACCAATGTATGTTTTCACATAGTTATCCATTTTTTAAAATGAAAAAAACCTACTTATAGCCAATTAGCTATAAATAACCTCTAAGATTATCCCTAGTGATGTGAGTCTAACTTCCTTACATCTCACTATGATTTCTACTATTTTTCTATCTCCTAAGATGATCTCTAATTCTTTTGATGTGTTTTACCTTGAAAATTCCTATATTCATAATCACTCGACCTTAAAACCTACCAATAATATGAACTAAACATCTAAATGTGAGGAGAAATGCTTTCAACCATTCAACTTCATGTGGCTCAAAACCACTATGATAAAGGCTGAAGTATTTTTAATAAAAAATCTACAAACTTTCAAAGGACATAAATTTTGCTTATGAACTCAAAATGACATGTTATTTTGTTTAACTTGCTTAATGTTTTGATAAACTTAAAAATATAATAAAAATTTAATTTTAACTCTAACCATATGATTTTTTATCCTATACAATATAAATTATAAATTTTCCATGTCTCGACATATTATAAATTACCATTTTTGATAGTTGATTATCCTACTAACTAAATTAGATGATATACATGATCAAATTTCTAATCATAAATAGCACCAAATGTCATGGAGTTTTGTATACTACATCTAATAATTTTTAGTTATTTAAATATAGATATAGTGATTGGGTATGCAATGTTGATGATAGAAAGTGTAGATTTAAATATGTTTTTAATATTATGCATAAAGCTATTTCGTAGGCTTCCAAAAAAGAAACCATTGTATCACTCTCCATAGTAATAGTTGAGTATGTATAAACTTATTAAACATATTTTCAATCAATTTGGATAAGAATAATCCTAGTAGATTTGAATGAGGATAAAAAAATAAGAAAAGACAATATTTTATGATAATTTATCTCTTCTAGCTTTATCAAATAATCTAATTTTTCATGGATGTGGCAAACACAACCATAACATATCAATTTATAATATAATTTTTTGAGAGTGGAGAAATAAATTTATAATTTTTTAGATGAGAGGAGCATCTCATGGATATATTGATACAATCATTATCAAAGGAAGATTTTGAGTAATGAAGAATAAATTTTGGCATCATCGATTAAAGAAGTCCAGTTTAAAAGAGGGTGATAGAAATAAATATAATCTTGCCTTCATATATTATTGCATCTCTTCCAACTCTAGTAAGACATTTAGTGTCTTCAACTACTAATAGATAACATTGTTGACACTTTATATTTTACATTATTCTAGATTGTTTTAGCTTATTTTAGAACTTATAGAATTATCTATAATACTAAATAGTGGGTTATAGTTACAAAATAAAACATTATAAAACTACCAATAAATTTAGATGTGAATGTATATAATTTTCCATTGTGTTTCATGTAGACACATAAAATATATTAATAATGAGGGGAGATGGAAATGAAAGGAAGAACAAAACATTGTATGCAACAACATTGAGTAATAAAATTATGCTTTAGTTTATATCTTAGAAATCTCTATTTTTTTTATGAATCTCTTTTGAATAACATTTTTTTTTAATTAAATATAGAAATATTTTGACCATTATAAAAGAGTATATTTCAATTTTCAAAAAAATGGTATTAGAGTTTGGTTCAGGTGTTGTAGGTAGTTTTGGTGATGGTTAGTAGTAGTATTTTGTTGTAAAAAAACCACTATTTTATGGTAAAAAATTATATGTTTGAAATATTTAAATGAAAACCACATTTTTCTCTCAAAAATTATGGAAGCTTGTTGAAACTAATTTTTTTGAACTTGTTGATCAGGCTGCATACAATGCATTCACAAAACCTGAGAAGAAATTGCTAAAGGACAATAAAAATAAGGATGCCTATAATCTCTATTTCATACAAATGGAAATGGAAGAATCCATTTTCTCATGAATATAATTAGCTATAATATCTAAGTAAGCATGCGATATTTTACAAAATGCATTCTAAGCAACAAAAAGGTAAAGCTAGTTACACTATAGTTACTAAGAAACAAATCTATAAATGAGATAATATGAGTCTTTAAATGATTTATTATATTGAAATAAGAGTTTAGTAAATCAAAATTAATGTAACAGAGATACATCATAGGATCAAATAATAATAATATAAATTTTATTTATAAATTTTCTTATCATATTTGATTCTATTTCATGGTAACAATATAAGAGTCTAAGTAATTAACAAAAATGATTGTTTATGGACTCATGGGATCCTAGAAACCCATGAACAAATATTGAATAGAAAAACTATCTCTTATCTTTATAAATCCTTCAAATAATAATTTGTAGTAAGAGATAGAGGGAAAGGAGCCAACAATAGAAATGGAAGAAAATTTGGAAGATGAATAACTACTAGTAGTCATGAAGGAGGAATTCACAACTATTCAAAATCACATGAAAGAGGAAGGAGAAACAACACTTCACATGGAAGATCTTCATAAAGGTATTTTAAATCCAATGTTCAATGTTAATGCTATAATTTTTTAGACATTTTACAAGTGAGAGGAGGAAAAATATATATGATATGGGTATACTAAATGCAATCTTGGCTAAATAACAAGAAACTAAAAATGAAGAAAATGAAAATTTGTTTATAATTTATAATATAACATAAGAAATAATAATGAGGTTTAGTATATAGATATTGAGAATTTAAACATAATGAATGATCAAATCTTAATAGAACAAACTTTTAAACCTTTGTTACACATCCAAAGGGACCTTAAAAACATTATAACATTCGTAACTATCACAATACCTAGAAACTTCATGCTATGAAAGAAAAACAAATCTAACCTCTTCATGCCATAAAATAATAACCACACTATAATCAAATGTATTGTTTACAAAATTCAAGTGGTCTTGTAATGTTTTCAAATAACCTTACAATTTTTTTAGTTTATTACTATCCAAAAATATTATCTTCACATCATGGAAATTTAAATTAGAATTAAACCAAGATGAAACACAACATTTATAGCATGATATTTTTACCTTATGACTACCTTGATATGTCGATTCAATGTTTGAAGTATTTGACAAAATTAGAGACAATAGTACATTATGAAGTAACATTCTAGCTAGAGTAGCGAAATGACCAATATGAACTATTCTAATTATGTTGTGTGAACAAAATTATTCAAACAAATTAGATATATAATGCAACTTGATATATGATGATTAGGTTAATAATGAATGATGTGAAAATATAAAGAATATCAATACTTTAACATTACATAAACCAATTTATCTTAAAATTTGATGCATACTTCAACTTAAAATGTATTCAAACAATCTTGAATATTTATTCTATTTGCAAAAACAAATCAAAAGGACTTCATTAGACAAATTTGTATAATTCTCACAACTAACTGTGTCTCATGAAAAGGTCAAATTCAAAATCAATAAACCAGATTAAAACATGTTAGACTACAATAGATATATCTCATGCTAATTTTTAAATTCATTATTTACTTAAATGAGACAAAATATGCTATGAAATCTTTTCAATTAAGATTATGAGTAATAAAGATCATTAAAAGTATAAATATTCCATATTCACTTACACATAGAAAATAAATATTTAAATGAATACAAACAAGTTCACCTCCACCAACAATTATAAAATTTATGAAAAAATTCATCATATGGTAAAACTAAATTGGTCTTGAATTTTATTAAAATAAAGGAGTGCTAAAAATATAAATAATAGAGGAGTAGATAAAGTTTTTAGTTCATGTGATTTACATTGTTATGCATATAGTTGCATGTGAGGATTATAATGATATTTAGGTTTTGTCATTGCACAATAATTGAGTGGTTATTTTACAATGGGAATGTGTAAATATATCCTTGATAAATTAACTTTAGAAATGAATGAAGTTTATTTGGTACAAAATACATTTCATAAATCCATGGTGTTCCCAATTGTATATTATAATTTCAATCAATAAGCATAACTCAAAAAATTGTATCTACAATTTTAGGACCATTGTAATAGGTAATGTAATTTGTCCTAATAATTTCCTTTGGATATTATAAAACCCTTTAATTTTCATATTAGAATGAATGAGATCATTATCTTTTATACCCAATAATTTGAGAAAATATATGTTGAAGATATTTAATCTTGATCCATTATCAACCAAAAATCTTTTGAGTACCATTTTTTTATTGAAGATTTCATCTATATTAGTATAAACAAGTATAAATTATAACACTAATCCTAAAAAAAAATGGATGTAAAATTCACACCCCATGAGCAAATTCATATCAAGGATAAACAATCCTTAGGAAAAGGCATAGTCCAATAGAGGGTCAATAAAAACCACTAAAAAAATTGAAATCAACTAGATATAAAATCCCTTACTAAAATGGTTAAAAGGAAATGGGTCATTCGAGGAGAGGTTGAAATGGCTCCAATGTTGAATGGTTTCTTCCTGTTTAATTTCAACTGTAAAGAGGACATGAATATGGTTCTGTGTGGAGGACCGTGGTCTTTTGGCAAATGTTCTTTAACTATTAAAAAATGGGAGCATAAAATGGATCTTTCAGATTCTTTCTTCTTTCCCATTTGGGTAAGACTTCCTGGCCTCCCTTTAGAGTTTTGGCATGAGGACATTTTTAAAGGTATAGCCAACTCTTTTGGTGAACTAGTGGCTTTGGATAATGCAACAGCTACCAGATCCAAACTTCAACATGCCAGACTTTATGTTAAAGTAGCAGATTTGAATAATCTCCTAGAAAAAGTGGATTTAATTTCTAAGCATGGCAAAAAAACTCAAAGGTTTATTTTTGAATATCTGCCCAATTCTTGCTATGTTTGTAAAAAATAGGGGCATTGGGCCAGAAACTGTCCTTACAAAAGAAAAAATTATTCAAGCAATGTTTTGGATGAAAGAAAGACCAAGGTTCAGCACAAGAAAGTATGGATACCCAAAGAAAATAATCAACAAGAACTAAAGAACAATGAAGATAATAAAGTTCTGCATGCTAAGGAGGAGAAAGAGATTTCTAGTGAATATCCCAAAGTTCCACAATCAGAGGCGGATGAAGAGTTTGTTGATGAGAATGAAAATTCTAAGCAAGAAGGATATGGGCTGGAATTAGAAACCACAATTCCTGAACAAAGAATAGATGATTTGATAGATTTATCAAAACAAATCGTGGGCTGTCGAAAGATGGAAGACTGATGGGGAGATGTAGAAGACAAAATTGAGCTAGAGGAAGGAAAATTCTTGGATGGAATTGAAAATAAATTAGAGGAAGGAGATCCTCTTATTTCTCAGTCCAGGGAGATTCAGGCTGAGAATGCTTCCCCTCTGAAGGAGCTAAACGTAAATGATAATGGAGAAAAAATAAAGCACTTTCTAAACCAAAGAAAAGTGCTGATAAAAAAGACCATTACAAAGGGTGTTGAAACAAGAAGTAGCAAAAAAGACCAGAAAATGAAGGCAAAACATCCGGATTCTACTACGGATAAATCTAGAAAAGGAGACGGATATTTTTTAAAAGTGAAACTGGATGTTGGCTCTCTAGACAGATTGGGAAGAAGATCTGCAAAGAAAAATAGAGAGCTAGAAAGTAAGCAGAATATTGTTGATGGTAGGCAGGAAACTATTCTAGACTTTACCCCTCAAAAATAGTTAGAAAATATTTATTTGGAATTTTAGGGGGCAGAATATAAAATGGATAATGATGTTGCCCCTGTTTCTCCTATTTTTGCTACTAGTTTTTAGTAGGCTTAAGGATTGATTATCCTAGTGCTTGTAATTGCTCTATCTTTTTTAATTCATTGCATAACAACTAAGAGAATAAATAAAAGATCACATAGAAATAAAGATAACATTTAAGATATCACAATAAACATGGTGAATAGAGGAAGTAGTGGAGAAGGTGGATCCTATGGATTATCTCCCCATCCTCTCTCAGTAGGAGGATCAATGTCCATAGGTATAGGCCTCCAACCATCATTTTTTTGCTTAGAGTTAGTTTCATCATTGTTTCTATTTAGATAAATTACAAGATCAAGATAACGAAACTTATTTTTGGGAGGAATAACCCAACCCCTATTATCATCTCCATAATCTTGAGGTGGAGGGGCCCATCCACTGCCATCACCTCCACTTATGGAATATCCACTTGGTCTACCACTTTATGAGGAAAACCAATGAGTTGGTGATCTATGAGGGGAAAGACTCATTTGTGGGTTTTAGGAATGTTACCTCTGTAGACCATGCCCTCACTCACAATGTGGTAAAGGAAATCATGGTAGATATAGAGGTTCTCAAATAAATTTACATGGATAATTACACTAGTGCTCAAGTAGATGATAAATATGGTTGATTTATAGGCAAACATTTTTAGTCTAGATTTAAATCTGGAGAGTGAAATTAGTTAGAATACAAGTTTTATTAGTAACATAAAAATTATGTTTTATTTCTTCATGGTTAAAGAAAACATAGTTCCTATCTTTCCAAATTTGAAATAAAATGTTAGCATGAAAAATATATGAACATATGTTGTATTTTATAGGAAGCAGAATAGATTCCCCCAAGAGAGCCATCTTCCACATATAAAACTCATACAAATGGATGAAAGAGGGAATGAATACAGTGCCATGTAGACCGAGTATGGGCATAAAAAATAAAAAAATGTATTTAATAGTCTTAGGTTGATAGAAATTTGGGAAAATTTGATTTTAAAATACCACATGTTTAAGCTAGTCAACCACAAGAAGGCTCTAATAGAGAAGACAACAAAGAAAATATGTTTTTTTAGGCTCAATGAGAGTATTCCACACATTTTGAAATATGTTATCCTAGACCCCATGGCTTGAATGGAGGTTCTATCTTGGTTTAGTATTATCTAAAATATGCTATGGAGCTATCATATTATATCCTAGCCATAGAGAATAACAAGTGAATGGAGTGATCATAAGCCAATGCTCATCTTTCCACCAAGGAGTAAGAAAATTGACCCTAATATTATGAAGATATTAATTAGATATTAGATCTTATATTTTTTTAATAACCTCAGCATCTGAATTATTTAAATGAAATTTGTTTTGACCTTGTTTCCAAGAAAGCCAAGACTAGCTCACCCTACAAAAAAGATCCCCTATAGTTTTCAAACCTTTCTTGAACAATATTAACCCTTTAATCCAAGAGAACAAGGAAAATATAACATTATAGAAGTTTAGGAAAGGAAACTACCAAAGGAAATGATAATTAAGAGAAAGATCATTCATAAAACCCTCCCCTATCCAAATAAGATGGGTTTTGATATTCTCCCAAGATTTTTATAAACTTTAAAAAATAAAGGTACCCTTAATTTTAACTGGTACCAGGGTGATGAGAAGGATGTGAAGTCTCAAGCCTTGCCATGCATTTTTTACATACATAACTCCCTAAGAGATCTATGATGAAGAAGAATATTCTAGGATTTATCACCTTCTAGACCATGAATAACCCATTTAACATTGAGAGAAAGTCCTTGAATTTTAATGTCTAGAAGACCAAGACCCCTTGCCTCCTTAGTCCTATACAAATGTCCCAAGAAACTCTATGGAATTCCTTATGACCTTAAGATTTGGTCCAAAAGAAGTCCCTTAAGATTTTTTCTAGCTTACTATAGGAAACATTGGTAGGAACTCATCAAGAGGAGTAATACACATGAGTAACACCAAAACTTTGGAGCAAATATGAAACTTTCTCACTAAAGATAAAGTCTTAGTGATCTATAAATATATATTTTTATCAACCTTTTGAACCACATAAGACCACATATAAGAGGGAGAAACCCAAAAAGTAAAAGGGATGCCAAATAATTTAAATTAAACTCTTGGAAGAATCCATTTCCACTAATATCCTTCCAACTAAGGAGGTTTGGGAGCCAGAGATTGGTGGTAACACCAAGTATTTATCCATTGAATGGATGAGCCTGAGTCTAAAAGAATTATATGAAGACAATCCATAACATTTTTCACTGACTCTTTTTCTTCTTAAAGATTGAGGAAAGAGTCATTATCAAAATGCCCATTTAAAAAGTGGTGGTCAGATTGAGGAAGGTAAATGCCATTGACCAAACCTTAGGAAGCATAATTAGCAAATGATTAACTAAATCCATCTACTACTAGCACATAAAGGGCATGGGAAAAAATACACCTTTTTCATATATAACAATGGAACTAAAACTGAGAGGACTATGTACCATTCATAGTATTATATGCCCCAACATCTTAAAAAATCATATTAACTATTTGCACAAACTTGAGATTGAAATCAAGATCTTCAAGCATGGACAAAATGAAGGGCTACTCAATACAGTCATATACTTTTTCAAAATCAATTTTAACAAGTAGGGCCTTTTGCTTGGAAATCCAAGCCTAATCCATAACTTTCCAAATAAAAATTATGTTATCCATAATGTATCTATGTTGGATAAATCTTATTTGCCCACTTCTAATAATTAAGGGAAGAATATTCTTAATCACAAGGGATAAATCCTTAGCAATAATATTTTAAGATACATTGAGCAAAGAAATAGGTCTCCAAATCATAATAATAATAGGGTCACCATCTTTGGGGATAAACTTAATATTTCTATGATTTATAAGAGGCCCTAAGGAATTTGTTAACACTGCATCAATATAAACCCTATGAAGATCAAGACCCATATTACTTGATAAAGTATGATAACTTTCATATGGGAAGACATCAATATATAGGGATTTATCCACAACCATATACATCAGTACCTCATGAATATCATTGAGATATAAAGGCCTATCACAAGTAACCCATTGGGGATTAGAGATTTTATAAGGAACAGTTTGAAGACATTGAGCAAGAGCTACTTCTCATTTAGGAAAGTTGGTTTGTGCTAAAAAACTATATGATAATGATTAAAAAAATCTTAAAGTATATAGATAAGTTTTGTTAACTAAGCATTTCCTTATTTGATGGCTTTAATTCTATCAACAACCCATCTAGAATGTAGAAGAGAAAATAATTGATTTGTGACTTTGTGTAATGGTTTCCCCTATTTTTTTAATTGTGTTTTATTTTTAGAATAAGATGGTAGAATGTAGAAGGGTTTTATATTTTGAAACCATCCATTACATTGAGCACATACATTTATATATATTCAAAAATTTCAAGGAATAATGAGTATAATTACATTAAGACATATGTCATTGAGACTCACTATAAAATCAAAATTTTTTAATGTAACATTAGACCTAGAAATACTCCATTTACAACAAATTTTCACCATAGAATGCTCAAATCAGAAGTCCATGCTAATTTTCCCAATTCCATGAAAATGACACTAATTCCAAGGTGGAAGATTTGATCTAATAATTCACATCCTCTGTTAAATTCTAGTAAGTGGTTTAGAGGGAAAAACCATCCAAATAGAATCCAAATTAAAGTTTACCAAAAATAATTTTCACTACATTATAAAATCCACACACCAAATTCAGATCCACACACAACTCAAAAAACTATGAAAATATTCATTTATTTAATGCCAAAATGTTCAACCAGTAAGATAAACATTGTAAAAACTTCCAACCAAACACCAACTAGCTAGGTTGGGTCATAATCCACTAAAACCAATAATGTGGGATGATGTTTTCATCCTCAACTATTGGTAATCATATTCTAAAAAAAAATCTAGTTGAGTCTCCTTAAGCTTCCAAAGTTCACCGATCCAAATGAGAGCTCAAGAGTGATTAAATAGAAGATGAGGGAGGGATTATGGAAAATTCTATTTTGAAAATGCTTTTTTCCTTCCAAAACTCCTACCCAACCTTGATTTATTTGTTTTTTAACATTTATCTTTAATATTTTTTAAATATAACCAAATGTTTCCCAAAGGGGGCATCTAACATAACATACATTGTCCCCTCTTTTAAAACAATACTAGTTAACTAGGCCAAGGGGTCTTTTATAACCCATGTTTATTATCACTTAATTTAGTTAACAAATTTATTAACTTAAGTTATGAATAAACAAATAATAACTTTGACCATTGATAGAACTCACCTTACCAAAAATGGGAACTCTGCACTACTACTGAATGGGATCTGAGACCAATTACTAAATATAACAATTACTAAAAATAGTAAGTGAACCAACACTCCAAACTAGCTCAAATGAAGCTCAACTAAAACTTAATAAAAATACTAAGTTTACTGAAGATATTAAATTATTAAAAATAGTAACTTACTAAAAATAGTAGTCACCATTGGAAAATACATAGAAAAACCCCATAAAACCCAAAAAACTCATCTTAGTTCACCAAAGTTCTCTAACCAAAATCCACTTAGCCTATAGGAACTAGAATAGGGATAATGGTAACTCAGAATGGCTATGAATGAGAAGGGGACATTACAATCCTCCCTCTCTGAGATTGCTTTTCCTCAAGTAATTATAACTCAAGATGCTATAAAATCTACTGACTCTCCCATGTGGCATCCTCTACTAGCAAATCTCTCCACTTTACCAAATACTTTATGATAACCCTCCTTCTGAAGGTACGCTCTCTAAAATGAATCACTACCTTTGGAATAAGTATCAATTTACCCTCCTCATCCAATGTGGGTAGCTCTTTTGAAGGATTTATATTATGATCGAACACCTTCTTGAGGGATGACATGTGGAAAACATTATACACGCTACTACCTTAGGTAGCTTAAGCTCATATGCCACCTCCCCAACCATCCTAATGACTCTAAACATACCACTATAAATAGTGATTCCAAATAACTACTACATGTCTCCTATACTTTTTTGGTGAATCAGAACCACACATACATAGTAATTGTGGTGAAAGTGTGTCCTAAAATAGTTTAGAGTATAATTTATAGGGCAATTAGAAACACATGTATAAGAGATCATATAAAATTTAGGCTATTTGATCAATGTATGTTTTCACATAGCTATCCATTTTTAAAATTGAAAAAAACCTACTTATATCTAATTGGATATAAATAACCTTTAAAATTATCCCTAGTGATGTGACTCTAACTTCCTTAATCTCACTGTGATTTCTACTATTTTTCTATCTCCTAAGATGATCTCTAATTCTTTTGATGTGTTTTACCTTGAAAATGCCTATATTCATAATCACTCAGCCTTAAAACCTACCAATAATATGAACTAAACATTTAAATGTGAGGAGAAATGTTTTCAACCATTCAACTTCATGTGGCTCAAAACTACAATGACAAAGGCTGAAGTATTTTTAATAAAAAATCTACTAACTTTCAAAGGACATAAATTTTGCATATGAACTCAAAATGACATGTTTTGTTTAACTTGATTTATGTTTTGATGAACTTAAAAATATAATAAAAATGTAATTTTGACTCTAACCATATGATTTTTTAGCATATACAATAGAAATTATCAATTTTACAAGTCTTTACATTATAAATTACCATTTTTGATAGTCGATTATCTTACTAATTAAATTGGATGATATACATGATCAAATTTCTGATCATAAACAACACCAAAGGCCATGGAGTTTTGTATACTACATCTAATAATTTTGAGTTAGTTAGATATATTGATAGTGATTGGGTATACAATGTTGATGATAGAAAGAGTACATTTATATATGTTTTTAATGTTATGCATATAGCTATTTCATAGGCTTCCAAAAAATAAACCATTGTATCACTCTCCATAGTAATATTTGAGTATGTATAAACTTATTCAACATATTTTCAAGCAATTTGGATAAGAATAATCCTATTATATTTGAAAGAGGATAAAAAAATAAGAAAAACAATATTTTATGATAATTCATCTCTTCTATCTTTATCAAATAATGTAGTTTTTCATGGACTTGGCAAACACAACCATAACATATCAATTTATAATATAATTTTTTGAGAGTGGAGAAATAAATTTATAATTTTTTAGATGAGAGGAACATCTCATTGATATATTGATAAAATCATTGTCAAAGGAAGATTTTGACTAATGAAGAAGAAATTTTGGCATCAACGATTAAAGAAGTCTAGTTTAAAGGAGGGTGATAGAAAGAAATATAATCTTGCCTTCATATATTACTTTATCTCTTCCAACTCTAGTAAGACATTTAATGTCTTCAAATACTAATAGATAACATTGTTGACACTTTATATTTTACATTGTTCTAGATTGTTTTAGCTTATTTTAGAACTAATAGAGTTATATATAATACTAAATAGTGGGTTATAGTTACAAAATAAAAAATTATAAAACTACCAATAAATTTAGATGTGAATGTATTTAATTTTCCATTGTGTTTCATGTAGACACATGAAATAGATTAACAATGAGGTGAGATGGAAATGAAAGGAAGAACAAAACATTGTATGCAACAACATTGAGTAACAAAATTACTTTTTAGTTTATATCTTGGAAAGCTCTATTTTTTTGTGAATCTCTTTTGAATTACAAAAAAATTTGTGTGATTCAATATAACAATATTTTGACCATTATAAAAGAGTATATTTCAATTTTCAAAAAAATGGTATCAGAGTTTGATTTAGGTGTTATAGGTAGTTTTGGTGATGGTTAACAGTAGTAGTTTGTTTTAAAAAAACCACTATTTTAATATTGTTTGAAATTTTTAAATGAAAACTACATTTTTCTCTCAACAATTATGGAAGCTTGTTGAAACTAGATTTTTTTGAACTTGTTGATTAGGATGCATACAATGCATTCACAGAACCATAGAAGAAATTGCTAAAGGAGAATAAAAATATGGATGCCTATAATCTATGTTTTATACAAATAGAAATGGAAGACTCCATTTTCCCATGAATATCATCAGCTATAGTATCAAATTAAGCATGTGATATTTTACAAAATGCATTCTAAACAACAAAAAGGTAAAGCTAGTTACACTATAGTTACTAAGAAAAAAATCTATAAATGAGATAATATGAGTCTGTAAATGATTTATTAATTGTAATATGAGTTTAGTAAATCAAAATTAATGTAATATAGATACATTAGAGGATCAAATAATAATATAAATTTTATTAATAAATTTTCTTGCAATATTTGATTCCATTTCATGGTAACAATAAAAGAGTCTAAATAATTAACAAAAATGATTGTTTATGGACTCATGGGCTCCTAGAAAACCTATGAACAAATATTGAATAGAAAGACTATCTCTTCTGTGGATTTTTAAATGTTACCTATTTAGTAAGAATAGAGGGAAAAGAGCCAACTCACTCATAATGGAAGAAATTTTAGGAAGATCATTAAGTAGTTCATGAAGAGGAATTCTTAGATTCAAACTCACATGTAATAGGAAGGAGAAACAAAACTTCACATAAGCTGCTTCACAGTAGGTATTTTAAATCCAATGGTTGATGTTAAGGCAATACTTTTTTGGACAGTTTGGATTTGAATATGGAGAGAAAAATCTATATGATATGGGTATACTAAATTTTGGCTAAATAAAAAGTAACTATAAATGAAGATAATGAAAATGTTTATTATTTATAAAATAACATAATTAAAGAATAATGAGTTCCTAATCTATCCATATATTTGAGAATAAACATGTTAGAAAATCAAATCTACCAAAACATGTTTACACCTCTATTACAGGAAGTAAAGTAGACCTTCCCCCATATTAGAGCATTCCCAACTATCACAATACCTAAAAACCTCATGCTAAATGGATGAAAGAGGGAATGAACTTCTTCAGTGCCATACAGATAAGTATGGGTAAAACAAAATAAAAAAATGTGTTTAAACATTCAAGTGATCTTGTTGATTTCAATTTGGGTTAGAATTGGATTTTAGTTTATACCATATGCAAAAATATTAGCTGGTCACATCATGTAAGATCTAAATAGAAGGAAACCAAGACTAACCAAACATTTATAGCATGAAAATTTTACCTTAGGACTGCCCTGATATGTCAATTCAATGTTAGAATTATGTGAAAAATTAGAGACAATAGTACATTATGAAGTAACATTCTAGCTGGAGTAGCAAAATGACCAATATGAGACTAGTCCAAAATTTGTGTGAACATAATTTTCCCAAATTAGATATATAATGTAACTTGAATGGAGGTTAATAGTCAATGATGTGAAAATATAAAGAGTCTCAATACATTAATAATAAACTTTAATGGTAGCTATCTGATGTATACTTCAACTTCATGTATAATAACAATCCTGAATGTTTAGTCTATTTGAAACAACAAATCAAAAGGCCAATTCGTAATATTTCACAACTAACTGTGTCTCATGAAATATCAAATTTAGAATCCAAACTATTGAAACATTAACTACAAAAGGGATATATCATGCTAATTGTTAGAACCTTTATATAATTAAATGAGACAAATTTATATGAACCTTTTAATTTAAGATTATGAGTAATAAATAAATTCAAAGTAGAAATTTTGAATTCAGTTACACAAGAAATAATGATTAAATGACCCTACAAACAAGTTCCCTCCACCAACAATATAAACTTTATCACACCTGTCATCTATGGTAAAATCTAAATAGGTCTTGAATTTTAGAAAATAAATGGGTGATAAACCTATAAATAAAGGGAGTAAATTTTAGGTGAATGGTTAAGTAGTCCAAAGGAAATGATAATTAAGAGAAATACCATTCCTGGTTACCCTCCCCTATCTAAACATAGATGGATTTTGATAAATCTCCTAGAATTTATTTGGTACAACATACATTTCATAAATCCAAGGTACCCAATTGTATATTATAATTTCGATAATAAGCATGACTTGAGAAATTGTGATCTACAATTTTAGGACCATTGTCCATAGGTAATGTAATTTTCCATAATTTCCTTTGAACTATCCCTAATTTTCAGATCATATGAATGAGATCAATCTTTTATATCCAATAATTTGAGAAAATGTATGTTGAATATACCTAATCTAGAGCCATGATCAATTAAAACTCATTTGAGTACCTTTTTTTTATTGAGAGAAAGTATTTGATATTAGTATAAACAAGTCTAGAAGACCAAGACCCCCTGCCTCCTAAAAAAAATAGATGTACAAATGTCCACCCCATGAGCAAAGTCATATCAAGGAAAACTTATGACCCTTCAGAAAAGGCATGGCCTAGAGGAATAAAGTCCCTTAATAAAATTTTCTAGCTTACTGTAGGAAACATTGGTTGGAGATCATCAAGAGGAGTACCACACATGAGTAGCTACCAAAAAGTAGTGGAGCAAATCATGAAACTTGCTCACTAAAGATAAATGCCTTGGTGATTCTCAACCATCATTTTGAACCACATAATTAGTTTCATAATTGTTTCAATCTAGGGAGAATTACCCAGATCAAGATGATGAAACTTATTTTGGGGAGGAGCAACCCAACCCCTATTATCATCTCCATAATCCTGAGAAGGAGGGGCCCATCCATGCCATCACCTCCACTTATGGAATATCCACTCCTACCACTTTACGAGGAAAACTAATGAGTTTGGTGAGCTATGAGGGGAAAGACTCAGTGAGGGTTTTAAATGTTACATATGTATTGCCCTCACTCATGATGTGGAAAGGAAATCATGGTAGATCTAGAGGTTCTCAGATAAAATCAAATGAATAATTTCACTATTGCTCAAGTAGATGATAAATATGGTTGATTTATAGGCAAACTTTTTGAGTTTGGATTTGAATATGGAGAGTGAATTAGATAGAATATAATTTTTATTAGTAACATAAAAATTATGTTTTATTTATTCATGATTAAAGAAAACATAGTTCCTATCTTTCCAAATTTGAAATAAAATGTTAGCACAAAAAATCTACCAAAATATGTTGTATTTTACAGGAAGTAGAGTAGATTCCCCCAAGAGAGCTATCTTACACATATAAAAATCATCTAAATGGATGAAAGAGGGAATGAATCTAGTGCCATACATAGACTAAGTATGGGCAAAAAAAATAAAAAAATGTGTTTTATAGTCTTAGGTTGATATCAATTTGGGAGAATTGGATTTTAAAATACCATATGCTTAAGCTGGTCAACCATAGGCAAGATCTAATAGAGAAGAAACAAAGAAAATATGTTTTTTTAGGATCAATGAGAGTAGTCCAAATTATGAAATATTTTGGCCCAGACCCCATGGCTTGAATGAAGGTTCCATCTTGGTTGAGTCTCATCTAAAATATTTTGGGGAGCTATCAGATTGTATCCCAACCATGGATAATAACAAGTGAATGGAGTGGCCACAAGCCAATGCTAATACTTTCACCCAAGGAGTAATAAAATTGACCCTATATTATGAAGATATTCATCATGTATAGAACCTTATATTTTTTTAATAACCTCATCATTTAAATTATTTAAATGAAATTTGTTTTGAACTTGTTTCCAAGAAATCCAAGACTAGCTCACCCTACAAAAAAGATCCCCTATAGTTTTCACACCTTTCTTGAAAAATCTTAGCCCTTTAATCCAAGAGGCCAAGACAAAGCTAACATAAAGGAATTTTAGGAATGGAAAGTACTAAAGGAAATGATAATTAAGAGAAATACCATTCCTACAACCCTCCCCTATCTAAATAAGATGGATTTTGATATTCTCCTAGAATTTATATAAAATTATGAAAACAAAGGTACCCTTAATTTTAATTGGTACTCAATGAGAAGGATGTGAAGACTAAAACCTTCCATGCATTTTTTCCATGACATCAACTCCCTAAGAGATCTATGATGAACAAGAATATCTAGGATTTATCACCTTCTAGACCATGAATAACACATTTAGATTGAGAGAAAGTCCTTATTTTAATGTCTAGAAGATAAGACCCCCTGCCTCCTTAGTCATGTACAAATTTCCAAAGGAACTCTATGGAGTTTTATGACCTTAAAATTTGGCCTAGAGGAAGTCCCTTAATATTTTTCTAGCTTATTGTAGGAAACATTGGTGGAGATCATCAAGAGGAGTACCACACATGAGTAGCTACCAGAACTTTGGAGCAAATCTGAAAATTGCTCACTAAAGATAAAGCCTTGGTTAACTAAGCATTTCCTTCAACCTTTTGAACCACATAAACCACATATCAAAGGGAGAAACCCAAAAAGTAAAAGGGATGCCAAAGAATTTAAATTTAAATACTGATGAATCCATTTCCACTAATATCCCTCCAACTAAGGAGGTTTGGGAGCTAGAGATTTGGTAACACTATGTTTTTCTCCATTGAATGGATGAGCCTGAGTCTAAAATAAGTTTATGAAGATAATCCATATGTTTTCACTAACTCTTTTTCTTATTAAAGAGTGAGGAAAGAGTCAGTATCAAAATGCCCATTTAACAACTAGTGGTTAGATTGAGGAAGGGAAATGACATTGACCAAACCTCAAGACACAAAATGAGCAAATGATTATCTAAATCCATCTATTACTAGTAGATAAAGGGCATGGGAAAAAACACACCTTTGTCATACATAACAATCTAAAAGTGAGAGGACTATGTACCATCTGATATTAATATATGCCCCAACATCTTAAAATACATATTAACTATTTTCACTAACCTGAGACCAAAATCAAGATCTTGAAGCATAGAACTCAAATCATAAATCCATGCTCATTGTCCCAATTCCATGAAAATGACACTAATTCCAAGGTGGGAGATTTACTCCAATAATTGACATAATCCATTAAATTATAATAATTGGTTTAGAGGGAAAACCCATCGAAAAAGAATCCAAATAAAAATTTCCCACAAGGAATTTTCACTAAATTATAAAATCCACACACCAAATTTAGATCCACACATAACTCAAAAAACTATGAAAATATTCATTTGTTTAATTCCAAAATGTTCAACCAATAAGATAATCATTGTAAAAACTTCCAACCAAACACCAAATAGCTAGGGTCGGTCATAATCCACTGAAACCAACAATGTGAGATGAGGTTTTCATCCTCAACCAGTCGTAAGTGTATTCTATAAAAAATTCTAGCTGAGTCTCCTTAAACTTCCAAAGTTCACCCATCCAAATGAGAGCTCAAGAGTGATTAAATAGAATATGAGGGAGGGATTATGGAAAATTCTATTTTGAAAATGCTTTTTTCCTTCCAAAAATCCATGAATAACCTTGATTTCTTTGTTTTTTAACATTTATCTCTAATATTTTTAAAACACAACCAAATATTTCCCAAAGGGGGCATCTAACATAATGTACATTGTCCCCTCTTTTGAAACAATGCTGGTCAACTAGGTGAAGGGGTCTTTTATAACCCATGCTTATTATCACTTAATTCAATTAGTAACTTTATTAAATTAAGTGATGAATAAAAAAATAATAACTCTGATCATTGAGAGAACTCACCCCTACCAAAAATGGGAAATCTACACTACTAATGAATGGCAGTTGAGACCAATTACTAAATATAACACTTACTAAAAATTGTAAGTGAACCAACACTCCAAACTAGCTCAAATGAAGCTCAACTAAAACTTAATAAAAATACTAAGTTTACTAAAGATATTAAATTACTAAGAATAGTAACTTACTAAAAATAGTAGTCACCAATAAAAAATACACATAAACTCCATAAAAACCCAAAAAACTCATCTTAGGTCACCAAAGTTCTCTGACCAAAATCCAATTAGACTACAAGAACTATAATAGGATAATGGTAACTTAGAATGAATTTGAATGAGGAGATTACATTCCTCCCTCCCTAAGATTTCGTTTCCTTAAGCAATTGTAACTTAGGATGCTGTAAAATATACTCACTCTCCCATGTGGCATCCTCTACTAGAAAATCTCTCCACTTCACCAAATACTTTGTGATGACCCTCCTTCTGAAGGTACACTCTAAAATCAATCACTACCTATGGAATAAATATCAATTTGTCCTCTTCATCCCATGAAGGAAACTCTATTGAAGGAGTTATATTATGCTCAAGCACCTTCTTGAGGTATGACATGTGGAAAACATTATACACCTTACTACCCTTAGGTAGCTCAAGCTCATAAGCCACCTCCCCAAATCTCATAATTACTCTAAAAAAACCATAGAAGTGAGGATTCATCTTATTTTACCCACTATTCTTGAGATTGGATTGTCTATAGGGATACAATCTCACATAAACCATGCCTCCTATCTCAAATTCCCACTCAATGTGATGCTAATCATTGTACAACTTTTATTGATTCTACACATGTTGTATGCTATCCCTTAATGATTTTATGATAACCTAACTTTCCTAAAATAAATCCTTGGATCTAGGCACTCTATAATCTCAAAATATCAAATCAATAAAGTTGGGAGCTTCATAACCATACAAATCCATAAAAGGAGACATCCTGATAGACATGTGAAATGTGGAGTTGTATAAAAACTCCCCCAAATGAAACCATTTAACCCATGCCTTCTGATACCCTATAATATAATTAAGTAGGGATCCTTCCACCCATTTTTTAACTATATCATTTTGTCCATTAGTTTGAGGGTGGTAACTAGTACTAGGAGTCAACTCGGTACCACATAGTTTGAATAAATCCTATCAAAACAACCTCATAAACTTGCTATCCTTGTCACTAATGATGTTCTTAGGTACCCTGTGTAGTCTAAACACTTCCTTAAAGAACAAATATACCACCTATAATGTTGTATATCCTATTTAAATTTAAAAAAATTTAGAAAATTTGGTTAAATGGTCCACAACAACATAGATACAATTCTTCCATTGTACCTTGAGAAGACCTATGATGAAATCCATTAAAATGTTTTCCCACTTCTAAGTAAGAATGGGTAAAGGCTACAGAAGACCAACATGGTAAGTATGTTAATTTTTATTCTGTTGGCACACTTGGCATTCATGAACATACTTATTAATTTCTTCCTTCATCCCCTTCCATGAGAACCTCTCATAGATATGCCTATATGTTTTATAAAAACCAAGATGACTACCCATTAGAGTGTCATGGAAAGTCTTAAAAATCTGATCTTTCATCTTGGATTGAGGAACCAAAATTATTCTATCCTTATATAAAATCAAACCATCCCTTACCTTATACTTGTCATACTATAAAGTACCATCTAATATGTAATTGGCAAGTGCATTCTTAGAATAATTAACTTGTATTATTTCTTTCCAATCTATTGTTATCTTTAAAAATGGAATCAAATGAGGTCTCATATAAAATGTATCAACTACTATATTATTTTTCCCTTTGACATACTCAATGTCAAAGTCATAGGCTTATATTTTACTAACCCATTTCTACTACCTTTCACTTAGGTCCTTCTAATTTAAGAAATATTTTAGACTATTATGGCTAGTTTTAACAATGAACCTCCCTCCAACAAGGTATTTCCTATATTTAGCCAAAGTTATTCATCATGGCTAACATCTCTTTATCATATATGGAGTAATTTTTTTCACTTCCTCTCAACTTCCTAATCTCATATGCAATTGAGTGCTTGTTTGGCATGAGGACAGTCTGAATTCCATCCCCTAAATCATCACATTCAATCTCAAATGGTTTAAATTTTTTTGGAATAGCCAATACAAGACATGAACTCATCAATTTTTTGAACTGATCAAAATATTTGATAAACCTCCTATATAACCCACACAAACCAAAAAAACCCTTCATTTGACTAAGTTTCGTGGGTGGAGGCCAATCCATTATTAATTTAATTTTGTTTAGATCAACTTAACCTCCATTAGCATTGATTATGTGACCAAGGTATATTAATTAAGTCATCCCAAACTCAAACTTGGACTCCTTAATAAAGAGAGACTCACTCTCAAGAATTTCCAACACCTCATCAAAATTCTTCAAGTGCTCTTTTGATGATCTGCTAAAAATGAGGATGTCATCAAATAAAATCAACACATACTTATGTAACTATTTTTTGAGCACCCTATTCATAAAAGATTAGAAACTAGCTAGTAAATTTGTCAATCTAAAAGGCATGACAAGGAACTGAAAGTGGACAAAGTGACATCTAAATGTAGTCGTTTCTACATCCTCCTCCTCTCTGAACCTAATCTAATGGTAACCTGATCTCAAGTCTATTTTTCTTGTTCACACAAATATGCATGGTCCCATTCTTCTTGTTCACCAATACTATTGCAAAATAAAAATGGACTCTTAGTCTAATGCATCCCATCTCCAAAATCTCTTTAATATATTTCTCTATCTCATCCTTATGTCACTTAGGATGCCTATAAGGAGTGGTGATCACTAGTTAGTGTTGGGATCCCTTTTCTACCAACTACATGGACCATACCAACTTGACCTATCTCATTAGGAGGTAATATTTGATTCGATTGCTCCCTTTTATACTTTTGGAACCAACTAGAGGAATCTCTAAGGATCCTACACTAGCTAGTAGGAAGTTACATGACATCAAACTTTAAAGGACATACCTATAGAAAGTTGTATGTGGTAGCTCATGATGCAAAGGTATCAGAGTGGTAGAGTAGGTAGGGATAATAACCCCTTAGTAATAGCTCATTATATGGTGTGCACTAATCTAACTCAGGTAGTGTAATGGAGCTAATAGACTAACAAACCTTGGTGATAGCTCATCGCTTGGCACATGCTCATCTGACTTGGAAAGGAGATGCCTAGTCACCTATAAAAGAAGGCTTACATTTTAAGAAAATAAGAGAGGTGACTAATATATTCAAGATATACTAAAATGAAGAGCCAGCATTAACATTCTGTAATCTAAAAAAATAGATTAGGTATTCAAAATGTATAGCCTAAGATTACCTGTGAGCCATTAGGTATGAGTAGTGTTAGGGAAGAGTATATGCCCTACTATTATATATTAAACTTTATATGAACTATGAATTTTATGAATAATGTTATTAAATAACTAGAGTGTTGATTCTTGCATTATAGTCTATGTAGTGTTATGTTTATGACTTATTTTATATGTGTAATTCTATAGTTCTTACTCTAAATGTATTGTTCTATAAAGGTTTATCCCTGGTCACTAATGACAACCTTGTGCCATATAATGACTTGACCTACCTATAAATTATACTAAGTTTTGTAACATAGATGCATCAAGACTGTAAGACCCATGCCTAGAGCACTACCTTTAAGGATGAGCCCCTAAACCCAAGATATTCCCATGCCATGGTTATGTACTTGAATGACCCTTAACCTACTATTCCAATAGCTTATGCCATAAAGATCCCTATCTAGCCAAATATGAACTTATACATAGGATTTATGCCCTTGAGAAGGCTCACACCCATAGAGATTCCCCAAAATATCCTAGCATTGGTAGACTACTTGAAATCATCATGCCAATAACTAAGTCCCTTGAACCCAAAGTTGTGTCATGTTTCAACTTGCCTAATGTGGGCCCTATCCCTTCACTATTTTTATTTGGGTGAGATAAAAATTCTTATTCATTATGCAAAATTGATTCCAAAATAATAGTGTGTTAAATATTGTGTGCTAGACCTTATTATGCTCGCACCTAGCTACATCAAGTCTAGAACTAACTTGGCTTAACAACTAAGTGCATGACTAAGCATAAAAGATAATCTATTAAACCTTTCTATAACATTTTGGTTTAATTTCTGGGACCTATGTTTAATTTTATTGCTACAATGGTATAATAGAGTGATTCTCTAACTATCATTCGATAAAATCAAGCACTATTTAGAGAAATTAAAAGATAATTTCATGTAGAAGCATCTTATATGTAAAGGATAGGAGCTGAGAACTTGGATGAAATCTAACCTATATGATGCTCTTTATGAGGTGTTATTTTATGAACTACCTAAGCATGTGTACTAGTGGTTAGTTTTTTGCACCGCCTTTAGAAGGCAAAGATACAACTAATGTGTCAAGTGGACAACAAAGTGCATAGAGAGGCTTGGAGCTTGGATGAAGTTTGGACATGTGTTGTAGATAAGTGGTAGAATGGTGTGTTGAATAGCTATGTGTTGGAATTTGTAGTGTCAACATTCTCATGTCTTAAATAATCAGAGTATGATTTTCTTCACAAAATAAGGGGTTAATTCATAAGAAGACTTAACATTGAAGTAAAGAAGATTTTGGTGGATTACAATAAATAAATTGTAAGAATGGAGGGATAAACTCCTTATTCATATGAGCAAGCATAGAAGGTGAGAAGGGGAAGTGTAGGTGAGGTATGATGGAAGAGGAATAACAACATAATACATAAGAGCTTTGGAGGATGAACTATAATAAGCAAAGGCATAGGCTGAGGGGGGATCTAGAACCTATAAGTGCCAGAGGACTCATAAAAAGTAGGAAGGGCATGGGGAAGGATCCCTTGAATTGCAATAGCATAAAGAGAGAGAGGAAAAACAAATAGACCAAGATTAGTATTTATGTGTAGGATGTAGTGGGTTTTTATAAGATATGGTGACTAAGGAGGCACTATAATCACTTATCCCCTTAAAACCTAAAGTGCAAGCTCATGTACTAGATTCTTCACTAGAAGATAAAAGAATGGTAACTAAACTTGTTATCAACGTTAAATTTAATAGGATTTAACATTTAGATCAAGATTTTGTTATTGAGAAAGTGATTCCCTACAAGGAATTGAGTGAAGATATGACAAACCTAACAAGTACCAACCCAATAAACATTAACATAGGTGTAAAAATTCCCATGTAGAGGATGTCAACTACACTGATTGGGCAACAATCCATAAGAAGTGTCATAGTATCACAAGTGAGCATTACTACACCAACAAGTTTGATATCATAGCCAATAAAAATAGAGTCAATACTCTACCCTATAATTGGAGGTGCTAGAGGGCCACCTCTAACATAGTTACAAGGGGGATAAGTGCCTTAGAACTTGACATCACCTCCTCAACAAGTCTAACACAAGATGATGATGAACTTGCTCAAGTATCACAGTGTAGAAAATGCCACAGAGCATGTGCTTAAATGTGAGATATAATGGTGTGATTAAGGCATCACTTAGTCTAAGCATAAGATGACTTAGTTCATGACCACATTTATAGATCGTGCCCATACTTGGTATCAAAAATTCAATTTGAACTAGGCTATGATTGACTATGATATGTTAAAGGAAGCCTTCTTGAAATAGTTTAATATCCTTGAGTTTGAATAATAGAGCATCATATCACTCAAGTAAATTATCCAAGGGTTATTTGAGAGCATGTACCTATATGATGCATGTCTTAAAACTCTTCTCTCTAAGATTATGTATAACATTCACCCCTCCCAACATGTGCAATGGTTTTTTGGAGGCTTGCTAGTACCCTTTAGATGAGTGTTATCCATGAATACCTTCATGGACCCCCATGAAGAATTTTAAGCTATGATCTAGGCTAAGGTAGTAGGCAACATTGATACTAGAATCAATATATTCATGGAGGTACAGATCATGTCAATGGCCTCCCAACTATAGAATCTAACTTTTGGTTTGGCACATGACACTCATAGTAAGTTATGGTGCACTAAATGTCAAATGGAGGGGCATGACAAGAATAATTTCCCATGAATAAATGTTCACACCCTACTTCTCAACTATGAAGTTTGTCATGGGCTACATGACTATTAAAACTATCCTCTATTGTAGTGTGCTTGTCAAGTAAACACTACCATTTAATGAAAGATGTACGATGTCTATACGCACTCTATAGTAGACTAGAAGGTCATTGATGGGATGTGCCAAAATATGGAAAGAGGTACAAGGTAGGTAAAAACATTAGTTAATAGATAGATAAGTCAAGGAAATGAGGGATATGGCTAGCATAATATGGGTTATGGAAACAAGTGAGGTACATGCAGGTGAGGAGGAGGATGTGGTGGAGGAAGATTATCACCATGATCATGATAAAAGTGTGGGTTAACTAAGCACTATCAGTGTGAATGTTCAATACACCCAATGTGTGAGTATTTTCAAGGACCACATGTAGTTTAACAATGCCCAAATTTATACAAAAAGCTGACTCAAAGTCATCCTAACAAGGTTGCTATGATGATTAGGAATGAATCCAAATAAGAAAGGTTGGATCTCAAGCCACATTAGACTCACAAGGAGCCACATAAAGTGTAGTCCACAATTTGAAGAGGATTCACCACTCAACCAACCATTATGTCAACCCAAGAACTATGCTTGGAGTATAGTGAATCAAGATGCACTAAGTGCATAGAATGATATGAGCCAAAATTTGTGCCTCATCTTGACCTTATATGATAAAAGGACATCTTGAAATAAGTCATGAACATGATATATAATTTATAAGATGAACTCCAATTGGAAAAATATCTAGAGGCACAAGCCATTACTTCACATAAAAGACAAGACAACTAGGAGGTTGAAGTATAAGATTTGACCAAGATCTTGCACCTCCTACAAACTGAATGGATACTACCCCTACTGAAATATTTTCTATTGAAACATGCAGGGAAGAAACCAAAAGAAGAGGATGTGCCTTAAATAATTAAAGTTGTTATACCACATATGGATTAGGTGTGTGAAGTAAGGCATACTCATAATGTAGAGTACGACCAAGATTTATTAATCAATGCCACCATCAATAGATGGTTTACTTGTGAAGTACTTGTAGAAATGGGCACCAAGGTTAATATTCTGACCAAAACCACTTAAGATAAGATGAGATGACCACCCTTGAGACCCTCATCTCACATGTTGTTCATGGATAATAAAACTTGAGTGTAACCTATCAATATTTTTAAGAGCACCATTATAGATATCATGGGTGCTAAGCTCCAAGATGACTTCAAGGTCATCAAGTTGGTAGAGTAGGACAACCATCCAGTGCTCTTGGGTAGGATATGGTACTACAAAAATACCATAGACATGCACTTTAAGAAGTGCTACATGACTTTTGAAAATGGAAAAGAGAGGGTGGTGATCCCTCTATCAAGTGATCAAGGGACTCCATATGTGGAAAGCATTGATCTCAAGGATGAGATCAACCACATTTATAATATCATGGTGCAAGGTACCAAGAAGGTCAACCCTAGTGACCAAGGCATGCTCGAATGGGAGGATGGACAATCAACCTCTGATACAAATTAGCCTAAAAATGATGGGTAGAAGAGGGTTATGAGGTATTTAACTGAAGGTGCCACCTGGTGTACATAGTTAACCTAAGGCCATCTAGAATAATATTGGTTAGGATTGAGCACAATCATAAGAGATGGGCTCCCCACACTAGGAAGGATAAAAAAGGGTGTTTTAGCTAATTAAAAGGAAGCTTGCATCACTCAAAAAATATGAAGGGAACCAGCATATAAATAGGTATTTACATGAAATTGAAGCTAACATCCCCAAGGAAATAGATAGAATAGGTGCACTAGTGCATACTTTGAAGTGCATTATTGCTCACTAGTGGGCAGTGTAAAGACTTAACTTGCCCACTTGGCAAGATGTAAAGGAAAAAATATGAACTAAGTTTGGCAAGAGTAATGAGGACTTGGACATACCTTCTTACTCAGGTGATTTTAACCCAATTATACATGTGTAATTATGTGAAGAAACCTAGACTGTTTATGGCAAGAATGTGTCAAAAGGCCTATGGGTGCATGCCTTCTATAGGACTTTGAAAACATGAGCACCAACATGGTACATTATAAATGAGACACATTTTAAGATAGGAAAATAGGAGATAATCAAGGAGAGGTTTATGCACACCTTTTACTTTTCTTCATAGAACTTAGAACTACTAGAGCCAATGCAAGTCATTCATAGGGTAGTGTTTGAGGACGCTACCATCCTAGAAGATTACCTTACTGAAATGTTCAAGGAGAAAGGACTAGCACTCTTGAATTTTTTTAAATAACAAACACTCAATAATGACTCCAAAAAGGAATATGATGAGACCTAGAAAGAGCACAATTAGAAGGCTCTAGTAGGAAGACAAAAACTTGTGTGCCTTTTAGATGACAATACTCAAGATAAATATGATCTGATGCATATTTGAATTGAAACAAGTGAGGGGATAAGGCAAGTTGAATAATCTCATCAGGAGAATAATGATCCCTATCATGTGCCACTCAAGACCATTAAAGTAGACATTAATGTAGAAGGTGAGATGAAGATTTCCACTATAGGTGCTTATTGGTCTGAGGTAGATATAACACAAATTTTAGACCTCTTGAAAGAATTTTAGGACTTATTCCCATGTAGTTACTGGGACATGAAGGGTACCCACCCTTCCCTTGGAAAATGAACATCAAGATGGTGGATAGTGTGAGGTCAGTCAAGAAGTTCCCATATCGAATGAATCTCAATCTCCACGCTAAGGTGAAGATGGAAATTGATGAAATTTTAGTAACTAGCATCATCTACCTAGTACAATAATTTAAATGGATAAGCTTGATGGTCCTTATCATCAAAAAATATGGGCATATATAGATCTACATCGACTATAGGCTCTTGAATACTACCTACATTAATGACCCATTCTTAACCTTATTCATCGATGAGGTCCTAGATGGAGTCATAGGCTATGCAATTTATACTTTAATTAATGGTTTCTTAGGATACCATCAAGTGCAGATTGAGGAAGAGGATAAGCCCAAAACAAACTTTATAACTGAATGGGGTTATTTTGATTATAATTTGATGCCCTTTCGACTTAAGAATGTGCCAACCATATTCTCTAGAATGGTGATCATTTCTTTCAAGGAATTTATCCATAATTTCCTCCAAGTGTATCTCAATGATTGGACTATGTATGGTCTTGTAGAGGACCACTATGACAATTTGTGCCTCATGATTGAAAGGTGCAAGTAGCTCCAAATATATTTAAATCTAAAGAAGTAAATTTTCATAACCCCATTTAGAAAACTACTCAAACACATCATCTGTAAGGATGGTTTACTTGTTGATACTGTGAAGATAGCCATCATAATTTAACTCTAGACTCCTTTAACATAGAAAGATGCCCATGCCTTTCTAGGCCATTGTGGATACTAAAGGAAGTTTATACAGAGCTATGTAAAGATCATATCACCTCTAGAGTATCTCTTACATAAATATGGCTTGTTCTATTGGGGTGAGGCACAAGAGGAGGCTTTTGAAACATTTAATCTAAAGTTGGCTAGCACACCAATTCTAAAATTTATAGATTGGACTATTCCTTTCCATTCCATGTTGATTCTTTAAGCTCTACAATTGGTGTCATATTGGTGTAACCAAGCAAGGGTAAGATGGACCACCCCATCTCCTTCACAAGTAAGAAATTGATGTAGGTAGAGAAAAAATACACCACCATCAAGTGTAAAGCATTGGAAATGGTCTATTCTTTCAAAAATTTAGGCAATATCTACTAGCAACCCCATTTATATTTTCCATTGATCATAATGTGCTCAAATACCTCATGAACAAGCCTATTTTACATAGGTAGATATGTAGATGGATTTTTCTATTCTAAGAATTCCATTTATCAGTTATTAAAATTGGAAAGTATAACTTGGGTCCAAACCATTTATCCCACATTAATTATAGTGATGCAGTGGCACCAATTGAGGATGACATGTTAGACGCACAATTTTATAGAGTCTAGTGCATCCCTAAAGATCTATATGAGATGATCACTTTCTTAAAATATGGGTTTGTACCCTAAACCTTGTTAACTAAAGAGAATAAATAACTTATGGTTCAGGCCACCCCCTTCTAGCTCATTAAGGAGGAGATGTACAAACTAAGTAGAGATAAAGTGCTAAGCTATTATGTTATGGAATATGAAATGGACTCCATCTTATAGGAACCACATGAGGAAATTATAGGACACCATTACACTAGAGATGTAATGGCATATAAGTTATTACAATAAAGCTTATGATTACCAATCCTATTCCAAGATGTAAAGGAGTATGCCAAGGCATGTGATGTATGTTAGTGTATCAAAAAACCTAACCAATAGGATGAGATGCCTCTCATCCTCATTCTTGCCTAGGCACCATTAAAAAGGTGGGCCATTGACTTCATTGGGCCAATTACTCTCGTATCATGGTGCATATGAGCATGATATATTTTAACAACCAGTAACCACTTCATTAAATGGGTCAAATCTATGCTTAAAAAAGACTACACAACTACGATAGCTAAGTAATTTATATAAGAAAACATCATAAGTTAGTATGGGTACTCATTAAGTCTAAATAGAAATAGGGGAACTGATTTTATCAATGAGATGGTGCACATCCTTTTGACTGAATAGATGGTGGCATACCAAAAAACTACCCCTATCATCCACATGCCAACAACATAGTTGAAGCATTCAATAAGATCTTGGGTACATGCTTAACAAATATATGCAATTTTGGTTGTAAGGATTGAGATGATCAAGTTGAAGTGGTAATTTGGGCATATCGTATAATATATAAACACCTAATCAAGGCTACTTGATTTCAACACATGTTTGGTATTGAATCAATTATACCCATGGAATTCATGGTTCCCTCTTTATTCATTACATGGATTGGTCACTTAGATGACCAATAATATTTAAGCACAAGGTTGGAAGACTTGGAGAACTTGGATGAAAATCATGCCCAAGCAAGGTGGAGTTAATAGATCAAGAAGGCATGCCAAAAGCACTAGTATGACAATCATATCAAGCATAAGGAGTTGAGTGAATGAGTATTGGTGTTGATATATGATTCCAATAATCTAGGCACCTAGGTAAATTTTAAATATGGTGAATGGCCCCCTACATCATCCACCACATATTGGAAATAGGTCCATGCAAGTTATGCATGTTATCTGGTGAAATGCTCCTTGGGAATTTTAATGGACATTGATTGAAGCCATATAGGTAGTAGGATGGTGCTTGCACCATGAAAACATTGACTTCTTGGTCATGAGTTGATTTGAAATTGAGATGACCACATTAAAATTTGATGCAATCCAAACCATGTTATTCCCTTTTTTAAATCCTTATATAGTGTATAGAGGTAGTAAGTGGCATGCAGTGGCCATAAGAACTTATCTAATAACACTTCATGCATAATTATAATTGGGTGACTTGATCACTTTCACTTATAACAAAATAAGGCTAGAAATCTAAATGTTTGGCATGTGAAGCTTAACATGCACAAGCAAAACAAGTAGAAGATACATGTATGTGAGATGAATAGTACAAGGCACCTAAAGGCCCAAGAATGAATTGATTTGGTGTTACCTTTACACCAGAGTTGTAATAAAGTACATCAATTGATCTTGTGTCAGAGACCTAAGAGTGTACAAGAGAATCAAAAGAGACACAAAGCTCTATAGGGCTAGTACAAGGGATTTTAATGGGGTAGGATAGGCTAAGGGAAGATGGCGTACAAGAAATCAACCAAGACAAAGAAATGCATTTGAAATAGGAGTTCATATAGAAGAAAAAGTGGAACTTAATAGGCTAAATTATGTACATGTGAGGCACTATGCCCACATTAGCACAAGGAAGGCAAAGGTCATGCAAAAGTATACAAATACAAAAGGAAATCATTTAAGACAGTTGGCGTCCACCCAAAAATGAGTGAGAAGGGACCATTTGAACCACATGTCGCTTCACTAAAAAATTTTTTGGGAACATTCAATGAGGTGGTGGTGGTGACACAAATATATTAATTTAATGCATAAAGGACAAGAGATTGATAAGGATTTTATAGATTTTCATGTTTTCCAAGAAATTGAGTTTCCCACACCATTAAGCCTAAATAAATGATGGTAGATGAGAACGAAGGGTATAAAATAGCAAGTGGATGAATTTATTAGGTTATAAGGTTTAAACCAACTTAGACTTATAGAAAACCTAAGCAATAACTAGAGAGCCGAAGAGAAATAACCCTATCATAGTGAAAACATGAGCAATTCAAGCACCTAGAGTGAACAACAACACATTGAGAAATATTATGTTTATAATAAGTCTAAGTTGTAGTGTTGGAGAGAGATATTTGTGTAAAAAATTGAGTTAGAATGAGTAGTTATCACCTAGGATACCATTAATGGACAATAAAGCTTAAATTTGAGGATACAATCACATATTTTGTGACTGTAGAAGTGTCAACCACCATTCAAGGCTTTGGTAAGCCACACTTACTAAGGTTTAACACTAGTAGATTCAGGATGGTGAATAAGTGAAAAGCAACAAGATCTACATAGGTGTTATAGGAACTCAAATGAGTGAAGATCATAAAGGAGATAAGGGTTGCTAAGACCAAGGCACATGTGATCTAAGTTGTTAGTGTCACTGAGGTAGACACTGAGGCATTAACAAATATGTCATACTAGTATATGTAGTTTCCCCTAGAGGTTTAGGTGGGGGAAAGTTGGTTATCATTTGTGTATAATTTCCAACTCAGGTAATATATCCATAAAATGTCAAGTCACTTGCAAGATTTGATGTAGGATTGGGTGGTAGACATGGGGCACAAGTCAGTGAAAGGTGATGCCCTCTTTGATGTCTCAATTTGAGACAAGTTAAAAGATTTTGAATCAACTCAATTCTATGAGTTTCCCTACTATGGTAATCTAAAGGAGCTCAACTAGTTCCTACTCTCACATGTCCATAAAGACCACATCTATTTTTTAGGTTGGTACATAGATATTTTAGTGAAATAAATCAAGAAGATAACTAAACTACCAGATGACACATATAACATCCATTAAATGATAAACAATGATGAAGAGGTGGAGTGTGTCTCAAATCTTCTCAAGCACTTCAAAAGGGGTTTTGTGTTCCCCATAAACAAGTGTGAGGATCTTGGCATGAGGGTGGTAGCATACCTCATGAGTTCTAAATTGTGCCTAGGTAGTTGGTGTATTGATGTTTGAAAGGTGTAACTCTACATCACATATCACATGGTATAGGGAGTAAAATTTAACATTGTGAATTTCATCATAGAGGAGTTGGTGAAAAATGTTTAGTAATGCCATAACACTAAGAGTACCTTTAGTTATGGATCCATCCTCATTTTTGTTTTCATAAAGGAAATTGGGATCCTAAATAGGAGTAAGGATAATCTAGGGGTGTTCTGAGAACACCGTGAATCTCCAGTGCAAAAGTATAAAGACTAGACTTGCCCCACCACATTTATCCCCAAGTACAAGACACATTTAATGCACTTGTATGAAAAGTATATAGAAGCCTTTGGACTAGATTGGTGTATTCCCTAGGGGCTCCCCCAGAGTATGTTCAAGATGACATATTTTAGCATATATAACACTATTGTGTAGTGCACTTGGTGATATAAGATAGGAATAGGTCAAGATGGTTGAAGCTACCCTTCTCCTTCTTGGTAGGGTAATTCATGGATGTCTTGCACTAGATCCCTAATGCACAATACATAGGCATTCTAGTGAAAGAATTGGATGCAAAAAGGCACAAGTTGAGGTGTTGATTTCCTCACACAGATGGAAAAGCTACTGAAGATGAAGAAGATACCTTGGATTTAATAGATATAGATCCCATCCAAGAGGTCACCATCCTTGGCTTCATCCATAGACTATACTATGAGATGAATCTATGAAATAAGGATTCTAGCATCAAGTAGAAGGAAGATCCCCTAGTCTAGATTAGGGATGAAATAAATCTAGTACCAGTCAAAAATAATAATTATCCAAAAAAGAAGAGGGGGAGACTTTGGAAGAAATAGAGGAGTGTCTAAGGATAAATATTGATTTAAAATGAGAATAATCTCCTTTTACCTCCACATTGAAGCACATTTGCTTCATGTTGAAGAAATCTCCTAGCATAGGGAAAAAGAAGGGGAAGGCTCTCCTATGGTGCAAAGGATAATCATATCCAAGGAAGAGTAGGAAGAGGAGGAATACAAGGAAGAAGATTTTAAATAAGAAGAAAGTGGGAGGGGCACATACATATTACCCAAGGATGATGAGTCCTCATCAAGTGAATGGACCCCCTCCCCACCACCTTAAACTAAGTTGGAGAAGTGAAGGTAGAGGAAAATTGGATTTGGTGAAGCCCAAATGCAGAGGGCATAGGAGATAGAGGAGAAAAAGGAAGAAATGATAAAAATTAGGATCATGAAAGAGGTCATTATAATGGTTTAGACCAAATAAAAAAAGAAAGAGGAAGATCACAAGGCACATAAGGTGAATGGAGAAGGAAGGAAGGATAAATAGGATAAGAACCCAAGGAAGCAACAAATTCATTCAAATTGATAGAAAAAGAATTGAAGAACCATTGGAAGGACATGGTCCTAGACCAAGGGCATATTGACATGACACTAAGGTTGCACTACAAGTGAAAGGAAATGAGTGCTAAGGGCATGACCCAAGCTGAGATCGATCATTTAGATGCTGAGAAAATAAAAGAAAGAGAAAATAAGTGTAAATCACAAACCACACAAATGAAGGACAAAAAGGAAAAGGCCAAGAAAGAGGAGCAAAGAGAGGAAGAGGTGACCTAGGCAAAAAGGGCCAAGATGATGAAGGAATGAGAAAATAAAATGGTTATTACTAGCACAAAATTGAGAGAGGAAAGAGTACCCAAGAAGGTACCTAGAACCTAAACAAGAATAACAAAAGAATATACATAATAGGCATGCCCTAGATCTAAAGGGACATATGGAGATAAAGAAGGCAATACTAACACCTTGGTGAAACAAATAGAGAAGGAGATAGAGGTCATGTTAGGGTGAAAAGAGAATAAGGATAGCATGATGGAAGCTCATGATAAAGAGCCACTACAAGAGGAAATGGATGAGAGGGAGAAGTCCATAAAAGAACCCCTGTAAGAAGCATATGATGTTGGGTCTAGTACCAAAGAAAGATAATAATCAAACAAGAGAGGAAGTCTGATGAAGAAGGATAAGAAGAAGAAGGCACTAGCCTAGGAACTAACACTAGCAAAGAAGAGTTGAATGAGGGAGAGGAATATGGGCTAAGAAATATGGAAAGAGTGTAGCATGAGTTTAAGAGGATGAGTACTTCTACATGATGGAGTGCATGCCACCAAAGACTACTATGACAATAACATGCCACTAGGTTTCTTAGGTAATGGATTGCTATATGGATGAGCCTGAGTTTGAGGTTTTGACAAAAGTAATTTAGAGTGCCAAGAAGTTGAAGGAAGAGAATTACTACCAACTCATCAATCCTCTAGATATGATTCCAATGTTCTTAGCTAATACCCTGATCAGGATGGCATCCTTAGTAGCACACAAGAACATCATCAATTATGGTCATGCCAATATCTAGAAGAAGATAACACAAGAGACTGAGAAGGAGCTTGAGATAACAATGCTCAAACTTAAATAGATATTCAAGCATATAAAAGAGGTAGATCCATCCCTTTTGGATGTTATAAATACCTCAAGGATGAAATAAGTGGACAAGGTATGCGTGTTTGTTGAGAAAATGCTACCTCAAATGAATTCAGATCTAGAGGATCAAAAATACCCCTATGAGGCCTTAAGAGGAGAGCTGAAAAAGAAGCTAGATGTAGTGAAATACCTATTTTCCAAGATTGAAGAGGTCATGGAAGAATCAGATGCCATATTTTATAACTTTTCCATGCAGGTTACAATCATTGATGCATTCTTGAAAAAGGCAAAGGAAGAAAAAGATGCCTTATTCTAACACTCCTTCGTGGTGAGTAGAAATAAGTGCATACAAGTGATGGTAAAGTTAAAATCCTTGAGCACCCAACTAAAGACCCAGGAGAAAGACCTGGAGGTGCTCTTTCATTCCTTCCAAACAAAGGCCAATGAGTAGGGGGAGATCTTAGATAGTGAGGTAAGGCATGTAAGAAAAAGGCTTGAGGCCTTCAAGAAAGAACTAGAAAGCACATACGTGATTGCCTTCAAGGCTACCTCAACTAAAATAGATGGTGCCATTAAAAAAATCAAAGGTGTTATACAAGGTTTTGAGAACTTCAAGGCATAATTAGAGTAGGGTGCACCTAAATTTTGCACACCAATGGTGATAAAAGACTAGTCTAGGGGAAATTAGCAATTTTGTATGGGGTAATGTTGGGCCCCAATTTTTACAAATTATGTGGACTATACCAAATTGACCTACCTCAACATGAGGAAATCTTTGGTTCAATTTCTCCCTTTTTTACTTTTGGTGCCAACTGGAGGAATTCTTGAGGATCTCATGCTAGTTGGTAGATAGTTGCATGGAACGAACCTTCAAAGGACATCCCTATAGGAAATTGTACATGGTGTATCGAGATATGAAGGTGTCATAGTGGTGGAGTAGGTAGGGATAGTGACCCAACAACAATATCTTAGTATATGGTGTGTACTCATCTAACTTGGGCATCGTAGTGGAACTAACAGACTAACAAACCTTGGTGATAGCTCATCACTTAGCATGTGCCCATCTGACCTAGTAAGGAGATGCTGAGTCACCTATAAAATAAGGATTTAATTTGAATTAAAAAAGAGAGATGATTAATATAGAAAATCTCTACTAAAATTGAGAGCCAACATTAGTATTTTATAATATGCATAAAATAGGTTAGGTATTCAGAATGTATAGCCCAAGCTTGCTTATTAGTTGTGGGAATGAGTAGTGTTAAGGAAGAGCATATTCCCTACTATTATATATTTAAATTTTTATGAAATTTGAAGTTAATGAATATTTTTTTTGAAATTCTAGAGTGTTGATTCTTAAATTATAGTCTGTATAGTTTTATGTTTATGACATGTTATAGTTCTTATTCAGAGTCTATTATTCTATAAAGGTTTATCCCTAGTCATTAATGGTCACCTTGTGCCATATAATGACTTTAACCTACATATAAATTATAATAAGTGTTATAACTTGGATGCATCAAGACTCTAAGACCTATGCCTAGAGTGCTACCTTTAAGGATGAGCCCTTAAACCCAAGCCATTCCCATGACTTGACTAAGTGTTTGAATGACCCTTACCCCACTATTCCAATGGCTTGCACCATAAAGAGACCTATCTAGCTAGATATGAACCTACAAATAGGATTTTTTTCCTTGAGAAGGATCACACCCATAGAGCTTCCCAAAAATAGCTTATCACTGGTATGCCACTTAAACTTGTCCTACCAATGACTAAGTCCCTTAAATCCAAATTTGTGTCATGTTTCAACTAGTCCAACACAGGCCCCGTCCCTTTACTATTTTGCTTTAGGTAAGCACACAATGATTATTCCTTGTGTGAAACTAATTCTAAGATAATAATGTGTTAAATGTTGTGTACTAGACCCTATTATGCTTGTGACTAGCTACATCAAGTCTAAAACTAACTTGGCTTGACAACTAAGTACATGACTAAACACAAAAACTAATCTAGTGAAATTTTATACAATAGTTTGGCTCCCTCCTCTATCTCAATCACATTCTTAATTCCTCTATCAGGAGGCCTCCCTAGAGGAATGATACTAAATACTTTACTTCATTTGAAAATCAAAGCCTAAATGTCTAGTGGATAGGACCTCTTTACCTCATTTATAACCATACACATAACCACACACTCTGCTTTCTATTCATTCTAATCATGTATAAATAGCCTCACCTTATATTTTAAAGTGACCACTCAGAGTCTTCCAGCTAACATACCTTTCAATACCACATTCCTACCCTTTTATCTAAATTTTAGTTCCATAGTTTTAAAATTAAGTGTGATCTCTCCAAGTGATCAAAGCCACTATATTCCCATCACTAAAGCTATATCACCAATAATAATCGCATATAATTCATCCTTGAATTCATAATTTCATAATTAAAAATGTAGTTATAGAACCATCTTAGTGCAATTGATTATAAACCCATCAGCAACCATCTCCCAAAATCTATCTACCTCTTGAGTTTGAAGTCCTCTATGTATAACCAACCCCTCATCAATAGAATTATGTATGGATATTGTGTCAATAAATGTCAGTAAATTCCACCCATTAATTAATCCTATAATGCATAGAGACTCATTTTTTTGAAAACTATGTAATTGAGAAAGCTTCCCATCTTTCTCCTCTTCCTTTCCAACCTCTTTAGGAATCTTTTCCTCTTCATTTTCCTTTATATCAGACTATTGGTATAATTTTTATGATGTCCTTTCCTCTACTAAATATTAATCTATTTGATGCACCTTCTCCTTTATAGCACACTTATGTCTTGGAGCCCAAGGTTCTTTGCATGTGAAACATAAATTCTTCCTCCTTAAGTTATTAAGTGTCTCACTATCAATCTTTGTGACTAATTTATTTTTTTTGTTCGAAGTCATTTGGGAATTGATTTTTATCTTTGTCCTTCTTATGTGAAAATACCTTGGACTAACATATACTCTAAGAGGTGGAAGACTCCATGTCTCTAGCCTTCTTGTTTGCCTCTTGTAGAAAAGGTGTGTTGAAAGCTTTAATCCAGCTCCTTAGAGGATCGATTAACCCATTTATAAAGATCACAATGAGCCTCCTCTTAGATATATCTGTCACTAAAACTAACAACCTCTAAAATTCAGCAATATAAGCATCCATAAGAACCCCAATGTTTTAGTTGTGATAACTCCTTAAAATGAAGTTCATGGTCTTTTTTTTATCAAATCTCTCAATGAGTCTCTCAGTAAACTTTGATTAAGAACCAATCTAAGCATGTCCCAATATAACCATTCCATGATGCCACCACTCATGTTCAACTCCATCTAAGTGAATGGAAGCATATTTAATGGACTCTTATTTAGGCATAGGATTAAGATTAAATTATGTGTCCACCTTCTGAACCCAAGCTCTCATTGAAGTCTTACCAGACCCATCAAATTAAGGGATACTATTTTTTCCAACTTTCCTTCACAAGTCATTATGGTGCTCTCTATTTCCCCTATTTTGCATATGCCTCATCCTGACATCTATATAATCATGAAGAGATATATCATGCTAAAATCTAGGCCTTGCATTGATCTAGTCCTATTTGAACTTATCCTGTATCTCAATCAAAATGAACTCATAATTGGGTTGAGCTTCTAGTCTTGGTGAAAAAATAGGCATGAGAAGTTTAGCCATGGCTTCCCTATTGTGATTATTGGCTACTCCACATTGACCCATATAATTTTTGTGGCCATTATTTCCTCCATTGTTGACTCCCAATTGGTTCAACACCATAACCAACTATCCTAGCTACTGATTAGTTTCATGAGCACATTGGGCTACCATTTCTTGTCCCCTAATCACAACATCCAAAATAAAAATCAAATGTTTTGCTTCTTCATGACCTCTATCACCCATATTTTTTGATCTTGTTGATCCTACTAAGTGTGTTTTAGAGTTTTGTTCTTCCCTCTTTAAAGGTTAATGCTCCCACAAATCCTCATCACATTTTCTCAACCTTTCAAGGTATCTTCTCTCTCTATAATTGATGCTCATAGAAATGGATTACCCAATGGTTGGAAGGAATGTTTTGTGCTTTGATACCACTATAAGGGTTTCCCTTGATATTTTTATTTCTATTTTTTATTTTATGTGTTTTGTTTTTAGAATAAGATGGGATCATGCAAAAGGTTTTTATGTTTTACAACCATCCATTACATTGAGCACATAAATTTTTATATATTCATAAATTGAAATAAACATGAGTATAATTACGTTAAGACATATGTCATTAAAAATCAATATAAAATTAGAAGTTTTCAATCTAAAATAAGACCTAGAAATACTCTGTTTACAACGAATTTTCACCATAGAATGCTCAAATCAGAATTCCATGCTTGTTGTCCCAACTCCATAAAAATGGTGATAATCCCAAGGTGGGATATTTGATACAAGAATTAAATTCCTCCATTAAATTCCATCAAGTGTTTTAGAGGGAACTCCCAACCAAGCATAAGCCAAATAAAAATTTCTTAGAAGGAATTTTCGCTAAATTATAAAATCCACACACCAAATTTAGCTCCACACACAACTAAAAAAACTATGAAAATATTTATTTATTCATTGAAAAAATGTTCAACCAATAAGATTAACATTATAAAAACTTCTAACCAAATACCAACCAGCTAGTATGGGTCACAATCCATCAAAACCAACAACATGAGATGAGGGTTTTTATTCTCAACCAGCAATAAGTGTATTCTAGAAAAAATCCAGTAGAGTCTTCTTAAGCTACCAAAGTTCACCCATCCAAATGAGATCTCAAGAGTGATTAAATACAAGATGAGGGAGGGATTAAGGCAACTTCTATTTTTAAAATTATTTTTTCCTTCCAAAACTCCATGCCCAACCTTGCTTTCTTTTTTTAAATATTTATCTTTAACATTTTTAAAATATCACCAAGTATTTCTGAAAGGAGGCATCCAACATAAATTACATTGTCCCCTCTTTTAAAACAATGTTGCCCAACTAGGACAATGGCTCTTTTATAACCCATGCTTATTCTCACTTAATTTAATTAGAAAATTTATCAACTTAAGTGATGAATAAACAAATAATAACTCTAACCATTAAGAAAACTTACCCCTATAAAAAATGGTAACTTTACACTATTGTTGAATGGGAGCTAAGACTAGTGACGAAATATATCACTTACTAAAAATAGTAAGTGAGCCAACACTCTAAATTAGCTCAAATGAAGCTCAACTGGGACTTACTAAAAATAGTAAGTTTAATGAAGATAGTAAATTAATAAAAAATTTAACTTACTAAATATATCCATCACCACTAGAAAATACCTTAAAAACTCATCTTAGGTTGCCATATGAGAACTAGAATAGGATAATGGTAACTTAAAATGGCTATGAACAAGAAGGGTACATTAAAATTTGTTCCTAATTTTTATCCAATGCATTTTATCTCAAATTTGAGCCCTTATAACATTATGTGCATCCTCCATTTAAAGTTTGTGCTGCTAATATGTTTCTTGGGTTTGTAACTAGACATTAAAAAGAGAAGATTACAGCTCCTATGATACTCATACATATTCATGGTTAGTATAATTATGAAGATGTTGTAAAAAAAGTGATCTTGCTTACCATATATTAAAATAAAGGTGGTATTTTGATCCAAATCATTTGATCACCACTGAATCTAACTAGTATCCCCCTTAGGCTAAGGAACAATATTCCAAATTCTAATAATGTGCCCAACTGTCCTTTAATTTTAAGGTGGGAAATATTGAGGTAAAAATAGGTTGATACAATATTCATTTGAGGGGTTGACCATTCCAAGTTGAACTATATATTTTAAGATTCATCCAAGAATGGATTCCCAAGATCGATGACAAGAACATCAAACACACAAATCTATTTAAGTTATAAATCAAGAAATGAGGATTATATATATATATATAATGGAGATGGATATCATACAAAAGGATCGAAGATTACAACTCACTAATCTAATATCTCTCACAACTCTCAAATTTGTCACAACTCATAACTTACATAGCTCTTAACTAAGTAGCTCACCACAATCTAAAAGACTCCAAATATTCCATATACATAAAGCTCACAAAGGGATGTACATATAGATAGAAGTTAGGATAATCCCAATAATACCATGTATGTGGTATTAACTTCCCCTTAATAGGTTGAAGAAAGGCATCAAGCCAACATCCTAATACATGTGGCATAAACTTCCCAAATGTATAAACACAATAAGCAAGATAAATAGTAGGAAAATAACTATCTTACACCAAAACCCCATTTAAGTGTATATTAGGTGGGTATAAGAATTGGGTCCTGACAATGAGGCCTAATGAGGTAGCAAAGTACATAAAAACTTTCATAAAGTGAAGAAAAGGAGAAAGCCTATAGGAAAAACTCCCCCATCCCCAAAGAGAGAAAGAATAAGATTAACTCCACTCAATAACAAGCACCATCACCCTAACAAAGTATACCTATATTTTATATATGATAACCTCAAATTAGAACAAGTGATCAATATGAATAAGAAGGATAAAGATTATTTGCTTGTAAGGGGGTTTAGCCACCTACTAAACCAAACCTCACCCTTTATTCTTCGACAAGTGAAATTGATGATGAAATAAGTATATAACAGGATAAACACAATATTATCTTTTTAATGTTTCCTTATTACTACCATACAACATATTATTTTTAATAAATAACAATAAAAAAACATTAACAATGAATCTTACACGATGAACCTATATGGAGAACCTACATAAAATATTAAAACCCTTAAGAGAAAGAAACTTATCTCACCAAAGAAAAGTTGTAGAAATAATATTTTCATTAGAAATAAAATCAATAAAAAAGGTACATTTATAGGTGAAATTTTGACAATTCCCATAAACCTCATACATGTGGGATAAACATTCACTAATGACCTATAATAACCTAAGCAAGCCAAAATAGACCATGTAGACAAAAATCAGTGGGATAAAAGTATATACCAACACCCTCCTTAAGCGTATATTAGATGGATAGAAGAATTGAGTCCCAATAACAAGGCCTAATGAGGTACTGAAGCACAATGCAAATCCCATAAAGTAAGGAAAAGGAGAAAAATCATAGTAACAAAACTCCTCCCCAAAAGAGAGAAAAGTAAGAAATAGTCCATAATCTAAGGACATTAGGCACAACTAAAAATACATCGACAAGTTATAGAAAAAAATACATAGAGAGAGGATAATTGAGAAGTCCCTATAGAATATGTTGAATCTACCCATAGTAGAGCTCACAAAATTATGAATGGCATTGACAAGATCCTATACATAAAGAATGAAGAAGTTATATTCACATTGAATAATGTTTCTTCCATTTTTGAAAGGAAAAACATTAATGGTGTACTATAATTATTCCCATTCCATACTTGAAGATGAAAGAGGAAAAAATAAAAAATAATTTGAGTAAGTTCCAAAACATAAGTGTAGTATAGGTCTGACAATATCATGCATAAGAACTAAATGTAATTCCACTGAAATGAACTTGTTAAAAAAAGGTGCAATGAAGAGTGGATCACCTTTGAATAGTGAATGGCTCCACCAAGTGCCTGATATAGCTCCAACCAAGGAACTATACTCCTCATACATAGAAAGAGGGCCAACTACTCTATGCAACAATGGTGTAATGGGAGTAGAGGCAAAAAGGACTATAGAATGCCATGTACCTATGGAATATACTACCTAATGTTTGATGAGTCCTAGATCAATATACATGTACCCTATAATGTTAGAAGTAGACTAGAGGTAGGTTGATCAGGAAATAACTCTTCAATATCTAGAAGGTGACAAGGAGATAGAGGAGGTGGGTCACCATAACTACTATAGTTGTATGTTCTAGAAGAAGAGTTCCCAATTTTAGAGATGAAATCAAGATTACAAGCTTCATCAATTATATGTGATTCTGATAAAGAATAATGGCATGGAGCATTCATATATGGAATTTATATGTGAAGTGGAGAGCACGACTCAATAACACTTGAAGCTGAAGAAGAGACTATAGATGAATCACATGGATCCACAAACTGAATATACATAGGAAAAGAAGAGTCATCTATGTTCTCACAAGGTATACCCTCACTAAAAACAATAGAGTCCTCTAAAGTATCAATATGTGAAGGATTTAGAAGAGAAACATATATAATAGGGATAGAAGTAAAATCTATAATATGATAGCTGAGGTTAGGTAGAATATAGTCCTATAGTGGTGGCTTGATAGAAAGAAGAGCACTATCCACCATGGAAATGTCATCATAGGAAAAAGGATTAGGAAGAGAGAGTACAATAATCTTTGAAGAGATGATAAAAATTAGATAAAGAGGTGTAATTTAAATTTCATCAAGATCTCTGAAAAGGGAATGAAAGATGCTACAAATAGTTCTAGGGCACTCGGTGATGTAGATCCCATGAAACATGTAGTAGCAAGGTATCATGAAGCTTGTCATAAATGTTGGCCCACTTTATGTAGTTTTCATTATCAATGGGAGAAGGAATCTATCTCTATATAAATAGAATATTATTCTTTCCCTTTTTCATGAATAAGTGTTCCATGTAAGACTCCAAGAATCATAGTTGGTATTTCTAGAAAGAACCACTAGTATAGAATTAACTTTCCTCCATGAGTGTCTCTCAAGTGAAGTTGCCATGGATGAGGGAAGACACCAAATAAGTGTACAACTAAAAAAAACTACAATTACCCCTAGTTATAATAATAATGCATGCTCATGAAAAGGAAATTATGCATAACTGAGAATTCATCCAAATGAGTAGTCAGCGCAAGAATCAACACAATGTTTAAAATGGGAATGCATAGAAGAAATACAAAGAATTAAAAGCACCACATAATACCCCCTTAAAACTATCAATAGTGACCCCCTCCATAATGTTACATATATCATCATGCTTGTATAGACGTTGAACATAACTGAGAATGCATCTTGAGTAGTAAGTGTATAAATGCAAGGAACTAGAGGGACATTGGGCTCTGTTAGTAATGCATCCAAGAGGTAAAATATGTGGAAAACTTATATGGATGTAGAAGTCTCAAAATGCCACCAATGCATATAACATTAAAATAAACACTTTTTAAGAAGATGCCACTCAAATATGAACTACCGATCAAAAGTTATGCATGTATGAAAATATGCTCACATGAAAATTTTGGTGGAAAATAGTGTTGGAAAATTTTTGATGCATAAATTGGAGAAATTTTGTGTGTGCAAATAGTTGTGAAATAATTTTCCAAGGAAAAATTAATCCCCCATGGGTTGGGCATGACCAAGGGCTAACTTCCCATATGACTATGGGTTAAGGCCTCTATATTGTTATAATGTGATGGAGGTGTCCCAAATTAGCAAGACAAGCATGAATGATCTATTGCATATAGATTTGGATCATTCACATTTCCACGAGATGGAAGGTTAGGTTTTCAGACTATTAGACGTATGAATTCATGATCACACACTAAGTGAAGGTGCATGATTTGGTTTTTCCCATGTCACCACATGGGTGGTAACCAGGTCAAAAGATTGTTGATATCATGAAGTCATGAGTGCATGTCACTTTGAGTTATGTAACTATATGTTCAAGGGTTAGGCTAGCTAGTCTTGGGTTGCACAAAGGCATAAAGTGTGGAGGCATAAAAAAAGCATCAACTCAATCAATAGAATTTTGGGCTTGTAAAGGTGAAAAATGCATTCATTCTTATTGCCTACATCACTACGTAGAGGAGGGATTTAAGAAGCCAAAAGTACTTCTAAGTCTAGAACTGTGTAGAAAAGTCCCATGAACTAGACAAAAATGATGAAAAGTATAACAAGAACTCATATCTATGGAAATTGGTTCAACCTTTTTTAAAACTAGCAAAGATCCACTTAGTAATTTTTAAAACTAATAAAACCTAGAAACTATTTTGTGATTTAAGACTAGTGATAAAAAAAAACATGAAAGAAAGAAAATTACCTAAACCCCTCTAACAATGGCTAAAAATAGCTGTCACAAAACTAGGTCATGTTTATATCCAATCCTATGTTTTTGGTAGCCTCTAAATCCAATGACACCATCCATTTTTTATCTAGAGACACCAAATATAAATATATACATTAGTTTTTGATACACCCCACCAGAAAACCCTAAACTAAAATAAAGAAAATAACAAGAATACAATGAATAGATCCCACAAAGATTTGAATTAAAAATGACTATCAAAATGGCTTTGATACCATGTCGTATTGAATCATGATGGATTTAATAATGAAGCTTGCATGGTGAACTTGTATGGAAAATATTTATAAAATGTTAAAACCCTCAATATAAGGTAGCTTGTTTCATCAAAGAGAATTTGTAGAAATAATATTTGAATTAGCATAAAAGCAATAGGAAAGGTATATTTATAGGTTAAATTTTGACAAGTCCCAAAAAACTCATGCATGTGGGATAAACTTTCACTAATGACCTAGAATAACCTAAGTAAATTAAAATATACCATGTAGACAAAACCTAGTGGAATAAAAGTCTACACCAATAGATGGGATGATGGTTTGAAAAAAAAGTTTCAAGGAGTAGTGAAACTAGTCTATCATGAATAGGAGCAAAAAATAAGAGATATTTTTCAACTAATAATGCTCAGTATAGAAATTGAAGAACCCGATCCTCTCCTTGGAAAAGATTAGACAAAGTAAACCAAGGATAATTTTAATTCTTCCTCTAGTGATGATTGGGATCAAACACCCCAAGTTTGTTAAATATATAGAACCAATTCTCTCATTCACTAGCACACCATTGCATAGGAAAGTGGTCTTATTTATCCTCAAGAGATTATGCCATGTTAAAATCCCCATAGATGATCCAATGTGCATTTGAAATGCAATATTCCAACCATTTCCAAAGTGAATCCCACTCCATATTATCATTAAAGGCATATAAATTTATAAGTCAAATAATGTGATTGTCAAAGTCAAAAATATTTCAAACCACTCGATGGGTAGGGTCATAACCCTAGGATATAATGTTATAAGAGAGATATAGAACTAATAGAGTGATGTTTCCACCATTACCAACATCATCCATAGTATTCTAACAAATAACTCCAAACCAAATTATTCATGTTACATTCTATAAGAAGAAGCCAAAAATATTGACTTTTTACAAACAAAGAATTTTCATATTGATAAAAACCTAATAACTATTCTTGAACACATACTTATGTATTGGATCAATAAGGTCCCAAAAATTCCATGAAAAACTAGAATTGAGAAACATTAAGGTTCATATCATTCACCTATGTGAGGTGTTCAAGTGCAGTGAATTGATTATAAATTGATTTTTATGGAAAAAATACACTCACAATAAATGGTTATCTCTTATGATCCATATAATCCTCCTTAGGAGGAGAGAGGCTTCAAGAACACTAGAGGACCATTTTATGGTCTAGGGTAATGAGGCTTTGTTCTTCTTCTGATGATTTCACCCTAGGAGAGGGTTATGACTATGAAGTTAAAAGTGGTGTAACAACCAAGGTAATACCATGTATGGTGTTGATAAGAGTGGAGGAGAATATTTATTAGGCATATAAAAATTTACAATAAAGGCTAATGTGTTGAGAGCCACAAAAAGTCTATATGTATATGATTGAGGCTTGCCTCCACCTTTTGCCAAATTATTCTTTTTATTTGTGACTGTAGTCTAGCCATCATTATTACTAGTTTGAGGTTTGGCTTCATGCCCATACTTTTCCTAAGATGTAGGAGGAGCATGCACCATCAGAGGAAAATCCCATATCATATTGTTTGAGTAATGGTATTAAAAACATGTATTTTTTAAGTTGATATACAACACCTATTCAGTAAATCTATTATTCCTAATTTGAATGTCAATAGACTCTTTTAGGTCCTGAGATAAATCCACTTCCACACAAACCCATTTTTGGGGATGAGATAAATTTTTTTTCATGACATATGAATCACCCTATAAGTGAAGAACTAAACTAGGAAATATGACCCAAATAGGGATTTTTAGTTTTGAGGTAAACTAGGAAATTCTAATAAGAAAAACCCACCAAAGTTTTATGAATAAACCAAGGGTCATAGTTAACAATGGATTTACAATGTTTAAGGTTGGAAAATCAAAACAAAAAAAGCCCTTGGTAAGATTTTGTTCTCTTTCCAATTTCACAACATGGCCTTGTTAATGGTTATGAGCCCATTTTTTCAAGAGGATTTTAGGGGGGATTCTACCCATAAAATATGCAATCAGGGTGTAATTCTCAAAAAAGTTACATGCTTTATCAAATTCATGCAAGTCTAAAATAACATCAGGTAATGGAGAATTAGGATTAACAACATTACCACATGAAAAACTTTCAGCATGAATTTCCTCTCTTATTTCAATGTCATAGTCACTTTCACTTGCTTCAACTTTACCTGCATCTATAGATACATAGAATGTGGTGGAAGACATTTAAAAAAGGTACCCCATACTATCCAAAGGGTGAATCACTAATCAAAATTAGTAATAAATGGAAAACAAAGCTAAATCCTACCTAGATCTATAGGGATTGGTAGTGCAATAGAAAAAATCTAGATGCTCATCAATGTAGAGCAAAAAAAATCTAATTCACCAATGACATTTTAGATGACTACCTTATTTTAAATTTGTAATTGTATAGATAATGTAATATGTGCATATATTATATGCTTTAGTTGTAGATATTTGTTTTAAAAGGACATACTTTATTCTATCTATATTAATATACTAAAAATAGAAGATATGTAAAGGGGTTCATCATCATTTGATACATTATTTATTTCAATTCCACATAGAGGAGATCCTTATAAAGAGGAATTATTTAAAGTAAATATAATAGAGAAATCTTGACATGAGAATGTTTTGATTGATCAAAAATATCATACCCTTTGGTTATCTTTTTGGGAGGTGGATTGGGTTGAGGAAGGTTTGGTATAATGGCAGGGATTATTTGCCGCCTTCCTGTAGTTAGAACCATACATACATTTTTCATATTAAGTATTTGATACTTAATAGGTTTTCTTTGATTTTATACATGATTATTAATACTATTCCTTATTAAATGATGAAAATATGTAATATAAACTAAGATATATTGAAACAAGAAATGCTCATCTAATCTAGCCACACTTTTGTTGTAAATTAAATGAATAAGTAACATAAAAATTAAAATGTAAATCCTAAAAAAAGGAAAACGTTAATGTATGGATATTATTAAATTCTTATTGAATCTAAGGTCAAGATAAAATGCATTTAGTATTAGATATCAGATCTAAGACCAAAATAAAATGTTATTAGTGTTAGATATTAAATCTAAGATCAAAATAAAATGATTTTATGTCAGCTATTAAATCCAAGGTTGAAATCACGTTATTTTAGCATTAGATATTAGATCCTAGGTTAGGAGAAAGTTATTTTAAAGTTAAATATTATATCCATGGTAAAAAAAGGTTCCTTTAGTGTTAAATATTCAAAATTTTATCTAAATACTAAGACAAAATATTTGTAGCAGTGCTTGAATAAAAAAGTGAGTTCACAAATATGTTTTGCTAAAATTTGAATTAATAGGTGCATAACCCTAATTTAGATAAATGGAATGGAATAAATAAAAAAATTAAATCAATTTTCAACAAGCATATGAAAATTAAATGTTTAATTTGACAAAGTGCAATTGAAATAAATAATACTAGCTATGAACCAAATGGAAAAATAGTTGTTTATCATCTATGTTTTAACTATGCAAAACTAATAGATGTCTATAATTTATTGATAAAGACTAATTATAAAATGCATAGAGATAGATTAAAACTAGTAAAGTTTAAAATTATGCACCTCTGGTTAGGATCGATTGCCACTATTTACATGAAATGGTCAATTTTGACTCTATCGATAATTAGAAAACTTAGGTCATGATCAATTACAATAACTTGAATCATGCCTATTTGTATATATTTGACCTTCAGATGTGTGTGAAACACCTATAAATATTTTTTTCAAATTTGAAACCCTAATCAAGCTTATAATGACTACATAAATAAAATTATAAAGGGGGATGATTCAAAAACATGATTTACCCCCTTAGATAAATCAAATAGTTTTTATGAAATTGGATATTGAAAATTCTCAATTACCTTCAAGTGAAATAGAAATTGGATTCAAAATTTTATGAATGACTAAAAGTAATAAAAAAAACTTTGTAAACTCATTTCCCAAATTAAAAACTCTTGATTTGGGTTATTTTATAACATTCCATAATTTGTTTACAATTTCATTAACTAATTTTCAAACTAAATTAAAATGAAACACTGAATAAACTAAAATGGAAAATAGACGCCAATTTAATAATAGAGTTCACCCTTTTAGGGGCTACATCTCTAGGTTCATGAAACAATGAACCGATCTATTTAAAAGATGAAAGTATCATCAAATTACAAACTTACATCAAAATGTGGATTTTGGAAAATGCAAATAGTATTAAAATCTAAATTTGTGAAGACTTTGATCAATTCAACAAATGTCTTCCCCTCATACATAATACATATACTCCATATTCATGGCTACACCATTTGATTTCTCTATTAAGAGTGTATGAAAAATCTTAAAAATGGGCATTATAACAATAAGGAGTGTCTCTAATTATTATAGACCTAAAACTCTCAAAATAATAATGAAACCACATTATCAAACCTTTCATGGATATAAGGATATTCAAAAATACAGTCTCAAGTCTCTATATGTCTACCAATACCCTACAACATACATAACATCTACTTATGGCTCAAAGGCCCTACAAAAATAAGAATGTTGCCTCCTTAAAAAAACCATTACTACATTTATTTCATGTCCATAGGACATAAAAAAAATAGAATAAAAATGTAATAATATAGGCTTAGTTTGTAAAGATACACATACCATGTGCCCATGGCCTAAAGCCCTCATAAAAATAGTCACATTCACCTACAATGTTCAGGGTTATGTATATGTTCCTATTTTAACTATATATCATTTAAATGGCCCAAAGGATTAAAAAATTAGACATATTCACATACAATGCAAGTATATCATTCTCCCAAGTCCCACAAATCCTTACAAAATAGGCAAATTATTTTCACATGATTGACTATATCCAAAATAAACTCTGCCTTTGCCCATGGCTCAAATGCCTTCAAAAATAGGTGTACCCCTCTCCATAGCTTGGGTATGCATATGATAATATAACATCACACACACATACTACCCATCTCATTCCAATTCTGATATTATCGATTTAAATTCTCCAATAATCCTAACCAATCGACTCCAAATAACATGTCTATTGCTAATGCATTTGATTCAAGAATATGACCTAATGGTCAAGAAATATATTTTTACAAGAGAGGTCATGGACTGGACCATTATTTTTCACCCTTAAAATCTATAATTGGATAATATTCCCACATCTATTAGAGGGGATATTACAAAGGCTTCAAATAGCCTTATGTTCGGTATGTTATTCATGGCTTAGACTATGTCTATCATGGCATTTGATTATGCAAATTCTATGCTAAGTTTAGTAGGCCCTTAAGGTGCTTGGTATGTTGTTTTTTCCATGATTTTTATGGAATATAATCTGAGATGATTGTGATATTGGTCATGATGAGTTGGTACTTCAAGCTAGCACTCGATCTAGGTCTCAAGCTAGCACTCAAGCTAGGTCTTGAGCTATATATTTTGAACTTGGCATGGAGCATGCATTTGTGTCTTGGATAATACATGGAATAATTTAATGATACATTATTATTATTATCACATGAAATATGTAATCAGGATAGAGGAATATAAAAATAATTTTTTTAGAATGGTAACATGAAGAATCAAAGGCAAAGGCACCCAGTCGTAAAAAGAGTGTGTTGACCCTGGATGATGGTCTCCAAACAAATACTAGGACCTATTGATCCAAACACAAGTGGAAAATAATATAGGTGAAAATAAACACCCTTTTACCATTTCAATATCACATGTCACTTGCCAATTGGTCCACTTAACAACCATACATGTATCCACATCACTGTAGACCTGCTGACTAGTTTTTAAATCCAAAATTTGAGTAGTGATATCTAGAGCATATCATGTTCATTTTAAATTTTATAATAGGCATTGGAAATATCTCATAATTATCTTCAAAACTATAATAGTTTTAGGATATCTTAAGAGCTATTAAGAGTGAAAAATCCTCTAGATAAAATCTCCCCACAAAGAGGCTTTTGGTCTCCAAAAGTCTCAATAATCCAACTGACCCAAAAAATATCTTTGTGAGTTCTCTTATTTTCCATTAAAAATTTTCCTACACTGATTCCAGACATATAGGAGCCAAAAATATCATATGAATGAGTTATGAAATCATTCTATCAAAATGATGCAATAAATCTCCATTTGAAAAACACAAGTCTACATCAGTGAAGTATGACATCATCAAAAACTTCCTTATAAGAAGTTAACTATCCAATTCAAAATGTAACCTAATTATGGGGAGTAAAAAAAAATCTTTACCCATTCTTCCAAACTGGCTTGTTTACCTAAAATAGTCATACCATCTAGCAGATTCTCTCAACCCCTCCACTACATAAAGGCTAAGGTGTTCTCCTTTTTATATCAAAATCACACAAGGGGAAAAAAATGTGTTACATACCCATATAAGACTTGTAAATGTATTTCAATACCTATATAATTGTATTTAAAAATGTTTCCCATATATGTATCTTTGAAAGTACATCTACATGATGTGAATGTAAAACATACATGTGAGCGTATAAAAGTTTTACAATACAAACATCACCCAATATACAATGGGACTTAAACATTTATGTCAATTATAAAAGTGTGCAACTAATTTGTCCATCCTAAGGTTTAATACACAATATACATTTCACAATACATGAAATAATAATCAATGGATATAGATGTGATATGCACCATTGAAAAAGCATAGTTAACTATTGTGTCCCTGAAACTAATTATCAAATCTTTCCATGTACCTGTCAAACTCCAATGTCAACTTAGACAATTTCCATAATACAAGATTATTTAAAAAATCACTACTATGAAAGTATATGTAAGACATATCATAAGTGTGAGGAGAAAACTAAGAATTTTAAACCTATCTCAAAGTTTCCTCACTATTGACTACTCCCTGATTCATACCTCTACACTCATCCAAACTGAGTTAGATTCCCAAAAAGTTTATTACAATGGAAAACTAAAATAGGAGATAGTAAAAATTATTCCACAATACTAGGGTTATCAAAACTCATTCCTAAATCCAAGTAGTTATGAATTCCTTAAATATAATGTTGAACTAGATCTAAGCATACTATTTAATACCATGGATATGCTTATCCAAAAGTATTCAAGTAAACCATCTGATCAATAAGGGTTGTTCCCTCTTCATGGTTTCCAATAAATGAATAGAAGGTTCCATATTATAAAATCTATTTTATGATAGGTAGATTATCCATTTTACATTTTCAAAAATTTTTAAAATAATTTCACATAAAGGCATATTTTACTTTCAAAGCAACACTACATAAAGGATTAAAAATTGTGTATACATAGTTATGTTTGAAAATAACTTATACCTCTTTAGAAACTATGAGGTGCACACATATTGATAAATGGTTGGCATATTATTGGTATTTAAACAAATTACTTTTTTCTTCCTACAACTCTTAATAAATCTATGAAACATACCAACATATGAACCAATTAAAAACTCAAAACTCAAAGTGCAAAAACCTGTTCAATTTCTTGAACAATGCCCTATTGCCATTTCCATATATTACCATGAAAACTAATCTTTTCACTTGCTCCTATAATTATGGACATAGGATGACATATATGATTATTAATCCAAAATAAAGGCTACAAAAATGGTTATCAAATACCAAAATATTATCAATACTAATATAAATTTAGATTTCCATCATACCTTATTATGTCCTTTATACAAGAATGATAATAGGATTAAAATTTGATTACTATTAGATGTGCATAGATAAAAGTTCCTTTAATTTTATTTGAATGCATCCAAAGAAATAAAAATTATTCCTCTCTCAACACCATCTCACACCTTCAACTGATAATGTGCTTGTTCATCATCTGGATTGAACTTGTAGGACTAGTGGTTTCAAAATCTTAGTTGTCAGAAGCTTGCCTTCTTTTAGTGGATTGGAACACCTTCCAATTCTCCTTTGCACTAGCCAATCCTACCTAATCAAATCAATAGAAGAATGATATCAAGAATTTGATATCTAAAAACTCCAAAAATAAAGTATATCAATAATTGAAACAAGTCTTGTATCAACTTTCTCTAATACCAAAATCGATTTGAAAACATGATTTACCCCCTTAGATAAATCAAATAGTGTTTATGTAATTGGATATTAAAAATTATCAATTAACTTTAAGTGAAATAGAAATCGGATGTGTAATTCTAGGTATGGGTGAAAGTAATTAGAAAACTCTATAAACTCATTTCCCAAATTAAAAACTCCTTATTTGTGTCATTTAATAACATTCCATCATTTGTTTAATATTTAATTAATTTTATTGTAAAATAAATTAAAATGAAACAAAAAATAAATTGAAATGGAAAATAGACACCAATCTAATAATGGAGTTCACCCTTTTAGGGGCTATGTCTTTGGGTTCATGAAACAACAAATCGATCTATTTAAAAGATGCAAGTATCATTAAATTACAAACTTACATAAAAACATGGATTTTGGAATATGAAAATAGTATTGTAATATGAATGTGTGAAAACTATGATCAATTCAAAAAATGTCTTCCCTTCATATACAATACCTATACTCCATCTCCATGGTTACATCATTTGATTTCTCCATTAAGAGTGTATGAAAACTCATTAAAATGGGCATTATAACAATGAGTGTCTATAATTATTATAGACTTAAAACTCCAAAAATAACCCTAAAACCACATTATCAAACCTTCCATGGCTATAATCCTTACAAAATATAAATATATTCAAAAATACAGTCTCAGGTCTCTATATGCCTGCCAACACTACAACATAAATAACATCCACTTATGGCCCAAAGGCCCTAAAAAAAGAAGTGTATTACCTCCTTAAAAAACCACTCATATATTTATTCCATGTCTATAGGAAATATAAAAATAGAATAAAAATTTAATAACATAGGATCAATCTGTAAAGATACACATACCATGCACCCATGGCCTAAAGGCCTCACAAAACTAGACATATTCACTTGCAACATTTGGGGATATGTATATGTTCCCATTTCAAGTAAGAACCATTTACATGGCCTAAAGGCTTAACAGAATAGAGGTATTCACCTACAATATAAGTATATAATTTTCTCAAGTCCCATAAAGCCTTACAAAATAGGCAAATTATCTTCATAGGATCGACTCTGTCCAAAACAAACTCTACCTTTGCCCATGGTTGAAATTCCTTACAAAATAGGAATATCCCTCTCCCTATCTCATGTTTATGTATGTTAATATACCATCACACAAACACATACTACCCATCTCATTCCAATGATGAACTTCTCCAATAATCCTAACCAACTGACACCAAATAACATGTCTTTATACAAGAGAGGTCATAGGTTTGACCCTTATCTAGTTCCCTTGAAATATATAATGGGATAATAATCCCACCTCTTCTAGAGGGGATATTATAAAGCCTTCAAATAGCCTTTCATTTAGTATGTTATTCACGGCTTTGGCCATGTCTATCTTTTCATTTTTCTTATGCAAATTATGTACTAAGTTTAGAATTCCCCTAGGGTACTTGGCACATTTTGATATCTAAAATTTATATGGAATATAACCCATGATAAATATTATCTTGGTCATGATGATTTGGTATCTAATCTAGCACTTGGGCTAGGTCTTGAGTTGTATACTTCTAACTAAGCATGGAACATGCATTTATGTCTTGGACAATACATGAAATAGTTTAATAATATAGGATTATTAGTCCCACGTGTAATGTGTAATCAACATAGAGGTATATAAAAAAAACATTAAAATGGTAACATGAAGAATCAGAGGAAAAGGTACCCCTCTACAAAAAAAATGTGTCAACCTTGGCTAAGGGTCCCTAACTAGCAAATAGTGGACCCCATTTATCTGAACATGAGTGTCAAAGACTAGAGGCAAAAACAAATACCCTTTTACCATTGAAATACCACATGTCACTTTTCAATTGGTCCACTTTGTATCCATACATGTATCCACATCATTTTAGACCTGTTGACCATTTTTTAAATCAAAACTTTGACCATCTATATCTATGACATATAATGCCCATTTTATGTGTTCTAATAGGCATTGAAAAGCTCTCAGAATGCTCTTCAGTATTGTATTGGATTTTTGAGATCTTGGGAAATAAGAAGGGTGAAAAATCCTCAGGATTAAGGGATCATAATGGGTTTAATTGGACCCAATCACTCCCTTGATGACTAAACACTAGCTACATATCCAATACTTTGAAGAGAGAAATCAAGCCCACATATTCCTCCCACTTCATGTGCTTTGAGGAATTTTGTTCCTATGACTATATGAGTACATATATAAATGGATCTAATAATTTATCATTATTTAATTTGACTTGGATAAAATAGTACCCTAGTTTTGCTAAGGACTGCATCAAATTATTGGAATTAAAATTTGGAAAAATAGGGAAGCTTTGTTCAATGTGCAATAGTGTAAGTATGCTTCTGTATTGAAATTTTCAAGTGGTAGAATAGGTGAGTTAAATGTGCCTTTATATAAATCCAAAATAAGAATCCATTATGATACCTATCCTAAAAAAATGGATCAATCTATAAAGAAGTGTTGAAAATTTAAAGGTGAATGTTAGAAGGATTAAGGTTAGGATCTGTCCATAGGATCTAGGAATGTTTGCCACTATTGACCCATACTAGTTACTATTTTCATGTAAAGAAACATGTGAATTTGGGATTTAGAATGACCATATAGATTATTTGAGGATGTTTTAGTATTTATAATATTTTTTAGGTGTCAAATAGTAATTTAAAAAATAAACAGGTCTAAACAAGTTCTTAGTATTAACCAAGGTGGCAAAATAAGTCCAAATTAAGTAATCAAATCAATTAAAGTGAAATAGGGCCAAAAATGACATAATAAATTATTTTTGACCTAATTTAAGTGACTACAACTTGGTTTTTATCCTTTTTTTACTAATAATTCTAATTTCTATAATATTTTCTCATGCTTGTATGTATTTGGATTGTTTCCTTCACATCCCTAACTAATTATTCCAATAAATATGTAACATTCTCCTTAATATTTTATTTTATCATCTTATCCTCTAGATATTAATTTATTTCACCATCATTTAGTCTCTTGGAAATTTTCTATTTTATTTAAAATTTTCACACCTTTTTGTGGTGGTTACCCTCCTAGTTTTTGTGTTTTTGTGCCTCCATTTTTATATAACTATGTTACTTTAGGAAAATAATATGAGTCATGTGTCCCTTTCTCATGGAAAACACCATGTTCAAACTATGGATTCTCTATATAATTTTTTGTGATGTTTCAAAGAATTTTACACTTATGATAGGTAATAGGTAACCTCCCCTAATTGTATCCATGATTATTCCCTCATTTATAACATCTTCCTCCTTGGTAGCTCCTTATTCCATTGTGTTAACACCCTATATAACTTGCCTATCTTCTTCATATATACCCACCTTGGTTTTTATTATAATATTATGTTGGGGGATTTTTTATGTAAACTCTTATATTTATAGAGGGTTGTGGTTTTATTTTCTAGGTTGCAATATGTTTAAATTTTCCATTTTTGGAAGTGGTGATGTCTTTTTTTGGACTAAAAAAGTTCATATTTTGTTCTTTTAATGTGTCTTCCATCATATAATGTCCTTGGTAAGTATGGTCATAATGATTAAATGACCCAAAAGTGGTACAATACATTAATTAGTTTGCTATGGTGCTACGTCTATTATGGGACATAATTGTTGTGGTGTTGATAATATATCTAACATTTATTAAAGTATATTTTATCTTTGTATATGGGTTTTTTATTGGGGATATATTCCCATTGGTGTGATTTATGCTTTCACCATTATTTTTTTTACCATTTATTTATGCGGGCACTCTACCCTTGAATTCTCTTATATGAAATAAATATTACACCATTTTTGAGGTCATGCCAAGTTATTTTTACTAGTGGTGAACTAAAATCATCTCCTTTCATTTTAATTTCCTATTTCAATATTAATTATTTTTATTCCTTATGCAATATCTCTATATTATCCTTCACTTATGAATTTGTTTCTCATCTCCAAGAGTGTGATTTTAATCATGATGCCAACTCTAAGGTCTCCACAAATATGTTAAATATATTTCCATATGTATTGGATTTTCATTATGGTACTAAACTATAAATATACCATTATATATGTTGTTTCTCATTTAGGGGTTCATTCAATTTTTATACTATTTCCTTAAATCTCTTAACATACTCTTTTCTAGTCACTTTTTATTTATGTACGAGTTCATGCATTTTATTGACACTTTTTTTTGGGTATCCCAAAAATGTAAATATGTTTTAAATCATTTGTTTACATCGGCCCACAAGTTATTATTCCTTACATTTGTTTTCATGTACCATTTTAATACATCATCTCATAACATCCTAACAAAATCAAACAAAATTACTTTTTAATTTGTTATGTTATGTGTTTTCTACTATGAATCCAGTATGAATAGATTTTATTATGAATATTTTGTATCTTTTTCAAATATAGGAAACTTTATTTTGTTGTGTATCATTTTTGGAATGTTATATTGTGTATTCACACTACTAACACTCCAATTACTTGATGTGATTGCTCTTTAAGCATTGATCGATTTATTTTTTATTATCCCTCTTTTGTTTGACTAATGTTCTACTCTATCCTTTATATCTTTTCATTTCCCATTTAAAATATATTTTTCATAATAATTCTACTTGGATTTCTAAAAAATCACTTCTTCTCTTTAGTTCTTCCATAAAACTATGGTAATTATTCTCAACTTCCTCTCCTATATAAAGTTATTGTCTTGTAAATGAATGTTAATGTCAAATGTAAAATAGCATAGGAGATGATTGGTCCAAAGGGTTCATCTCCTCTCAAGGTCTCTTGTAGTTTGGGTTTTAAAATGGTGTGTCACTTTTATTTTCTTCTAATTGATCCTCTATCTCTACATTTTTCCTCTTCCATATTTTTATCACTAAATATTCCTTATTATTATAATATAATTCTTTACACACACACGTACGCACATGCGCACACATGCATGCGCACGTGCACACACACACGCACACACACACACACACACACACACACACACACACACACACACACACACACACACACACACACACACACACACACACACACACACACACACACACACACACACACACACACACACACACACACACACACACACACACACACACACACACACACACACACACACACATCTTACGTTTCCTCTACATCATTACAAATATTATCCTCTAGTTTGATATATTCCTTAAGGTTGGTGTCTCTCTTGACATCTATTTGTTCTTCTACTATACGAATATGTATTAACTCTTGTCAATTATATTTTGTTATGTTTCCTTACTCAATTGATAAAATATTCTCTATTTGTTCCATATTATAACTATCTTCATTTATCTATATTTTATATTATATTTACTATTTTTATTTATCACCTCACTAATTACTATGCCTCATCCAATTTGGGTGGTGATTATCCCTACCAACTAGTCTTCCATACCCAAGGTTTTAAATATTTCTAGGGTTCCCATAAGTGTTGATAACTTTTACAATCCCTTCCAAATTTCATTAATGAATTTTTAAAGTGTATATTATAGTATCTCTCCTATCATATTTATTTAATTAAATTTTGGTGTGCCTTCTAATGGTACTAATGTCAATTCATCTATTTTGATTAGAGGATTGGCATATTGATTTTAAACATAGGGATATTTACTAGTATATATTATATTGGTATCTTCTATAGTCATAGTTTTATACAATATTTCATCTTCTCTTTCTTTCCTATGTATCTCTTTCCTAATCTGTGATTTAAGTCTCTCTTCCTTTATCTTCTTCCCCATTTCCCCATTTTTCAATTTATCTCATCAAATTGTTACTTTAATCTCTTATTATTATCCTATTATCTCTCTTAAATAATATATGATTAATTTGATACTTATCCTTTTACCCTTACATCTTATTTTACCCATGCCAACCATTTATACCAAATATTTTGAGAAGTCACTGTCAAAATAAATTAAATAAACTTTCATTAATGAAACGAAATGTTACATATCTATATTGATAGTTGAAGTCAAAACCTAAAAGGTAGGATACATGCTAAATATATCCAATTAGCAACTAATAATATAACAACTTAAACATTATAGTTTGTGCTATACAACAACATCACATGGCATAAAGACTCTGATTAATTAACAATAATATTTTATTCTAACACCCAACCCCATTACTTCAACATGATCTAAAGTGAATAAGAGAGAGATTATTTGAATGCCTCAAATTTTTCTTATGCAAGTAACTTGGTGAAGACATCTTCATGTTGGTCTTCTGTCAGGAAAAATTGAACTTGGATATTGTGTTATTAAAAATGATCATGTATCAAATGCACCTTTACCTCAATGTTCTTTGTGCATTCATGACACACTCAATTGTAAATAATTTTAAGAAAACCTTCATTATCATAACATAAGATGGAAAATTTCTTCTATGGTACTCCCAATCCTTTAAGTATGTGATGTAACTATATCACTTCATATATCTCTTCTTGTGGTATGATATTCTACTTTAGTAGAAAACCAATAAACAAAATTTTATTTCTTGCTTCCTCATGATATAGTACCAGATTAAAAAAATAACACATACCTTGAATTGGATTTTATATCATCAATATTACCTGCATGATATGAGTCTAAATATCTTATGAAGAAAAAATAATCATTCTTATTGTATTCTATGCCATAGTCCATTCCAACCTTTATATATCAGTATCCAATTTATTTCTCTCTAATTAGATATTATTTGATCATACAAGAACCTTAATATATAGATAAAAACATAATTAATGTCCAACCTAGCATATGTTAAGTAAGTAAGACTTAAAATAAACTATCGATAGAGAATTGTATTCACTTATGGTGATGGATCTATACAAAACAAATAAAGCCTTATCTATATATGTATAAAACTAGGTTTACAATACATCATCAAAAAGTTCTAGACTTTTATCTTGGTATATTTTATTTACAATAAAAAAATTTAGTTCTCTTTTTACAATAAATTCAGTCCAAGACAATAGTGTAGAACCCTGATATTTATCATTTAAAATGATTACATGAGATCTTTATTTGTTTCATCAATCATCTTCATTGAATTTTTAGGGATGACTAGATCATCGATATATACCAAAAAATCACAATTCCCCCCCTTATTTTTTGAGGTAGAGATTTGGATCAAATGAAACCTTTGGAGTCCATGTTGAATTATATTTTAATCAAATTTTATATACCAATTTGTGATGCCTGTTTGACATTATACAATGATTTGATGAGTCTACACAATTTTCCTTTTGTACCAAGTATGACAAAACCCTCTCAATGAGTCATGCAAATTTCTTCCTATAGATATCCATTTATAAATGCACTTTTCAAATCCATTTGGTGTGCTTTCAATCCAAACTACATAGCCAAAGCAAATATCATTATGATATTATTAATCTTGGTCATGGGAGAAAAATTCTCATCATAATCAATGCTTTCAGTATAAGCATATACTTTTGCTATGATTAATGCCTTGTAATTTTCAATACTACCACATGCTTTGTATTTTATTTTGAAAACCCATTTACAACTAATTGGCTTCTTCCCTAGTGGAAGATCTACTAGATACCATGTGTTATGTTTCATCAATGATTGATATTTTATATTTGTGACATCCTTACAAGATTTTGTATATATGGATTCCACAATGGTAAAAGGCTCAACTGATTCAACAATAATTCTCATTAGGGCCAAATTGATCTCTTATTGAGTCATATTATGAGTCTTTGGTATAATGATGGATATGCTTGGAACTCTATCTATTTTAAAATCTCATATTATACTTGTATACTATTTAGGTATACATTTAACTATTATTATGGGTAGTGTAATTATATTATTTGACTGATCATCATTGATGAGTCTAAAATATGACTCATTATTACTATCAATTTTCTTCATTTTCCTTCCATTACCTCTCTTAGAGACTGAACAATTCAAGGATCTTAGGCTTGTATCTAATCGTAGTGTAGTTAATGGATGTTTTATGTTATTTAATGTGATTAAAGTATAAGTTACTAATTTTATCATTTAATTCTAACTCTCTACATGTTTAGGCTCTCAATTTTGTTTATATATAGATGATATAATAGTCTATAAAGAATAAGGACATTTATAATGATCTTTTAAAGTAACCTATATGAAATATCTTGACATCTGGCAAGCTATGAACTCATTGGACACACTTCCAACTCATTCAAGTCTTATTTGGACTTAACTACAAACTTTTCCAGTAGCTATAGACTCTGTATTTTACTATGGACTCACCTTGTCTATAGCTACTGACTCATTTAAGATCATATTTCATTCTTCACTGAAGCATTCTACCATTCCTATCAGCCTCGAAACCTTGCTATGAACTTCTTCAACATTTAGGATCCTCAAAGCCTATTACTACAGACTTCACCAAATTTTCATAGAAATAGCTCTAGACCCTACTAGATTGCTATAGAGTCTGCTAGAATTTTTATGGACTTTGCCAGAACTGCTCCAGACTCTTCCAGTCTAGCTTCTGAGCTTTTAGAACTAAAGATCCATACTTTAAATCTTTGTCAACATACTTGAAGATTGTTTTGGTCACTTACTACTTATAGTATTACTATAAATAATAAATCTATAAATAGACTTTATATATATATATATATATATATCAATTGGTGTAAATATCACATAATGTTTTATAAGTAAAATCAATCTAATATATCTAGGAAGTCATTCTTAGTAAGTACGCATTGGATTTTATAATGAATGGATCTTCCTATTTCAAATTGTCAATCGCCTATTTTGAAGAACCACTAAAATTAGGAGATTTGTCTTAATAATAGAAGATTGGCTAATGAGATCTATGGATATATAGTAAAAAAATTATATAAGTAGATCTCTATGTCTTAATATATAAGAAAAAAGAGAGAACTAATTATATTATTGTTTAGTTAATATTCTAGCACAATTACAATTATATTTATGAAATCTATTTTGATCAATTAATGAAGATGTCTCCAATTTTCAAGAACTGAGTTTTATTTTCATTCTTGTTCCCAAGGTGAGCAAGGGCCCACTCTCTTTAGGGACCAAGAATATATTTTTATATGGTATTTTATGTATTTACAGTTTTTAGTAATTATAAATATATTTCATTTTCATAACCTGTAGGAAATTACCTTTTAGTTCATAGAGTAAATTCAATATTGAAAAATAGTGTGATTACTTTTAGCAAATTATTTACATTCATCAAGTGTGTTTACTTTCATTATATTGTTTACTTTCATCAAATGTGCTTACTTTCAATAGGGTGTTTATTTTTAACAAGTGTGTTTATTTTAGTAAATTAGATTATAGAGTGTTTTAATTCTACGAGTATATTTATTGCATAATCAAATCCTTTATATAATAAATTAAATTAGACATTTAGAAAGGAAAATAACCCCCCAAATCATATTTTTAATACCTATAATAATAAGCCTTACTACAGACACATTTGGATGCCACCCTTGGTTTAAATGACATTAATAGGAAAAGTTGATTAAATGAAAGGATTAATGACACCCATCAATCACCATTATCCCCATCATCAATGATTTTATCATCTACAAATGTAATTTTTGAATCAAGTGAGTGTGTGGAAGGCATATTAGACTTGCCTTTATCATCAAACTTAACATCCTTGCTTATGTGTATTTTATCTTCTTTTTAAAAACATGCGTGTATGTCATACATCCAAAAAATTGATGAAAAGATATTGATGGTTTATGACCTATCCATTATTTTTGTAGAGTCACTCCATCAATAGATGTAGTAAGTCATATAATCAATAGATAATTGTTATATGTATTATATATGCCCAATATGCATGTGTCAAACTTGAATCCTTAATCATGAAACACACCATTTATATGATAATTTTATTTTGCCTTTATGAAACACCATTGTAATATGGAGTATAAGGTGGATTAATTTTTTGAAGAATACCATATTCTTTCAAATATTCTAAAAAATATTTACTGGTGTATTCCCCCTTGTTATAAGTAGAGAGATTTTATTTTATGACCAATTTTTATTTCCATAATTTTTTTTTAACTCTTTAAAGATTATCAAGGCTTGGTTATTTATATTTAAATATTATACACAAATTATTTTGATTAGTCATCAATAAAGAGAATAAGATACTTAAACCCATGGTGACTAGGTTTCATGTCTTCAAAAAGATTGGTATGCATTAGATCTAATTTTTTTGAAGCTCTATATATAATTTTACCTAGTGATGCTTTATGTTCTTTGCCTACTAGATAAATAGGATAAATATTTGTATTATTTTTCAATTAAGGAAGTCATATTACCATATTATGATGGCTGAGTACAACCAAGTATCCAAAACTCACATGACCATATCTTTGATTCCATAAATTAGTTGAGTCTAAATCCTTTACAAGTACCTAATTATTCTTGAGAAAAAATTCAATTTGGAACATTCTCCCAACTCTATATGCTCATGCAAATTTTTTTTAGCTTTTTAAATTATATTTAATGAGACACATCTTTTTGCCACCTTTATAGTTTGCCACCTTTATAGTTAAAATTAACTTTTAGTTTGTGCTCCAAAGCCTTCTTTACTTGAGTGCCCCTTCTGATCTGGAGGTTAATTAAAAAAAAGGTATTTATGAATATATAAACCTAAACAATTGTGTATATCTCATTAAGACCTTTCTAATGGTATGTAGAATGCAAAAAATGGAGCTCATATGCTCCTTGTGTAGTTAGTCAAAATTCCAATCAAAGGTGGTCAAAATATAGAAATTGACCATTATAGAATGATTTTATAATAGTTTCACGGTGTATATATTGTTTCAAGATTTCTAGAACATTTTACGGTTCAAAAAATGGAGTCTATATGTGCAAGTGATGACCAGTCAAAGTTATGAAAAAAATGACGTGGTAATAAAGTGACATGGAAATATGATTCGACCCAAGTCTTTAATATTTGGGGATAAATATATTTCCATCATATATTGGGGAATAATTATCACCCCATATTTTTAAATGTGATGCATAATTTAAAATCCCATAAAAATAGGGTATGGGATAATTATGAAATTTATTTTAAAGAGATTATAGATAATCATCCCAATCAGAAAAATTGGACCTCCCATAAGTATATAAAGGGGTAAAGAGTTATTTGCAAATCATTAGGAATTGGAATTGAGAATTGGAATTCATTATAAATTTCCAAAGCTCTTGAGAGCCAAATAGCTAAAGATTCAAAGATCCAAAGAGTTGAGAGCCAAAGCGCTGAAGAGCCAAGAGCCAAGATCTGAAAAGCTAAAGAGACAAAGAGCCAAGAGCTGAAAAGCTGAGAGCCGAAAAGACAAAGAGCCGAGACCCAAGATCCAAAGATAGAGATGATTCTAGCCATATACTAAGTGTCTATATTTGAGGTATTTTGATACACTTTCTAATGCCTCAAAGTGAATAATAGAGTAGATTGTGTAAAATTCAATATAGAGACCAGTCTGCATATAATCTAAGTTTTGAAGCACTTGGAGAGATTTTCACTTCTCAGTGTAAACTAGGGATTTATCCTAGACTTTGAGGTGATTTTAATAGTGTGTTGAAATCCCTATGATGGTTTTTTAAGACCATATTATAAGTCTATATTCAATATTTTTGGTAGAAAATCCATAAGATTATGAGATTGTATTGTCAGTAGAGATATGGAAGATTTGTTCATGGTTTAGAGCTTTCAAGATTTCAGATCTATTAAAAAATTATAATAATTATTAGAGTATCCATTTTAAGATCATGATGGAATTCTATGTACTCACTTTTCATGGAAATGGATCGGTTTGTACTATAAGTGAACCTAGAGACAGGCATTATCGAACTCTGTAATCAACTCTTGTGCAATGTGGAGATGTGCTTGTTGTGAGTTGATTTTTGTTTATGCATTCTTTTCTACATTTTTATTATTTTTTTATTAATAATTATTGAATGTATAATTAAATTTAAGAAATTAAGATCCATCGTTAAACATTTTACATTAAAATAAGTGCTAGTTTATGGATTAGATTTGGTATTAGAGCAGTTAGTATGATAGGTTAGCTTCTGAGTGTGTGGATTTGTTATCAATTGTGTTTAGTTTGGCTTCCATTATTATTATATTACAAAATATTTTGGATTTTTAATATTCCATTTGTATATTGTGGAATTAGGTTGTTTGTAGGGAACAAGAAGCCATGGGTAAAGCCTTGAAAAGAGAGAGGCTTAATGAGCTTGAAGTAATTAACCACTAGATCCAAGAAGAAAAATCTTTCCTAAGAGCCAAGTTTTACTCCTTGGAAGAGGAGATTGTGTATTTAAAAATTAAGCATAATCCTCAATAAAAGAGAAAGAGGATTATGTCAATAAGATGCTTATATAGAGTAAGGAGTTGATGATATTTGTTAAAGAGTTGTAGGGTGAGATTTAAGCTAAAGATAAGCTCTTAGCTCAGTTACAAAGTGAAAAAAAGAATTAAGAGCCTTCCACTTTAGATTCAAAGACCATAATAGATGAATGCACTATACTTTTTTCACCACAAGAATCTTCTTCTTCCTCCCATTCAATTTTGGATTCAAGTAATGATGTCTTTGGTTCATTTGAAAAGCATACTAGAGGAATTGGATCCAAATTATTATTTAAAATGGGATTTAATGGAATTATCCTTGGAAAGGAGAATCAAGGCATATCTAACCCCATATTGGTTGAATACTGACCTCATTTTATAGGATTGGGGTATGCTAATGTAGGGAAAAAGGAGATTGGAGAAAGCTCCAAGACTATTGGAAGAAGACAAGATTCTCATGGCAAAGAGGCTTCCCCATTGGTATCTAGTGACTCATCCTTCGAAGAAATATTTTGTAAGAGATGACCATGAAGAGGTAATGAGATTCATCAACCTCTTGTTTACCATAATTATAAAAGAAAAGGTAAACATTCTGATCCATTATCCACATTTGAGAAGTTTTGCAATGATGTGTAAAAGTTATGGCACATTTATCCATGCAATTTTTGTTGATTGTCTAACTATTGTGTTGACAAATGTAAAAAACATAAATCTTTATTGGAAAAGGTTGAGAGAGATTACTCTCCTAAACATAGTTCATTTAAAATAAGTTTAGGTAAGTTTCCTAAAAAAAAAGGATCATAAAAATGTGGACAAGAGATTTTGTGTTCATTATAAAAAGAAAATTCATATAGTTGAAAAGTGTTGGAATCTTCATCCTAAACAAAAGTTAAAATTTTTTAATAAGGAAAGCATTGTAAAACCAACATATTTGAAAATGACCCCTACAGTGACTCAGGTATCCACTAAAGAAAACACACCAACTAAACAGGGAAATCTAATTAAAAGGGTTGGTATACAATTTCTAAATTTCATGATATCATAATTAGTGGATTAACATTTCAAATAATTTTTGGAAATTCCTATTGAATATTGATAAAGTAAATTTACCATGCTTTGACATATGCATTATAGAGCCAGTGAGAACACTTCAAGATAGGTTTATCATGCAAAGTTTTTAATTCTCACACTTATGTTTTGAAAAGCTCTAATTTTTGGAATCTCTTGATTATGTTTATGAGTTTTGGTTAAGGAATGTAACTCATTTGATTAGCTTGGGGTTTGGATAGCAGTGTACAAGTTGTTTGATTAGGATTTAATTTTCCTATAGTATTTGTTACAGAATAATTGCTATTTTGAGATGCATATATTTTTGGCATGTGTATGATTGGATGTACTTGTAGACCTACTGGGAAATATTTTTAATGTTAGAAAATATATATTTTATGTTGTTCCCATATTGTTTAGAATTTAAGACCCATGTCAGGGCAATGAATTGTGACATGGTTACAGACCATAATTGTTTAGCATAGTAAGACCTATGTTTTAGGTAGTGCATTTCAAATGGTTACAACATTTAATGTATTTTTTTTGAATTAAAAAACATGTTTTATAGTTGCATTGGTGATTTTTGTAGTGTTTTTTAGTTCACCACTTATAGGATGTGACAGATGGGCAAACAATTGAGAAATGTTGTGATCTTAATGATAGTCATAGGAATCAGTGTAACTCATGTCTTGTGTTTAGGCATTTATAGTTTGATTTATGATTCACCATAAATTTTACCATAAGCTATGATCTATTTTTGTATTTGATGTGTTATAGAGCATTTTAATGAAGTACCAGGTCCAATACTAGCTTTTTGAGGACAAAAAACCTTCTTAGTGGGGAGGATTGATCCAGATGTCAATTAAAAAAAGGTCTTGAATAATATCAAAACCTAAACCATTTCATATATATTTTTTAGACCTTTCCAATGGTATGTATAATGAAAAAACTGGAGTTCATATGTTCCTAGTGTAGCCAGCCAAAATTCTAGTCAAAGTTGGTCAACATTAGTCAAAGCTGGTCAAAATTCAGAAATTGACCATTTTGGAATGACTTGATAATAGTTCTATGGTGTAGAGATCATCACAAGCTTTATATTGCATTTTATGGTTCAAAAAATGGAGTCTATATGTGCAAGCTATGACTAGTCAAAGTCATGGTAAAAATGATGTGGTAATAAAGTGACATGGCAATATGATTCAACCCAAGTCTTTAATATTTGGGGATAAATATATTTCCATAATATATTAGGGAATAATTATCACCCCATATTTTTAACTGTGATGGATAATTTAAAATACCATAAAAATTGGGTAGGGAATAATTATGAAATTTATTTTAAAAAGATTGTGGATAATCATCCCAATCGAAAAAAGTGGACCTCCCACAAGTATATAAAGGGGTGAGGAGTTTTTTGGAAATAATTGGGAATTGGAATTCATTCCAAGGTTTCAAAGATATTTATATCCAAAGAACTGAAGAGCTAAGAGCTGAAGAACTGAAGAGGTAAGATCCAAAGAGCCAAAAACCAAAGAGCCAAGAGCCAAGAGCTGAAGAGCCAAAGAGCTGAGAGACAAAGAGCCAAGAGATGAAGAGGCAAAGATCCAAAGAGATAAAATTCAAGAGCCATAGATAGAGATGATTCTATCCATATATTGAGTGTCTAGATTTGAGGTATTTTGATACACTTTCTAATGCCTCAAAGTTAATAATAGAGCAGATTGTGTAAAATTCAATATAGAGACCAGTCTGGATATAATCTAAGTTTTGAACAACTTAGAGATATTTTCACTTCTCAATGTAAACTAGGTATTTATCTTAGACTCCAATATGATTTCAACGATGTGTTGAAATCCCTATGATGGTTTTTGTAAGACCATATTATAGGTTTGTATTCAATATTTTTGGCAGAAAATCCATAGGATTATGAGATTGTATTGTCAGTAGAGGATTGGAAGATATATTCATGGTCCAGAGTTTTCAATATTTTAGATCTATTATAAAATTATAATCATTCTTAGATTATCCATTTGACAATCATGAGGAAAGGCCATGTACTCACTTTTCATAGAAATGGAATGGTTTGTACTATAAGTAAACCCAGAGATGTAGGCATTACCAAACTCTGTAATCAACTCTTGTGCAGTGTGGAGATGTGCTTGTTTTGAGTTTATTTTTGTTTATACATTCTTTTATGCATTTTGATTAATTTTTTTGATTAATCATTATTGAATGCATAATTAAATTTAATAAGAAATTAAGATCCATGTTAAACATTTTGTACAAAAATAAGTCTTAGTTTATGGATCACCTTCAGATCAAGCCAACCATAATTTTTTCTTTAAGGAGAAAGACAATCCCAAAATCTTGGTTAATGATGTGAGAAAGGAGATGAATTGTAATATCCCTTCCAATATCAAAACAAAGCTCTGAATTGCTTATCTGAATTTTTGCAAAATATCTTCAAATAGATAAATAAATAACAGTATAAACTCTTATTTATTTGCTCATAAGCTTACAATAGAGATCCTCTATCAAGTATACAAAGAATATTGAAAAGTACAGCCTGAATAGCCTAAATATTTCACAAACTGGGAAAGAATTTTGAATCTGGTTTGTCTCGGCCTGCTGTGTAAAAAACACAGTTGCCAACGTCGGTTATACTACTGTCGTCGGTCGATCTGTAGTCGTTATCTCGCCGATGTCGACTGTATGTCGACCGATGCCAGTCTCTGTAAGTATCTGTTCACCGATGTCGGTACCTGAGCTTTTTGTTGATGCGTACAGATTTTCATGGATCTGTACAAAATTTGTACGGCCGCTGATATAGCACAACCTGTGTGCTTGATCCTGATCTGTAGAATTATGGGCTAATACAAAAGATCTATATTTGGATAATTCTTGAATCAAAACCCAAAAATAATGAAAATACCTGTAAACCCTTGTGATAGCTTCTGAGTGAAGTTATCTCTCGAATACCTGTAATACTATGATAACTTCTGGTTGAAGTTATCTCTCAATTTGGCAATAGATCGGCTGATCTTTCACAACCTTTGAATCGCACACAATGAAGAGTTGACGTTCTTCAATGCAATTGGAATCCTGGAACCCTGGGCTCAATCTTCACAGAAGAATTTCTTAACAAGAATCAATATAAAAAATAATCATGAATACAAACTCTCTCCCATGAGAGATTCTTATACACCTCCAAAGGTGTGCTTGCTAAAATTAGATTCCCTTAAATTAGACTGGGGCTTCCTTAAATTAGAACCAGGGTCTTAAAATTAGACCAATTCTTAAATTGGAATTAGGATCCTAAAATTAGACCCAATAATTAATAATTAATTAATAATTAATTAAAATTAGATCAAATAATTAATATTTGATTAAATCAATCAAATACTAATATCTCCTTTAATTCATGTTCGAAAGAGCCCAAATGAAAACCGTCCCCATCTCCATCAAGACCCTCTATCCATCCCATCAGCCTATGAGGGTCGCATAATAGGCCAATCATTCGCTCGAAAAGATGTCAACTAGAAGGGGACATGACAGTCCGCCCCCCCTGAAATTGCTTGTCCTCAAGCAATCTCAACTCTGGATGCTGTAGAATATCTTCGCTTTCCCATGTCGCATCCTCAACTAGCAAATCTTTCCACTTTACCAAATATTCCCTGATAGTCCTTCGACGCAACTGTCTCTCTCTAGATTCCAAGATGGACTCAGGTACTAAAATCAACTTTCCCTCATCATCTAAGGGAGGTAAAACTGTAGAAGGTATCACACGGTGTCCTAACACCTTTTTGAGGCGTGATACATGAAAGACATTGTGTACCTTACTCTCTGTAGGAAGCTCTAGCTCATAAGCCATCTCTCCAACGCGTCTCAGGATCCTGAAGGGACCGTAGTAATGTGGCTTAAGCTTCTCTGCCCCACTCTTCCTAAGAGTAGACTGACGATAAGGCTGCAGCATAAGATAGACCATGTCACCTACCTCAAAAGATCTCTCGGTCCTTCACTGATCTGCATACTGCTTCTGCTGATTCTCTGCCTTAGCAATATTCTCCTTGAGAGTCCTCATAGTATCTTGACTCTCTTGCAATAAGTCTCCAGCACTCGACACTCTATTGTTGCTCAGTAGCAAATCTAGAAAACTCGGTGCCTCATACCCGTACAATGCCATAAAAGGAGACATCTAAATGGTCATGTGGAAAGTTGTGTTATAGCAATACTCGCACAGATGAATCCACTTGACCCAAGATTTTTGCTGCCCTGCAATGTAGTTCCTGAGGTAGCCTTCCACCCATTTGTTCACTATCTCTGTCTGTCCATCAGTCTGTGGGTGGTAGCTGGTGCTAGGTGTAAGCTCAGTCCCACAAAGTCAGAACACCTCCTGCCAGAAGTGACTCAGGAACCGACTATCCCTATCGCTCACTATGCTCTGAGGTAATCCATGCAGTCGAAATACCTCTCGGAAGAAAACCTCTGCTACCTGTGTAGCTGTATGTGTAGTGGTAATCAGGAAAAAGTGAACATCCTTCGTTAATCGATCCACAACTACATATATGCAATCTCGTCCTTGGGCTTTAGGCAAGCCCGTAATGAAATCCATCGACAAACACTCCCACTTCCTGTCAGGAATTAGAAGTGGCCGCAACAATCCTGTTGGGTACGTGTTCTCCTGCTTGTTTTGCTGACAAACAGGGCATTCACGCACATACTGAAGAACATCTGATTTGAGGCCTTTCCATGTGAATCTCTCCCTAATCTGTCTGTAAGTCTTAAAATATCTAGGATGTCCTGCAGTAGGTATATCATGAAAAGTTCGCATGATAATGTTCTTCATCGATGATCCTAGGATCAAATAAACCCTGTTCTTGTAAATGATCAAGTCATTCACAAGAGTATATCTGGTGTCAACCATCGATCCCTCAACTATGCTAGATGCCCATGTATCCTTGGCATACTCTGCCACAATCATATGTCACCAATCCTCTGTAATGTGGACCATGGTACTCAAATACGACCTACGTGCAAGAGCATTGGCCACAACATTCTGGGTGCCCTTGATGAAAGAGATGTCAAAATCATACGCTTGTATTTTACTCACCCACTTCTGCTGACGATCATTGAGGTCTCTCTGCCCCAAGAAATGTCTCAAACTGTTGTGGTCTGTTTTGATGCAAAATTTGCTGCCCACTAGATATTGCCTAAACTTTGCCAAGGCATGCATGATAGCAAGCATCTCCTTATCATATATGTTGTACAATCTTTTTGGTCCCCTGAGCTTACGACTCTCATATACTATGGGGTGCTTGTCTTGCATAAGCACCGCTCCAATGCCCTCACCTAAAGCATCGCACTGAAGCTCGAACGGCTTCGAAAAATTAGGTAGTGCCAAAACTGGGCACGTAGTCATCAACTCCTTAAACCTTTTGAAACACTCATGTGCTTCAGGTGTCCAACAAAAAGCACCCTTTTTAGTCAAATCTGTCATAGGAGCTGCATGTCATGAATAACCATTCACGAACCTCCGATAAAATCCACACAGACCTAGAAATCCCCTTAGCTGTGTTAGGTTTACTGGAATAGGCCAGTCTATGATGGCACGGATCTTCTCAGGATCCATCTGCACTCCCCCTGCGCTGATAATATGACCCAAGTATAACAATTCGGTCATCCCCAAATCACATTTGGACTCCTTGGCGTACAAGGATTCCCTCTCCAAGATGCTGAGTACAGTCTCCAGATGAGCCAAATGCTCCTGCCAAGTCCTACTGTATATAAGAATATCATAAAAAAATAAGTACAAACCTCCTCAGTAGTGAATGGAAGACTCTATTCATGGTGGACTAAAATGTTGCTGGTGCATTAGTGAGCCCGAATGGCATCACTATAAACTCATAGTGTCCACTATGGCAACGGAAAGCTATCTTCTCCACGTCCTGCTCGCGAACTCTGATCTGATGATAGCCTGATCTTAAGTCTATCTTCGTGAAGTAATGTGCACCATGGAGCTCGTCAATAAGCTCATCAATACGTGGTATAGGATACCTGTTCTCAATGGTCCTCTTATTCAGGGCTCTGTAGTCAATGCACATTTGTAGGGTGCCATCCTTCTTCTTCACTAGAACAACTGAAGAAGCAAACGGTGATTTGCTAGGCCAAATGTGACCCATAGCTAGTAACTCCTTAATTATCTTTTTGATCTCATCCTTCAACCGCTTAGGATGTCGATAAGGAGCAATCATAATGGGCTTAGCACCCTCCTCAAGCTCAATAATATGCTCAATGCCCCTGTCTGGGGGTCTCCTTGGTGGAATGTCACTAAATACCTTATCATGCTTGACTCTCAACTGCTGAATGTCAGGATGATACTCAGTCTTCTGCTGTCCCTCCTGCATTGGTGCCAATGTGCACTCGGCAGCCCACTCTACCATGTCATGTCGCATGAGCCTCTCCATCCGATTTAAAGAAATAGTCTTGATGTTGCCGTCCCGTATTGCTTTGAGAATGTGAGTCTTCCCATCTACATCAAAATGGATCTCCATATCCTTAAGGCTAAGAGTGACTACTTCAAGGGAATGAAGCCACTTCATACCCAAAACCAAATCTATATCTCCCATGTTGACCACATAATAATCTGCCTTGAACTCATTGTTGTTCAAGTGCAATGGGAGCTCTCTAATCATCCGCTCACACTTGAGGGTGTAATCGTCAGCTACCTTAACTCTAATGCCCTCGAACTCTTCTGCGGTGAGTCCACGCTTCTCCACAAATTAAGTATCAATAAAATTATGTGTGGCTCCCATGTCAAGAAGGGTAATGACCCTCTATCCTACCAAAACTCCCCGGAGTCTGAATGATCCCTCGTGCTGGATGCTAGATAGTCGTGCCTCTTGAATATGGAGCTCTGACTCTACCTCAACCCTAGGCTCTGAAGCCTCAGCCTCTGTCTCCTTGGAACAATCATGATGTTCAAAATCTTCTGATTCCTCATCCTCATAATAGGCCCACATCACCTGATTTGCTTTGCCCTTAGGCCTTAATGGACAATCGTGATTAGCATCATATGGACCCTTGCAATAGAAACAAAGTTTCTTCCTGCATAGATCATTAAGAGCCTCTCTGTCCAACGGTGGTGCTGCTGGGTTGGCCTTTGAATTATTCTTAACACCTGATTTATCTATGTTGAAACCTGGTCTTTCTCTGTTCTTGTTGAAGCCCTTACTGTCCCTGGATGAAGAAGTACCTCTGGAGTTAGATCTACTTGATGGGGCTGCCATCTCCATGCTACGTGCCTTCTTCATAGCCTCCTGTAAGGAAGGAGGATCAAAGCCTTTGATCCAACCTCTCAATGGTTCTGTCAATCCCTCCATGAAGAGTACCACAAGTCACCTCTCTGAAATGTCAGGAACCATAACTGATAACTTTTGGAAGTCACCAATATAAGACTCTAGACTGCCACTTTGGCGTAATTGTGCCAACTCTCGAAAATAGGACTCTGGATCTCTCCTGTCAAAATGCTCTACCAGCCTATCCACAAACTCCTGATAAGATGTAATCCGATCATGATGAAGTGTCACCATCCCATGGTGCCACCAATCGTGAGGTACTCCTTCAAGATGTAGTGTCGCATATCTGATAGCATCTTCCTCACCCATCAGTCGTAATGTGAGAAATGTATCCAGCTTACTAACCTAGGCTTGTGCTGTCACCTTACCACTACTGTCAAACATCGCTAGTGTGAGCCTGCTCGTAGCATGCTTCAGATCATTGTTCTGGGGTCTTAGTCTCCCATTCTGTCAACCTCAGTAATGTTCTTTCCTTTGTGTGAGGAATTGGTCAAAAGTAATCATCTCGCTGACCATAGGTGGTAATGACTCCCACTCTTTAGTTGCTGCCCTAAGGGTGTCTGTAAATGCCTCCTCATGCTCCTCACCTGCTATTACCTCCTCTGCCTCTTGTCTCACAAAGATAGGCCTAGTAGGCCTGTTAGCTGTATGAGAAACAGTCCCATGGCCCCTCTGTGATCCTGCATCACTCCTGACATCTTCACGGTGTGGAGAATGTCTCCTCAGAGTACCCAATCTTGGCAATGCTGCTGCCAACTACTGTAATACTTGGTTATTCTGCCTTTGCCCTTCTCATAGTTCTCTAAGAGTAAGTAGAACCTCTGCATCATCTTGATCTCTAGGATAGTGAGGAATACGGGCCCTGTCAATGTCGTCACCCATGTCTTCCAGCTGCTGTCCTAAAACTTGAGTGCCTTCAAGCAAAGCTCTACTGCGTGTGTTATACCTGTGTGGTCCCAACTCTTGTGGGTACATAAGATCTATAAACCCTCAGGATGGCAGGATTTAGCTCTGATACCACTGTAATATCCCTTTGAATATCAAAACAAAGCTCTGAATTGCTTATCTAAATTTCTGCAAAATATCTTCAAATAGATAAATAAATCACAGTATAAACTCTTATTTATTTGCTCATAAGCTTACAATAGTGATCCTCTGTCAAGTATACAAAGAATATTGAAAAGTACGGCCTGAATAGCCTAAATATTCTGCAAACTGGGAAAGAATTCTGAATCTAGTTCGTCTCGGCCTGCTGTGTAAAAAACACAGTCGCCGACGTTAGTTATACTACCGTCGTCGGTCGATCTGTAGTCGTTATCTCACCGATGTCAGCTGTATGTCGACCGATGCCAGTCTCTGTAAGTATCTATTCACTGATGTCGATACCTAAGCTTTTTGTTGATGCGTATGGATTTTCATGGATCTGTACGAAATTTGTACGGCCGCTGATATAGCACAACCTATATGCTTGATCCTGATCTGTAGAATTATGGGCTAATACAAAAGATCTATATCTGGATAATTCTTGAATCAAAACCCAAAAATAATGAAAATACCTATAAACCCTTGTGATAGCTTCTGAGTGAAGTTATCTCTTGAATACCTGTAATACTATGATAACTTCTGGTTGAAGTTATCTCTCAATTTGGCAATAGATTGGCTGATCTTTCACAACCTCTGAATCGCACACAATGAAGAGTTGACGTTCTTCAATGCAATTGAAATCCTGGAACCCTTGGCTCAGTCTTCACAGAAGAATTTCTTAACAAGAATCAATATCAAAAATAATCATGAATACAAACTCTCTCCCATGAGAGATTCTTATACACCTCCAAAGGTGTGCTTGCTAAAATTAGATTCCCTTAAATTAGACTGGGGCTTCCTTAAATTAGAACCAGGGTCTTAAAATTAGACCAATTCTTAAATTAGAATTAGGATCCTAAAATTAGACCCAATAATTAATAATTAATAATTAATTAATAATTAATCAATAATTAATAATTAATTAATAATTAATTAAAATTAGATCAAATAATTAATATTTGATTAAATCAATCAAATACTAATATCTCCTTTAATTCATGTCCGAAAGAGCCCGAATGAAAACCGTCCCCATCTCCATCAAGACCCTCTATCCATCCCATCAGCCTACGAGGGTCGCATAATAGGCCAATCATTCGCTTGAAAAGATGTCAACTAGAAGGGGACATGACATGAATATTCTCAATCACAATTATATAAAAAAGATGAAACAGATGGAACACAATGAGGATGATATTAAAACATCTCAAATTCAAATTCAGAATTTGAGTGAGAAAGTTAATATCCTTTATATTAAGTTCACCGACTTGGATAATATCACTACTGGTATGGTTGAGATCATTGGTACATATTCTACTATTATTAGTGATATTGCTAGTATTTTAGATAAGGAAGGTATAGGCAGCATTTAGAAACATACTTGGAAGGTAATTGATAATACTATGACTAGAAGGTTTCAAAACATGTCTAACAACATTAAAGAGATAAAGGACACCCTCAATAGGCTTCAAAACTACTAAGGTGTTCTATTTTTGAGCTACTTTCACTACTTTTCTACTAATTTTTAGCTTCTTTTGTAGTAGCTTTGTTGGTTTTTCTATTTAAGTTGTCTAAGACTAGTATTCTTTGCTTATCTAGGTTTTGACTCTTTTGTAATAGGGTATGAACCCCTACCAAAAAACCAACCCTTACCCTTATCTAAAAAAAATAATACACAAATATCTAAATTTAATTTTAACTCTTATCACTAGATAATGGTTTCCCTTTGAAATTTTGAGTGTGTATGATTCAATTGAATGCTTTTACATCATTTAATTCTATAGATTTGACTTCTAGGATTAGGGAATTTTATGGAAGAAATGAGTATGAAAATGACAGGGATTGTAAACTAAATAATAAGGACTTCACCAAGAATTTTCACATCATGAGTACCCTCACAATAGACACCAAAACACTCCTTGAATCCTATCATATGATATTTATTTTTTGTTTATCTCTTTTAATCTTCAACATTGTAAAATATGTGTTTAATCATTGATTAGGTTAATGTAGCCACCCAAATTGTCTTAGATATTGAATTAATCTAATTGAGGTAGCTTAGCATCTTGATTGCCTTTTACTATTTTTAGACATGTTTATCATTATCAATGTCTTGGATCAAGTTGAGGGCAAGTATATCCTTTAACCAATCTTAAAAGGATCATAAGAATTGCCATACACCATTATAGATTGAGGATGGAACATCCATCAAATGAAGTCATGGGATGGATATAAAGGTGGTTGTATCTAAGCCAAGAGGATATAAGGGACACTTGTCACACTCTCATTCCCTATGTGAGCAAGGGAAGAAATTCTATTTAAGGATGTCAAACCTCTTGAAATGGGATATTTTACCCATTTGAAGAAAGTAGAGAATAAAAAAGTTAAAAAAAAGGATAAGAGGAATCTTGGTGATTATACTATCCATTTAAAGGTTCCTAAGAGATCTCTAAGATAATAGCTAGGATCCTATGTGTTTGACCTATTCTATGTTGTTTAATGAAGTTTGTGTGATTCTTGAATTAAAATATTATCTTACAGGGGAGTAAGGACACTTGGATTACTTCCCCATTTTAATTGCTTTTCCATGGTTGTGCATTGACCACCATGTAGTTATATTCCCACTAAAGATTTTTTGAGTTGTGAATCTTTCTTTAATGATTGGAATGTCTAATCTTGATTATGCATTGATATGTTAGTGCCATTTTTATTTTGAAACTAATGACATTGTTGAATATTTCTTAATGCCTTCCCATGACCATGAGACATATACATGAGTGTGAAATGAGTGGCATGGTGGAAGGCTTCTTAACTCCATCCCATGACCTTGAGATAAATACACGAGTGTAGAATGAGTGGCATGGTGGAAGGTTGCTTAATTCCCTCACATGACTATGAGACAAATACATGAGTGTGAAATAAGTGACATGGTGGAAGGTTTATTTAAACCCTCCCATGACCATGAGATGAATACATAAGTGTGAAATGAAAGGCATGGTGGTAGGTTGCTTAATATCATCCCATGATAATGTGATAGGAACACAAGAGTGAGGTATATATTCTTGTATTTCATCTTATTAGTAATTTAGAATCCTGAAAGTTATTTGATTTCCTGCTTATTTATCATTGTGATATTATGGTTTTAATTGAATCATTCATGGAATTAAATTGAGGATTGAAATCCTATTTGTAAAAGAGTGGGTCTAGGAATGTCTCATTATTTATAACCCATTTTACTACCCCAAGGCATAAAACCTTAACCATTCACTAACTTTGTGTGCCTTGGTGTGAAAATTCTTGAAGCTAGGAGTCTTGAGCTTGAGGTTACCTAGAGTTATTTCTTGATGATGGAAAAGGTTTGGAGGAGATCCCACCTTTACTTGGAGTGAAAATTAACTTAGATGAGGAGGAAGAATACCATTAGCTAGATTGGTTATGATTAATTCTTATAATGTATTATTATCTCTAAATTAAGAGCCAAGAGTGATTTAGATCTTAGTTCATTAATATATATATATATATATATATATATATATATATATATATATATATATATATATATATATATATCATTAATATGTGTGTGTGTGTGTGTTGTTGAAAAAGTGTTGTAGAGTTCTGATTGTGTACATTCTAATGTTTAGAACATTTGAAGGGCACTTCAATAAAAATAAGACTTATATAAGACACATGTTTTAAGTTAACATTTAGATCATATAAATAATTCTAGATTATATATTAATACTCACTCAATCGAATAGGTGAATCAAATAATGGAAATAAATTGATAGTAAGGGAGTCCTAAGTGTTTTTATGTTTTAATTGTATGGAAGATCCTTATTTCCTTAACTCAGTTTGAGCTTATCAGCATACCCAACCAGAGTGGGGAACTATATTTCTGCCTTAGTCACCTCCTTGGAATTTCCTCTATGTTACCTATTTACATTAGTCATTCTATTGAGTTCATAAGCTTCTTAAGTTTTCCTAGTTCTAAATTTCAAGAGGCCACCATATGCTAGAGTCATATTTTTGGGATAGGTATAAGTCTAAATCAACCAAGTGTAATGGGGGCCCAAAAGAGAAGATTTATTATTGTAAAAAAAATTTCCTTATTGATTATTTTGGGTGCTTTTTAGAAATTTTCAGACCCTTTTTAATTTCCTTGAGAATGTTTTAGAGTCATGTTCCTAGGGTGTCAGAGTGGTTAGAATCATCAAAACCCAAAACCAATCAAAAAGTGCCACATGGACCTATCAGTCCTTGAGACAACCTCTTAAATTATCATAAGTGTCAATATGATCAAAGTTAGGGAACAAGTGGCCACCATGTAGACACCTCTCAAAGGTATTATATATGTCACTCTCTTAGGGCTATCATAACCCAAGGGATTTTAGCTAATCGGTGATTAGCACATAGACATTTGTTAAAGGTTTTAGGCATGTCAGTCTCTTATAGTTGTCAGAGCCCAAAAAGGCTTAGACAATTTGAAACCACCATGTGGACATGTCAGTCACAACATCAAACCTAACAAATCTAGGTAATATTTGAGTGAATTAGATACCACCACATAGTAGTGATCAAGAACCATAAATTTGATGGCTATCTGGCTCATCAAAGTAAGATAAATATAAAGGTAAAGGGGGGCCAAATTAAGTAAAGTGATAAAGATTAAAACAAAAAAAATATATAATTTTTAATCCCATATAATCTCTAATATTTTTCCACATGGCACGATCCTATTAATATAGTATGTGGAAAAAGGGCACATACATGTTTTTGTACCCAATGTCTTAAAATCTATGATGCTTCTATACATAATGATCACATTAAAGTGATTTACAAAGAAAACCCCTAATAAAAATATCCCCAATTATCTTAGTTTCTAAGATGATGCCATGTGGCATCATACTAGGCATTTGAGCTAGAAAAAGGGAATAAAGGTTGTGGAAGGTGTTAGACTCATCGAGTAACTAAGATCACACCAAGTTCCCTAATCTTGGGTATTTAAGTGATAAATGGAATAATGACAAGGCCATTGAATAATAAAGAGGTTGAGAGGTCGAGGACCATCCATGTGTTAATGGATCACTTAAGGGGGAATCCTAATCTTGGAGCCCAAGTAATTTATCTAAAAACCTATTGTAATTTAGGCTGGCACCCATGGCATCACCACATAAACCCATGCCTTACCCAAAGGTATATGATGAAATAGTTGACCAATGGGGAGCTATCCAAGTGGTGGGTAGAGGTATGAATGGATTAGTTAATCCATAGACTAAGGATATTCCCTAGTTGACCACCTAGTAGTTTTTAGCATAAAAAGAGTTTGACAGATGTCTAGTCATCACATACATCAAGGCCAAGTTTGATCTAGACATGATTTGACATCGATTAACACTCCTAATTAAAATTATATATGTTAATGATTAAAATATGTTTGTATTTTTCTAATTATGTCAATGTGAGAATTAGGCATGATACTTTTGGTAGTAGAGCATGGTTTCTACATGAGGAGCTTTGGGTAAGTTAATATTTTGTATAGGGTTTAGAATTTCTTGAGAATCTAATGAATGTTTTTTCCTTGTGCATAATGAGCAAGGGTGACCACCAATTCATAATTTGGGTGATATCATGGAAAATGAACCTCTCATTTAGGATGGGCCTGTATATGTAGGACCCCATCTTATTCTATACATGAACCAAATGTTTGGTACACTTGAGGAAATATTCCATTAGTGCATAAAGAGACATAAAGTCATAGCCCATAATTTTCAAAAGGTAAACAAATATTGGTAGGGAGTGATATGAGGAGACCTCTTAATTATGACCTATGTAGGGTATAATGAGAGGAAGAAAGAGAGAGATCTCATAGTTCCTCATAGTCACAATCAAAAGGTGGTCTAGAAGAGATACACCATAGAGATGAACATCGAGAGAGGCAAGATAGAGGTCATCTTCCTAGGCCAACACTTGGAGATTTGATCATGGATTTTATGAGACTCTACCCACCTACATTTTATAACACACAAGAGGAATTTGAAGAAGAGTCTTGGCTAGGCATCATGTATGGGTACTACTACATAATGTTATACAATTGTAGTTTTAATTATAAATCCCATTTGAGAACCCATCTGTTGATAGATGTAGTAAAGATGTGGTGAGAAGGTGAGGAGTAGAATATCCATTTGTTACCTCATTCTCTTACATGGTAATTATTCAAGGAGAACTTTAGAGCTTGATATCTATCCCTTAGATATGTTCAGAAGAAGTTGGATGAATTCAAAAATATGTGGTAGGGGAATGGTATAGTATGAGTGTCATTTTATATATTTGATAAGGTATGTGTAGGGTTATACCATTGAGACAATTCAAGTAAATAAGTTTATCAAGGGCTTAAACTTGGATTTATATGGTGTAATATAGATTTTAGCCCCAACAAATTTGGTAGTTGTGATAGATAAATCTATTTAGATAAGGAGTTTAGAGGAAAGACTCAAGAAGTTTGAGAGAGGTTTTAGGATAATAAATAGTCCTAATAGAACTCAGGAGCATCAGGTGTGTTGTCCCCAAAAATAGGCTTCTCATTTTTGGGACAACATGTGAACTATTTTGGTTCAATAGACTAAAATCCTCTCCCCTTTTCAAAAATTGTTCTGAGCATTCAGGTTCTTCATTTTCCAAAGATTTTTTAGAAATCTATGGACTCTATAGGATTGAATCTAAGGACTCTATAGGTGGAAATACAAACTTCATAGATGGTTTCTATGGACTTTGTAAGCTAGATGTCTATGGACTCTTTCAAAACTAGAGAAAACTACGGACTTGGCTTCTACGGACTCTGCTGGCAGGCTCAAATCTACAGACTCTCAAGGTTGGTTTCTATGGACTCTATAGGACATAAATGGGTTTAAAACTTAGCCATTTTTTCAATCAAGAAGTTCAAAGGGGTCTTCCAAGAGCTTGAAGGACAAGTGCCCTTATGGAGGGTAGTGAGAAAAAGCAGACAAAAGTTAGAAATCCCTCAAGAAAATGGCTAAGTAAAAGAGATCGAAATAATTCTTTCAGGAAGATTTTTCTCAAAAAAATGTTTAAGGTAAAATTCCTTCAGACTTTTTGTCTAAAGGAATTCACTCAGAGAGAAAGTCTGAAGAAATGAAAAAGGACAAATGGCTAAGTAATAGAAACTTTCCTTCAAACATTTTGTCTGAAGGATTCTTTTGGGCTTTTTTTCCCAATGAAAAAAGATTGAAAGCCAAAAGCCCATTGAAGAAGTAAGAACCTGCAAGAGAAGTTGAAGCCTGAAGTCCACCCAAAAAATCTTGAAGGATAGGTACCCTTGCGGGGGGCACTTGACGATAGAGAAAGGACCATTTTAAAACCCTGAAGGGATACCTTCCCTTCGAGACATTCCAAATGCTGAACAAAGGTGTAGAAAGGAACCTTCAAAGACTTAGACAAAAAGGGCTTCAAAGGATGAACTGAATGAACCATTGAACCATTGAACCAAAAGGTTCAACAAGTTCATAGGTTCAAAGGTTCAACCAGAGATTAGAAAGATAAAGGAAGCAATGATTGAGTGAGACACAGAATGCACCATGAACCAATTGAACCTTGAACTTAAAGAGTTTAAAGTTCAATGGTTCATAGGTTTAAAGGTTCAAAGGTGGCCTCAGTCAAGGAAAAAAGCAACAAACATGTGGTTCAATAGATGGTTCAACCAAGGAACGGGGAAGTGATTGAACCAAGAAGCGATGGAATAAAAGAGACTAAATGAAACAATGTACCAATGAACTTTCATAGGTTCACGGGTTCAAGGTTCAACATGGTTCAAGTAGTTGGCAACCATTGATGGTCTCGTGGACATCAAATTTAAAGGGAATATCTGTGGAAATTCAAATAAAGCACAAAATTTAAAGGAAGAATCAAGTGACTGACTGAAAAGAGAGCTTGAAGACTCAAATTGCTATAGGAGAAAGAGGAGTGAGACCAAAGGACCAAAAATATTTTCAAAAGAATTATTTTTAGTAGGTGGAACGATGGATCAAGTAGACTTAGACTTTTGAGCACACCAAATCAAGGATGCAAGACTATTTTTCTTCCATAAAGTAATGGCAAATTGGATAGCTACATAGATATTGGAAAAAGGACCAGACAATCCATACTAAGAAGAGACATATTAGAATAATGGAAACACCATAGTTATGGCAATACACTATTCCCAGCATGGTCCCTCCAGACAAAACTAGAGGTGCATTGAAGAAGTTGACTATAGCATGGGCCATCTCATGAGAAAGAAAACCAAACCTTGCATAGTTGCTATAAGATTGTAATTTATCTCATTAGTAAAGGAGACTTTTTATTTTTATAGGAGCAAAACTCTGCCTAGTTGAAAGAAGAATACTAAGACTTTGAGCTCAAATTGTAATTTCATTTCATTTTATCTGAATGAGAAAGTATGTTGTTTGCAGACTTTGTATTTTTTGGCTTGTATCATTTTAGGAGATTATTCTTATGTCTATCTTCTGAATGTGTTCTTGTTTATTTAATTTGATAAGCAAAATTAGTGAAGGTAATAAGGGAGGTGTCCTGAAGCCAATTGTGGGAAGACTTTGTGCTTTCACAATTGTTTTCAATGTGTGTTTTTCTTTTCTTTCTATGTTGAGGATTCTAGGATGACTTTGTGCCCCCATTATCCTTTATGTTATACTATTTGGGCAGTTAAAGTGGAAACTTTGTGTTCTATTTCATCCTACTGGTTATTGCGCCCTTTTTTCACCAGTTACTTTTACTACCTAAAAGAAAATCCTGTTGTTCCCTACAAGAACACTTCTGAAAGAAGAGAAGTGCATTCAATGTTTCCACTAGGATTTTTCTCCTTTGTGTGTTAACATAATCTCTGAAAGAAGAGAGATGGATGATGTATTCTACCCCTAAGTGTTATTTTCTACTTATTTATATATAGTATATAGCTCCTATGTATTTATAGGGAACTTCCCCTTGATGAGAGGAGAGATTAGTCCCCTTTTGATGTGGTAAACCTACACATTTGGCTGACCAATCTTCCTACTATGGTTGATCAGGCCTATTTTGTTTATCAGTATGTTTATTAACAAAATATTCACCCAACAATTTTTGGCGACTCCGCTGGGGAAGAGCGCATAGTTTAAAGTCTCAAGCTTCAAGCTAAAGCAGATCCTACTCTTTTCCATTAGTGTTCTACAATCTAGTAACTCCACATTATACCAGAAGCTATAAATATCAAGGTGTTGTTGACCCTACTTTTAAGTTGGTGTAGCAGAGTAATTTTGAGTTGTTTCCTCCACAACCTCACCTTCAACGAACTAGGAGTCTTCCTCCTAGCCCTACCAGGTCACCAACACAAGGTAGAGCTTCCTTTTTTGTTGTTATCAGAGCTTTGCCTATCCATTCACCACCTAAATTTGTGGTCCCTACTTTTAATAATCCAATCATGGCTCAAGTCCCCTAGGGTAACTTTTTTGGTCCACTAAATTTAACTCCACCTCTGCATGAGCTTCCATGTAGTTCAAGGAAGAATGTCCCCAAATTCTTTGGTGATGGGAAAGTTCATCCTAATGAACACACTGCATCTTTTAGCATATCTTGTGGTGTAATAGGGGTGGAATTCAAAGACATAATGGTCAAGCTATTCATGGAGACACTACAAGGTGCTATTGCAGGCTGGTTCTACCACCTGCAGGCTAGATTTGTGACTGACTAGGATAAACTTAAAGACAAATTTGAAGCCAAGTTCAAGCCTATAAAAGATGCACATGATTTGTTGTCCCAACTCACACAGATGAAGAAGGAGCCCCATGAACCTATGAGGGACTTCATTTCCAAGTTTGACAAGCTGACGTACAGGATTCCCATGGTTACCCAACCAACACCTTAGAATATCAAGTGTTTCTTCATCAACTCACAGCTACCTGAAGTGAGTTTCTTGCTGAGATGGGATAGACAAATAGACCTTGTTACTACTCAGAACTTGGATACTAAGGTAAAAGATGACCTTATCTTGGCAAGAAAGATAAGAAGAGACCCTAATAAAGGTAAATCCTCTTCATCTTTTGAATACTCACCTACAGTCACCACTGACCCAATGGTACAAAACCTATCAAATGAAATGCTAGATCTCAAAAATAAAATGGTGCAAGGGATGTCATCTACTCCTGCATATAGAGATATGCCCAAGAGGACATTTCAAAATCAGGCATACTAAGGCAATGCTACTAGGAATCAAGGACAATAAAAATGCCTTCTTCCTCCATAGAGGAACCTTACCCTTGAAGCACCTTCAACCAACTTAGCAATTAGATATCTCAAAACTAAACATGATTTCTCATTCTAGCCTGAGTTGAATCCTAAAGATGATGATAATCTCTTCACTAAGGATGAAGAAGAATTAGCTGGTGACTCCCATATTGGTTTCTTGAACTATCAAGATGAACCCAGAATTGAAGGTAATGTAGCTGAGGGGTCTTATGCTATGTTCACCTAGTCCAAGAATTAATCAACTCAACAAGCTGATAAGGAGAAATTAGAGGAGTGACCTCAACTAGTAGTTTCAATTGCTAAGTGGGGATCACTCTTTCTTTCCAGACAAAGGACCTGGTGATTGTGAGAAAGGTAAGTACCCCAAATGCCCCTGTGCCTTCTACATCAAATTCACAGTCCAGTCCTCCCCCTTTCAAAAATCAAAAGGATGAACTCCCATCCTCTGCTCCTAGCTCATTCCAGACATTTGATATCATTGACCATATAAAGAAAACCAAAATTCAAATGTCTGAATTTGAATTTTTGTAGTCCCATCCTGAGCAGTTAGACAGATTAGTTCAATGTGTTAAAAACCATAACATCCCTATTTAATAAGAAATTCCCAAAGTGACACATGATCCCCCCAAGAATGCATCCACCAGGAACAACCTTGTCATTGCTCCCCCTACTGCTCTTGGTAGGATTGAACCTTTTTATGTCTCATTGTTGATAAATGAACATCAACTAAATAATTGCATCATTGATTCTAGAGATTCAAACAATGTCATGCCTTCTAAAGTGGCTAAATCCCTTGACCTCACATTGACCAAGACTTTTGCTAGATGCTTCTCCATGGAGAACAAGTAAGTACCTTTGCTGGGACAAATTAAAGATGCCCAATTTGCATTTGCAGCATTCCTAGATAAAAGAATCAAGATGACTATCTTGGTAGCTGACATCCCAGCATCATATGGCATCCTTCTTGGGCAAAATTTCTATAGGGATGTTGGTGGTGAATTGAGCATGGATTTATCAAAGGTGAGGATTTTAGTCAAAGGTGTTATGAAGAGGCTACTCCCTGAGAAGGAAGTGAAATATGTGGTTACCCAAACCTCAACACCTAAAGCTCAAATTCTATTTAAGTCTTCAGGCATGGGTAACTACTTTCTGTCCATGGATGGAGTTCATGAGACATTTGATGAAGCTCCTGCAGGTGACAACTTAGAAATGCATTCAACTGAAACAACAAAAGAATGGGCAAAGCACAAGGCAAGTGTGGAAGTATCTCCACCTTTGAATGAAGAAGAATTCAAAAGAAAATTAGTATCAAATGAGGTATGGATTCTTGAATTTGATGGCAGATGCTCCTCTACCGGTTCAAGAGCTGGCGTTGTGTTAATATCTCCTCAAGGAGATATTTTTCCTTCATCTTATAAGTTGCAGTTCAGCAACACTAATAACACAACTGAGTATGAATCTGTGTTGCTGGGATTTAAAGCTGTTAGGGACAAAGGCATCAAACTCCTTCATGCTAAAGGAAATGTTGAATTGATGGTTTGTTAGGTGAGAAACCTATACCAAACCAAGAATGAAAGATTGCATCATTAGCACAATCTAGTCTAGGACCAAATTGAAAGCTTTGATGCTTTCAGCATCTCTACCATTCCTAGAGAATTCAATGACCGAGTTAATACATTGGCTATTTTAGCTACTCTCTTCATCCCCCACCCAAATTTCAAAGGAGACAAGTACACTATTGAGTTGGTATTTAGACCAAGTATACCTAATAATGCTAGTAATTGGCAAGTGTTTAACAATGACAACCAAATCATTGCATTCTTGGAGCAAAGGGACAGCTTTGAACAGATGCATTTCAAAGGCAGTGAACCTTAAAAGTGTGAATCAACTCTTGAATCAAGTTCAAACATAGGTGAGGATTTATTGCAACTAAAAGGGAATAAGAATCCCAAAGACTTGGTCTCCCTTGAGAAACTAGTTGATAAGCATGATAGATTCATCAAATAGTAGCAAACGGATTCAAGCTCCTCTCAAGAGTTTGATCAAGTTAATTTGGGAACCAAGGAAGACCTCCAAGATGGTGAACATTGAGAAATGCTGTACTCCTGAAGAGTGTTTCAAGTTCACCACTTTGCTCAACCAGTACATAGACATCCTAGCGTACTCCTATGATGACCTAAAGTCACTCTAGCCTGATAAAATTTGACATGAAATTCCTCTCAAGGTTGATTCGACACCTTACATGCATAAGTCTATGCATTATAATCTAAAAATATCAAGTACTATTATATCTTAAATACAAAAAATGCTAAATGCCAAGATAATCTTCCAAATCCATCATTCCATATGGATTGCCAATAAAGTGCCTGTAAAGAAGAAGAATGGTGAAATTTGCCTTTGTGTGGATTTTAGAAATTTGAATCAGGCATCCTTGAAGGATAATTATCCTTTGCCAATCATGGATCAATTGTTGCAAATAGTGATGGGCTCAGAGATGTTATCAATGCTAGATGGCTTCTCAAGATATAATAAGGTTGAAGTTGGTGAAGTAGACCAACATAAGACCACTTTCACCACACCTTGGGGCACGTTTGTTTATAAAAGGATGCCTTTTGGCTTGATAAATGCTGGCACCACCTTCTAAAGAGTAATGGACCTTGCCTTCAAGGATGAGATGGGTAAGTTCATTATAGTTTATCTTAATGACTTGACTGTCTTCTCTAAGCATCACCCAGATCATGTGCACCATTTGCAACTAGTGCTGGAACGCTGCCGCCAGAATGGCATTTCCTTAAACCCCAAGAAGTCAATTTTTGGAGTAACAGAGGGGAAACTTCTCAGACACATTATGTCTAAAGGAGGCATAAATATTAACTTAGATAGATTCAAGTCTATCCAAGAGTTTACCTTGCCCAAAAGCAAGACTGTTGTTCACTCTTTCTTTGGAAAGGTGAATTTCTTATGGAGGTTCATCCCCAAGTTTGCTGAGAAGACTAGGCACATTGTAAACATGATGAAGGGAAAATCCACCTTTAGCTAGACTGAAGAACGTAAGTCAACATTTAAGGATATCAAGACTTCCATTACCCATGCTCCAATTCTGGGTTGTCCAGACTATAACAAAGATTTCACCATATACAGTTATGCTTTAAAACACATTCTTTCAGCAATTCTGGTTCAATAGAATAAAGAAGGTATGGAATCCCCCATTTCCTTCATGAGTTATCCTCTCAAATCTCATGATCTGAAGTACTCAAACATGGAGAAGCATGCTTATGCAGTGGTGAAGGCAGTGAAGCATTTCCACTTCTACATCTTGAATTCACACATAACTACCCTGGTTCCTGACACCATGGTCAAATCCATACTGACTCAGCAGGAGTTTGGGATGAAAAGAGGTAATTGGGTTGCAAAGATCTAAGAGTTTGATCTAGTCATCAAGTCAACAAAGCTAGTGTGTGGAAAGGGGCTATGCCAACTAATTGCTGATAACAAGCCAAGAGGAACAGAGCATGAAGAACCAAAAGTGGATGACACACCAACAGTCCTCTTTGTCTCCACCACAAATGAGTGGTATTTAGGTATTGCTTATTTCCTTACTTATGGTGAGTGTCCTGCTCACCTATCTTATAAAAAAAGGAGAACCATCAAGCTAAAAGCTACTAATTTTGTCCTCTGGGACAACGGCCTATATAAGAGGAGCCTTGATGGAATGTTCCTTCACTGTGTGGACAAGGAGCAATAAAGTTGACTTCTGAAGTCCTTCCATAATTCATCTTGTGGAGGACATTTTTCTACCCTGTGACTGCCCATAAGATCCTATGAGCTAGGTACTATTGGGTAACTCTCTTTCAATATGCATACAAGTGGGTCAGGGGATGTGAACTATGTCAGTAGTTTATTGGAAGGCCCAAGTCAGCTGCCCTACCCCTCGAACTAGTGATCATAGAGGATCCATTCCAGTAATTGGGAATTGATTTTATTGGAGCTATAAAGCCATCATCAAGTGACAGACATGACTATGTCATAAAAATAGACTACTTCACTAAATGGGTGGAAGCAGTTCCAACCAAACATGCTACTTCAGAAGTAGGATGCGATTTCCTCAAAGAGAACATCATTTCCAGGTTTAGGGTCCCAACCAAAATTGTCACTGATAATGTAGCTTGTTTCACTTCTCAGGAGATTACCCAATTCTATTTCCACTATGGAATCACACTCTCCCACTCTTCTGATTACTTTCCACAAGGGAATGGATAGGCTGAATCAAGCAATAAGAATCTGGTGACTATCATCAATAATTTAGTGGATGACAACTAAAGGACTTGGCATAAGGCATTGGTTGATGCTCTATGGGTAGACAAAATTATGTCAAAGAGAGCAATTGGTATGTCAGCTTTCCAACTTTTTTATGGAGTCAATGCTTAAATACCAATTACCCTGGAGTTGCCAGCACTAAAATTGGCTAAAGAAATTAAAGATCAAATGTATGAAAGTTCCCTAGATAACAGGATCATGTGCCTGACTAAGCTGGAGGAGTAGAGAACTATAGTGGTGGCTTGAATTGCCACCCATCAAGGTTTGGTGAAGAAGCTCTTTGACCAAAAAACAAAGAATCATGATTTATAGATTGGAGATCAAGTCTTGTTGTGGGACAAGAGAAGAGAAGCAAAGGGGATACATGGAAAGTTTGATTCCCTGTGGAGGGGCCCTTTAACTATTCATCAACTCAATGGTAAAAATAGTTTCCTATTAAAGTATCAAGATGGTACTCTATTTTCTCTACCTCACAATGGGAAACATCTAAAGCACTTCAACTCTTGAAGTATCAGATGAGTTCCCCTATACATATGTATATTTGTATAGTCTTTCTTTCTACTTTGTGTCATCCATTTTCATTTTTTTTTGGAACCTTTCTTTTTGGGTAGGATGACTCCATAGCCCAATGGCATACTTTAAGGCACTAGAGATTCTGGTTCCTACTCCCCTCAGCTATTCCAAGTTCTCATCTGAAGGAAGTTCCCCAACTAGAGCTAGCTGTTGTCCCCAAAAATAGACTTCTCATTTTTGGGACAACATGTGAACTAATGTGGTTCAACAGACCAAAATCCTCTCTCCCCTTTTCAAAAATTATTTTGAGCATTCAGGTTCTTCATTTTTCAAAGCTTTTATAGAAATATACAGAAATTTTTAGGCTTGAATCTATGGACTCTGCAAGTGGAACTACAAACTTCACAGATGGTTTTTATAGACTTCTGCAAGCTAGATGTCTACAGACTCTTTCAAATTTAGAAAAAACTATGGATTTGGCTTTTATCGACTCTGTGGGTAGGATCAAATCTATAGACTCTCAAGGTTGGTTTCTATAGAGTCTACAGGAAAGAAATGGGTTTGACACTTAGCCATTTTTTCAATTGGGAATTCAAAGGGGTCTTCCAAGAGCCTGAAGGACAAGTTCCCTTGTAGAGGGAAATGAGCAAAAGTAGACAAAAGATGGAAATCCCTCGGTAAAGTGGCTAAGTAAAAGAGACTGAAAGAATTCTTTCAGGGAGATTTTTCTCAAAAAAATGTTTAAGGCAAAATTCCTATAGACTTTTTGTCTGAAGGAACTCACTCGAAGAGAAAGTCTGAAGAAATGAAAAAGAACAAATGGCTAAGTAACAGAAACTTTCCTTCAGACATTTTGTCTAAAGGAATTCTTTCAGGGTTTTTTGCCTGATGGAAAAAGCCCAAAAGCCAAAAGTTGGCCGAAGAAGTAAGAACCTGTCACGGAAGTTTAAGCTTGAAGTCCACCCAAAAAATCTCAAAGGATAGGTACCCTTGCGAGGGGGCACTTGATGATAGAGAAAGGACCATTTTAAAAGTCTGAAGGGACACCTTCTCTTTGGGACGTTCTAAAAGCTGAACAAAGGTGCAAAAATGAACCTTCAAAGACTTAGACAAAAAGGGCTTCAAAGGATGAACTGAATGAACTGATTGAACCATTGAACCATTGAACCAAAAGGTTTAATGAGTTCACAGGTTCAAAGGTTCAACCAGAGCTTAGAAAGATAAAGAAAGTAATGATTGAGTGAGACATAAAATGAACCAATGAACCAATTGAACCTTGAATTGAAAGAGTTCAAAGTTTAATGGTTCATAGGTTTAAAGGTTCAAAGGCAGCCTCAGTCAAGGAAAAAAGTAGCAAATAGGTGGTTTAATGGATAGTTCAACTAAGGAATAGGGAAGCAATTAAACCAAGAAGTGATGAAACAAAAGAGCCTGAATGAACCAATGTACCAATGAAATTTCATAAGTTCACAGGTTCAAATTTCAACATGGTTCAAGTAGTTGGTGAGCATTGATGGTCTTGTGGACATCAAATTTAAAGGGAATATTTGTGGAAATTGAAATAAAGTGCAAAATTTAAAGGAAGAATCAAGTGACTGATTGAAAAGAGAGCCTGAAGACTCAAATTGCTATAGGTAGAAGAAGAGCGAGACCAAAGGACCAAAAATATTTTCAAAAGAGTTATTTCCAGTAGGTAGAACAATGGATCAAGTAGACTTAGATTTCTAAGTGCACCAAATGAAGGATGCAAGCCTATTTTTCTTCCATAAAGTAATGGAGAATTGGATAGCTATATAGATATCATAAAAGGGACTAGACAATCCATACTAAGAAGAGACATATTATAAGAATGGACACGCCATAGTTATGGCAATACACTATTCCCAGCATGGTCCCTCCAGACAAAATTGGAGTTGCATTGAAGACGTTGACTGCAGCATGGGCCATCCCATGGGAAAGAATATCAAGCCTTGAATAGTTGCTATAAGATTGTAATTTCTCTCATTAGTAAAGGAGACTTTTCATTTTTATAGGAGTGAAACTCTACCCAATTGAAAGAAGAATACTGAGACTTTGAGCTTAGATTGTAATTTCATTTCATTTTATCTGAATGAGAAAGCAAGTTGTTTGCAGACTTTGTGCTATTTTGGCTTGTATCATTTTAGGAGATTATTCTTATGTCTATATTCTGAATGTGTTCTTGTTTATTTAATTTTATAAGAAAAATTAGTAAAGGTAATAAGGGAGGTATCCTAAAGCCAACTGTGGGAAGACTTTGTGCTTTCACAATTGTTTCTAGCATGTGTTTTTCTTTTCTTTCTATGTTGAGGATTCTAGGATGACTTTGTGCCCCCATTATCCTTTGTGTTATACTCTTTGGGTAGTTGAGGTGGAAAATTTGTGTTTTATTTCATCCCACTGGTTACTGCACCCTTTTGTCACCAGTTACTTTTACTATCTGAAAGAAAATCATGTTGTTCCTTGAAAGAACACTTCTGAAAGAAGAGAAGTGCATTCAGTGTTTCCACTAGGATTTTTCTCCTTTGTGTGTTAACATCATCTCTAAAAGAAGAGAGATGGATGATGTATTCTACCCCTGAGTGTTATTTTTTGCTTATTTATATATAGTATATATCTCCTACGTATTTATAAGGAACTTCACCTTGATGAGAGGAGAAATTAGTCCCCTTTTGATGTGGTAAACCTACACATTTTGCCGACCAATCTTCCTGCTATGGTTAATCAGACCTATTTTGTTTATCAATATGTTAATTGACAAAATATTCATCCAATAAGTTGCACAACCTAAACCTATGACAGTTTGGAGACCACCTCAATGCAATTCTATATGCCAAAAGTAGTAGTAAGAAATCAACCATGTTATCCATACTCGATTAAACTATGATAGGGAAGATACCACTAGGGTTGGGGTTATGGTTGTCCTTAATGTAGGAAATAAACTTTACCCACATAGATCTAATAGTTTGTAGAGCCAAAACCTTTCAGGTCTACTACTATAGCTAGTAAGAGATCCATATGATCCTTATCAAGGCATGATTAGTAGAGGGGTATATGTTATACTTATGGATCCTTGGACCATTATGCATGTTAATTACTTATGTGTCCATCACCTACCAATAAGAAGAAGACTACAATATCATAGTAGATAGTTGGTGATATGGGGTGAGGGCATAAGATTTATGTAGTAGTGGATGATCATCAATCCTAGCACTAGGAAATTGTCATTAAGACCGCATGTATGATTAATGGAGTTTTTGCATCTATGTTATTTTATTTTGGATCCTCAGACTCCTTTATATCTCTTTTAATCATGGAACATTATAGGCTAGTGGATTCTAAGTAGATTTAGAGTTGGGCAATGGAATTAGGCACTAGAGACAATATTATTGTTACTCTTTAGTGATCTATTATGGTATAGACCTTGGTGTCTTTTACACTATGGTGGATTTATGCATTATACCCTTGGGAAGCTATGAGGTTGTCTTGGGTATGTAATAGTTTATGGATCATAAGGCCAACTGGGATTTCACATCAAGGTCATCAAGTGTGTAGATGACCTTAGGACTTCCACAATCATCTCAAGGGTCAAGAGACCCATTTCCCTCCATAGGATTCAATAATGAAACCTAAGAGGAGCATGTAAAAATGTTTTTGGATGTTTTCTATCAGAGTGAGTGACAAAATAAAGGGCGATTTAGAGAAGACATATTTGGATAATCATCCTATTCTTTGGGATTTTTTAGATGTGTTTTAGATTAAGGTAAAAGCAGGTTTTGAAGGGGCCCCGAAACCCTTTAAAAAACCAAGAAAGATAAAAATTAAAAACCACCAGGAAAGGCATTCTTGAAAACTACTAAAAAATAGTAACCAAACCAAGTTTTATAGGGACCTGAAACCACAAAAATAAACTAGTAAAAGCACCCCAAGTTTTACAAGGACTTGAAACCTAAACAAAACTAGGCAAAACAACCTGAAAACCAAGTTTTACAAGGACCTAAAACCTCATAAGCGGAGACACCAGAGCCCAACTCCAAAAAGAATAGAGTGGGCTCCCAGGTTCAATCCAGCAACCCTAAAAACACAATGTCAAAGGAATTGCTAACAAATGGCAGCCATCAAAATTTTCTTTACATGGCATGCCTTCCTCCCTAAGTGCCAACATGGCATAGGTATATCTGCCAGACCCATCATTTTTTTATGAGCAGGGCTCCTCCACAGCTTAGGGTTTTCTCCATTTTTCCCTGAATAGGGCATCATGGCTCATTCACTAACCATAGAGGAAACAAAATTTCCCCCATTCATTCACTATTTTCTTTGCAAGCCAATTCAAGATGGTAGTCCAACTTGAGCTAGAGATCCAACCCAAGTTCCATCTGTAATATGGAAAACCAAAGCAAAATAAAAAACCAGGCAATAAAAATCTCACATTTCTGTGCCGTGCACCAGCACCATGGATCCCACCATCCTCAGACTGAGATCTGGTTTCCATAGTTCGAGGGGGTAGCCACAAAGGTTAGAGTCTCAGCATGGCCGCATTCATGGCCGCGCTCCCTCTTCCCTCCTCCCTCTAATGCTATGATTTTTTTAGATGTGTTTCTTAATAAGTTACTTGAAATTCTCCCTCCAAGGGATATTAAATTTTAGATATATTTAGTGTCAAGGGATAATCCCACCTTTAAGGCACCATACCAAATGACCACACCTAGATTATGTAAACTCAAGATGTAGCTAGAGGATTTTTTAGGGAAATATTTAATTCATCCAAGTTTCTCCCATTGGGAACACCTATCATCTTCATGAATAATAATGATGGATCCCCTATTTATGAATTTATTACCATCAATTGTAAAAGGTAAAAATAAAAAATCATTACCCTTTACCTAAAATTGATGATTTATTTTGCCAAAATAGATGAGATAAGGTTTTCTATAAGATATATTTGAAATACAAATATCATCAAGTACAAATTATAGAATCAGATATTCATAATATTGCATTTCAAATATGGCATGGGCATTATGAGTTCATAGTTGTATCATTTGGGTTAACTAATGCTCCTACAGTGTTCATGACCCTCATGAGTGGAGTATTTTTCAATTATTTATACCATTTCATGTTGATATTACTTTATGACATCTTGGTTTATTTATGAAATGAGGAAGAGCATGAAGACCACCTGAGGTAAGTCTTGAAGGTCCTAAGGTAAAACTACTTATATGATAATCTTGAAAAATGTGATATGGCACAATGAGAGGTGCAATATCTAATGCACATCATCTCTAGGGAGGATATCTTAGTGGACCCCTCTAATATTTGTGTCATTATGGAATATACTAAAACCTTAAATTGTTGCATAGGTCCTTGTTGTCCCCCAAAAATATCACTCATTTTTGGGACAAAATTTGAACTATTTTGGTCCTATAGACCAAAATTGTCTCTTCCCTTTGTAAAATTTGTCCTAGGAATTAAAATTCCTCATTTTTCAAACTTCTCAGGAATCTATAGACTTTACAGGGTTGAATCTATAGACTCTGTAGGCCAAGTTCAATGGGCTTTACAAGTTGATTTCTACAGACTCTGTAGGCAGGTTCATTTCTACTAGTTTAAAGACTTATGTAGGTGGGTTTAACCAAAAGAATCAATTTCTAACACTTGGTAATTTTTGGGATTGGTTTAGTGCCTTGGTTTAATCAAAAATCTCCATCGGCAAGCATCTAAGAAAAGAAGGCTTGAAATGTTGAACCATTGAACCACCTTGGTTCAAAGGTTTAGTCAGTTTAAAGTTCAAAAGGTTCAATGCTTTGTTTTAGTCAGGTGGTTCATCCACTTTGTTTCAATGCTTTGGTTCATCCTTTGGTTTAATCAAATGGTTCATCAGTCAGTTCAAGGCTTCGTTTGAACTATTGAACCAAAGCTTGGTTCAACGTCTTTTGGTTCAAAAGCGTGAGTTCAAACAAATGGTTCAAAGGTGGGTTCAATCAAGTGGTTCAATGCTCAATTCATCTGATTGGTTCAAAGGCTTGGTTCATTTAATTAGTTCATCAGCTTGAACCATCAGCTTGAACCATTTTAGTTCAAATCTTGGTTCATCGGCTTGGTTCAACATTTGGCTCAACCAAATGGTTCAATGCTTTGGTTCAACATTTGTTTCAATCAAATAGTTTAATGGCTTGGTTCAACCAAGTGGTTCACTGTGACGGTTCAAAGGAGTAGTTTAATGCAAAAGTTCAAAGAGCCTCCTGAAAGATAAGTGCCCTTACAGAGGGCACTTGGTCAATAAAAGTACCCTTCGGAAGGGTCATTTTTCAAAGAAGGCCACAAAGGTAATTCTTTCATATTTTGTTTAAGGAATTTAAAAAAGACTAAGGAAAGAAAAAATTCCTTCAGACTTTTTATTTGAAGGTCAAATAAATTTTTTGAAAGAATTCAAGAAACAGGCTGCGGGAAGAAAACTCGAAGGATTTTTTGAAGGCAAAGTGATCAGAACATTTTATGCGGACTTTTTGTCTACAGGAATTTGTCCAGGGAAAATGCCCATATAAACAGTCTGCATAGGAAAGCCATAAAAGGCCATTGAATGACCCCAAAGGGTAGGTGCCCTTATCAGGGGACTCTCAGCTACCAAATAAAAGGACACTTCCCCAAAGCTGAAGGGTCATCTTCCCTTTGGGAAGATGTAAAACAAGAAGCCCGAAGGACATTCGAAGACTGCCTGAAGGGTAGATACCTTGTAGGGGGATCTTCTCGACCCAAAGCAGATCATTTCTTAAGACCTGAAAGGGTAGATTATTTTTGGAAAAGTGATAAATAGAAAAGCCAAAGAAGGACCAAGGGGTGATGCACCCGAAGATGTCAAATTTAAGACAACGAACTAGTCTATTGAAAACATAGTGACGAGTACGCGAACGTCAATTTCAAAGCTCATAAAATAGCTATTGATCCTTGTAATCTACAGACCCAAATGCATTCATAGGATTTAAAGCCAAGACCAGCAGAAAGTGAGGAAGGAATAGAAAAACAAATTGAATCTAGGACCTGATTCAATTAACTAGAAAAGGAGGAACGATGAAGGAAGGATCAGATCGCCAGGTGGACATTGAAAGTTGCAAAATTTCAATAGCATGACTTGTTTCTCTGCATTGAAAAAAAAAAATGGGTAAATGCCCCTAAGGTTTATCCTATCTTCTTAACATATTTCAATGCGACATGATGTGTTACTATTCTTGAGTCCTTGAGGAGGCTATATAAGGGACTCTCTTCTATTGTAAATGGATCTCTTTTTGACAATCAGAATGAAACTTTACCCAAATTGAAAGGCATTACAGAGACTTTGAGCTTAGTTTGCTGATCATATTTTGTTATTGGAATAATAAACCAAGTGACTTTTTAGACTTTGTGCTGTGATATCTTTGTTGTTGAGGAAACTGTTCTTATGTCTTTTTCTTTAATATATCTTTTGTTCCTTTAATTCAACAAGCAAAATTAGTGACAACAGTCAGGAAGGTGTCCTGAAGAGTCAACTGTGGAGAGATTTTGTGCCCCCATAATTGCCTTTAGTTTGTTTTCTTTTCATTTCTATGTAAAGGACTTTGGGAAGACTTTGTGCCCTCATTGTCCTTCGTATCTTACTCTTGAGCAATTCAGGTGGAGACTTTGTGTTGCATCTCGATTTGTTGGTTATTACATCCTTTGCTACATTTTGCATTTACTACTAGGAGTATTCTTATGGTTTGCTAAATAGTAATTTTGAAAGAAGAGGAGTGCTTTCTATCATTTCGCTTGAGTTTTTCCTTTGATTTGCATGCATCATCTCTGAAAAAAGAGAGACGGATGGTTTGTCCTACCCTTGAGTTTATTTTCTATGAATATATATATATATATATATATATATATATATATATATATAGCATACCTATAGGGAACCTCCCCTTGATGGGAGGAGAGATCAGTCCCCTTATGATATGGTAAACCTACACATTTGGACAATTAATCTTCCTACTTTGGCTGATCAGACCTATTTTGTTTATCAGTACGCTGATTGCCAAAATATTCAACCAACAATATTTGGCGACTCCATTAGGGAATCTAATCCATTATCATTATAACCCATTATCCATTTATAGCCTTACCATTCACCATCACACTAATTGGGAAAGAATGCACAGTTTAAAGCCTCAAGCTACAAATTGAAGCAAGGTCAATTCTTTTCCCATTTTTGTTTCACAATCTAGTAGATTCAAGGTATACATGAAGCTCAAAGGGCTAAAGGTATCGTTGATCCTATATTCAAGTTAGCACAACAAAGTGATTTTGATCTATTTCCTTCACCATCTCATCTCTAACGAACCAAGAGCTTTCCTCTTACTAAAGTCAGATCTCCATTGCTAGATAAAGTATCTACTTCTAATATTGATAAAGCTTTGCCAATAATTATCCCTCTAAGATTTGTTATTCATCCTTTTCATAATATTACAATGGTAGTTCAAGGCCCCTGGGGTAATGATTTTGGTCCTCTCAATCTTACTCCACCTCTACATGAGCTTCCACACAGTTCAAGGAAGAATTTCCCCAAATTATATGGTGATGGGAAAATGCATCCTGATGAACACATTGCAGCCTTCAACATAGCTTGTGGAGTAATCAGAGTAGAATTTGAAGATGTAGTAGTCAAAATTTTTGTGGAGACACTACAAGGTGCTGCAGCAAATTGGTTTTATCATCTATAGGCTCGGTCAGTGACTGATTGGAATACTTTCAAAGCTAAGTTTGAATCCAGATTCAAACCTATAGAAGATGCACATGCACTTCTGGCTCAACTTACATAGATGAAGAAAGAGCCTCATGAGCCTATGAGGGATTTCATATCCAAATTTGACAAACTGAGAAACATAATTCTTGTAATTTCTTAACCTACAATTGAGAATCTCAAATGCTTCTTCATTATTTCTCAGTTACTTGAAGTCAATTTTCTTTTGAGACGTGCTGGTCAAATAGATCTTGCTGCAACTCAACTTTTGGCCACTGAGGTAGAAGATGATCTCATCTTAGTAAGGAAGATAAGAAGAGATCCAAACATAAATAGATCCTCATCATTTTTTGAATATGCATCTATAGGCACCACTGATCTAATGGTGAAAAAGTTGGTAAATGAAGTGCTAGCCTTGAAAAAGCAAATGGCATAAGGAATGTCTTCTGCTCCTTCATATAGAGATATGCCAATAAGGACATTCCCAAATCATTCATATCAAGGCAATGCTACCAGGAATCAAGGGCAACATAATTGCCTTCCTCCTCCATAAGGGAAATTTGCCCTAGAAGCTCCTCCAACTAATTCAGCAATGGGATATCTTGAAATAAAATTTGAGTTCTCTTTTCAGCCTAAATTGAATCAAGAAAATGATGTTGATCTCCTTGAAGATGATCAAGAAGAATTAGATGGTGACTCCCACATTGGTTTCCTAAATTATCAAGATGAATCTGGAAGCAAAGGAGAAGCTTTTAATGGATCATATGTAGTGTTTACCAGTTCCAAGAACCAATCAGTCCAATAAGTTGATAAAAATAAGATAGAGGAGCAACCTCAACCAACAATTACAATGCTAAACATGAAACCACTCTGCCTTTCCAGCCAAAGGATCTAGTGGTCACCCCAAAATGTAAGTACATCAATTTCACCTTCACCTTCTACTTTAATTTCACAAACCAGCCCTCCTCCTATCCCTCCTAAAACCTAAAAGATTGAAATGCTTTCTTCTATTCCTAGTCTAATTCAGCCATTTGACATAATTGATCATGTCAAGAAGACCAAAATTCAAATGTCTAAATTTGAATATTTGCAGTCCAATCCTGATCAATTGGATAGGCTGGTCTAATGTGTCAAGAACCAAACCATCCCTGTAAGACAAGAGGTTAAGAAAATAATTCCTAATTCCCCAAAGAACATGCCCATTCCAAATAATCTTGTCATTACTCCTCTAGCTACCCCTAGGAAAATAGAACCTTTCTATGTTTCCTTGTTAATAAATGGTTATTAGCTCAACAATTGCATCATTGATTCTGGGGCATTTGACAATGTCATGCCTACTAAAGTAGCTAAGTCTCTAGGTCTCACATTGACCAAAACATTTGGGAGATGTTTCTCCATGGAGAACAAGCAAGTACCATTGCTGGGGCAAATCAAAGATGCCCAATTTGCATTTGCAACCTTTCTAGACAAGAGAATCAAGATGACTGTCTTGGTGGCTAACATCCCAACATCCTATGGCATTTTGCTTGGATGAAATTTTTGTAAGGACGTAGGAGGAAAACTAAGCATGGACCTATCTATAGCAAGGATCCTTGTCCAAGGAATAATGAAGATATTGCTCCCTAAAAAGGAGGCAAAATACGTGGTCACCCAAACATCAACCCCTGCAGCACAAATTCTATTTGAGTCTTTAGGTAGGGGTAATTATTTCTTTACCATAGAGGATGTTCATGTTTTTACAGATGAAATTCCTATAGTTGACAATCTAGGAATTGATCCAAATAATACTTTAGGAGAATTGGTAGGACATAGTAAAAGTAAGGAAGGATCTTCCATCTCTAATGAAGAAAAAATTGATAGGAGATCAACTTTTGATGATGTTTCGATCTTGAAATCTAATGGCAACAATTTTTCCACCAATGATGGAGTTGGGAATGTGTTGATATCTCCTCAAGGAGATATTCTTCCTTCATGTAATTTGAAAGTCAGCAACACCAACAACACAGCTAGATGTGAATCTCTATTTCTTGAATTGAAGATTGCTCAAGATGAAGAAGTCAAACTCATTCACATCAAAGGAGATGCTAAGCTGATAATTTATCAAGAGTTTGATATGGAAAATCCAATCATATGCTAGACTAAACTAGAAGAAAAACCAATTATGGTAATGGACCATGCTGTTGCAAATCAAAATCAAGCAAAGGAACCCTTTGCCAAGAAAGCAAGGAGTTATGGATTTTAAATTGAAGACCACATCTTGGCATGGGGCAAGAAGAAGAAAGAGTCAATAGGAAGATGCAAAAAATTAGTTTCTTGGTGGAGAGCTCCATTTCACCCATCACCATTTCTAGGGACAAAATGTCTTCTTGCTAGATTTACCAAGATGGCACACTATTTTCACTATCTCTCAAGAAGCAACATCTAAAATACTTCAATTCTTGAAGTATCAGATTATTTCATCTATACATATGTATATTTGTATAGTTTTTAATTCTATTTTGTTTTGTTTTTTTTCATTTTTGATGCCTTCCATTTCTGGGGAGCATGACTCCATATCCCAATGGTACACATGAAGACACTGGAGATTTTGGATTCTACTCCCTTTAATTCTTTTTGCAATTGATAGAAGTTCCCCAACTAGAGCTAGATGTTGTCCCCCAAAAATATCACTCATTTTTGGGACAACATTTGAACTATTTTGGTCCTACAAACCAAAATTGTCTCTTCCCTTTCTAAAATTTATCTTAGGCATTCAAATTCCTCATTTTTCAAACTTCTCAAGAATCTACGACTCTGCAGGCTTGAATTTATAGACTCTGTAGGACAAGTTCAATGGGATTTGTAGGTTGATTTCTACGGACTCTATAGGCAGGTTCATTTCTATAGGTTCAAAGACTTCTACAGGTGGGTTCAACCAAAAGAATTAGTTTCTAACACTTGGTCATTTTTCAGATTGGTTCAGTGCCTTGGTTTAATAAAAAATCTCCATCAGTAAGCATCTAAGCAAAGAAGGCTTGAACCGTTGAACCATTGAACCACCTTGGTTCAAAGGTTCAACAAGTTCAAAGTTTAAAAGGTTCAATGCTTTATTTGACTCAGGTGGTTCATCCACTTTGTTTCAATTCTTGGGTTCATATTTTGGTTCAATAAAATGGTTCGTCAGTTGGTTCAAGGCTTCATTTGAACCATTGAACCAAAGCTTGGTTCAATGGTTGGTTCAACATATTTTGGTTCAAAGGTAGGTTCAAACAAATGGTTCAAAGGTGGGTTCAATAAAGTGGTTCAATGCTCAGTTCATCCACTTGGTTTAAAGGCTTGGTTCATTCAATTGGTTCATCAGCTTGAACCATCAACTTGAACCATTTGGCTCAAAGCTTGGTTCATCAGCTTGGTTCAATGTTTGGTTCAACCAAATGGTTCAATGCTTTGGTTCAACATTTGGTTCAATCAAACGGTTCAATGGATTGGTTTAACCAAGTAGTTCACTATGATGGTTCAAAGGAGCGGTTCAATGCAAAAGTTCAAAGAGCCTCTCGAAGGACAAGTGCCCTTGCAGAGGGCATTTGGTCAACAAAAGTACCCTTCGTAAGGGTCATTTTCAAAGAAGGCCGCAAAGGTAATTCTTTTGGATTTTGTTTAAGGAATTCAAAAAAGACTAAGGAAAGAAATAATTCCTTCAGAATTTTTGTCTAAAGGAATTCCTTTGGACAATACGTCTGAAAGAATTCAAGAAATAGGCTGTGGGAAGAAAACTCGAAGGATTTTTTGAAGGCAAAGTGATCGAAACATTTTCCATAGACTTTTTGTCTGCGGGAAATTTTTGTGGACTTTTTGTCTGTGAGAATTTGTCCTAGGAAAATGCCCATAGAAACAGTCCATAGGAAAGCCGTGAAAGGCCACCGAAGGACACCAAAGGGTAGGTGCCCTTGCAGGGGACTCTCAACTACCAAATAGAAGTTGAAGGGTCAGCTTCCCTTCGGGAAGATGTCAAACAAGAAGCTCGAAGGCCATTTAAAGACTGCACAAAGGGTAGATACCTTGCGGGGGGCTCTTCTCGACCCAAAGTGGATCATTTCTTAAGACCCAAAAGGGAAGATTCTTTCTGGGAAAGTGATAAATATAAAAGTCGAAGAGGACCAAGGGGTAACATGCTCGAAGACATCAAATTCAAGACAGCGAACTAGCCATTGAAAACGTAGTGATGGGCATGCAAAAATAAATTTCAAAGCTCATAAAATAGTCATTGATCCTTGTAATCTATAGACTCGAATGCATTCACAAGCTTTAAGGCCAAGACCAGTAGAAAGTGAGGAAGGAATAGAACAACAAATCGAATCTAAGACCTGATTCAATTAACCAGAAAACGAAGAATGATGAAGGAAGGATCAGATCGCCAGGTGGACATTAAAAGTTACAAACTTTCAATAGCGTGGCTTATTTCTCTACATTGGGAAAAACAAATGGGTAAATGCCCCTAAGTTTTAGCCTATCTTCTTAACAGATTTCAATGCAACATGATGTGTTACTATTCTCGAGTCCTTCTTGAAGAGGCTATATAAGGGACTCTCTTCTATTGTAAATGGATCTCTTTTTGACAATCATAACGAAACTTTGCCTAAATTGAAAGGCATTATTGAGACTTTGAGCTTAGTTTGTTGATCATATTTTTTTATTGGAATAAGAAAGCAAGTGACTTTTCAGACTTTGTGCTGTGATATCTTTGTTTTTGAGGAAATTGTTCTTATGTCTTTTTCCTTAATATATCTTCTGCTCCTTTAATTCAACAAGCAAAATTAGTGACAACAGTCAGGAAGGTGTCCTAAAGATTCAACTGTGGAGAGACTTTCTGCCCCCATAATTGCTTTTAGTGTGTTTTCTTTTCATTTCTATGTAAAGGACTTTGGGAAGACTTTGTGCCCTCATTGTCCTTCATATCTTACTCTTGAGCAATTCAGGTGGAGACTTTGTGCTGCATCTCGATTTGTTGGTTATTACATCCTTTGCTACATTTTGCATTTACTACCAGGAGTATTCTTGTGGTTTGCTAAATAGTACTTCTGAAAGATGAGGAGTGCTTTCTATCATTTCCCTTGAGTTTTTCCTTTGATTTGCATGCATCATCTCTGAAAAAAGAGAGATGGATGGTTTGTCCTACCCTTGAGTATTATTTTATGTTTATATATATATATATACATACATACACACATACACACACACACACACACACACACACACACACACACACACACACACACACACACACACACACACACACACACACACACACACACACACACACATATAGGGAACCTCCCCTTGATGAGAGGAGAGATCAGTCCCCTTCTGATGTGGTAAACCTACACATTTGGACAACTAATCTTCCTACTTTGGCTGATCAGACCTATTTTGTTTATCAGTACGCTAATCGACAAAATATTCAACCAACAGGTCCATAGCTTCATGGGTTAGGTAGGATACTATCAACGCTTTGTGGATCATTTTTCCCACATTGCTAACCCCATCACCTCACTATAGAGGAAGGGAATGAAATTTATTTGGGATAAGAAGTGAAATAAATCATTCAAATAGTTGAAGTAAAGGCATACTAGTTATCCTATTTTGGCATTACCTAGTCTGACAAAAGAGGTATTCATTTTCACTCATGTGAATAAGGCTAGATTAGGAGCCATCCTCATGCATGATGGAAAAATTATTGCTTATAAATCCAATAAACTTAGGTATTATGAGTTTAAGTATCTAAAACATGATTTAGATTTTGTATTTATTATTCATGCCTATTTAAGATGGTGGAATATTTTTTTGGTTGGTATTTTTTTCTAAAAATAGACCTTTTTTGCTTACAACATATCTTCAGTTAGCCAAACCTCAACTCGTAGTAGAGGTTTTAGATAGAGTTGTGTGAATAAGACTATGATATTTTTTATATTAAAGGAAAATATAATGTAGTTACATAGTCATTGAGTATAAGGCACCATGAATTGGTGTTTGTGTAGTTACACATTAACCTAAAAAGCTAGGTAATTGAGTAACTTCCTAGGGACAATTTATACCAAGTGGTGAAATAGATGTTGGATTTAGGTCTAAACCTAAAGGGAAATTTTGAGGACTATTTTATTTATCACAATGGTCTTTTGAGGCATAAAAATCATATATATTTTCCCACAATAAGTGGCTTCTGAAACTTTTTTTTGAGTCTCATCGAGCTTCTTACCAAGCACACCCTAGAGTGAAGAAGGTGCATGCCGAGTCGAGGCAATTTTACCATTGGGCCAGATTATGACATGATATTGAAAATTTTGTGAATTTATGCCTTGAGTTATAAATGGTTAAGGCTAAGAATTAGCATCTTGCAAAGATATTTTACCCTCATGAGATCCTGGAATGAAAATGGAAGACTATCTCCATAGAATTAATTGTAGGATTACCTACCTCATCCTATTGCCATGATGTGATTATGGTTAAAATGGAAAATTTGACAAAGGTAGATCAATTATAATCCATAAATACCACCTAAAATTCCAAAATAATGTAAAAATTCTTATTATATGATGTGGTTTTATTACACAAGATTCCCAATGAGATTATCTTGTATAGAGATTTGGTGTTCACTTCTCACTTTTGGACCTTTTTTAGAGAGATTTGGGAACTCAAGTCAAGCTCAATACCTCTTACCATATTGAGAAAGATGAGAGGACTAAGAGAGTTAATAAATTTCTTGACGACATGCTGTGAATGTATGTTATAAATTAGTAGTCTCAAAGGGAAGACTATCTATATCTTGTTGAGTTTGCTTATTAAAATAGCTATCATAGTTCGATCAATATGGCACCATTATAAGAATTTTATGGTAGACCCTATATAATATCATTGATTTGGGACCAAATAGAGGATTGGGTATTAAATATTCCTACAATTATGGAGGACATGGAGTGATAAGTTTTTAAGATCTGAGAGCACTTGGAGTTTCTCGAGATCAAAAAAAGATTTTTTTTGATGTCAAGAGTATTGATTAAAAATTTAATGTTGGAGACCAAGTGTTCTTAAGGGTGAGACATAAAAAGATCTATAATAATTATGGAAAGGGTTTGAATTTAGACCCTCATTTTATATGACCATTTGAGATCTTAAAGACCATTGGCCTAGTATCTTTTCACTTGGCCTTGGTACTCATCCTATCTAGTGTACATGATGTATTTCATATTCATTTTTTACATAAGTATATTATTGACACTACACATGTTTTGAATTAGTTGGCCTTTTATGTCAACACCAATAGAGAGATGATTTTGGATCTCATGCAAATTATATTTCACAAGAAGCTGGCCCTTCAAGGTAGAGAGCTAGACTAGGTCAAGGTCTAGTAGGATAAATATGATGATATTATGGTTACTTGGGAAGATGCAACACCCCTAAGGGAAAAATACCCACACCTATTTCAATGATTTATACGAGGAAATATGCATAAGGGGAGTGATACGTAATAACTGATTTTGTAAATTGTTCATCTCAGGATATATAGGGATTGAAGCTATGAATATTATGTTAATATTGTAAACCTATGATACTTTACATGTCTTGTGGATAAGTGCATGGGATATTATTAAGATAAATCATATTTTGAGTTATTGAGACAATGAAAAATATCTTTGCTATTATATGTCATATTTGATCAAATAAGAATGTTAATATGCTTGTATAAAGTGATTATGATCCATTACGATGAAGTGAATTATGAGTTGATTATGCTTAGATAAATTTTGATCTAATAAAACTTGAATAATTATTTATATAATTTTAATTGTACAATACACATATGTCTAATGTTACTTTGAACTCTTATCACTGAAGCATGGTTTCCATTTGAAATGTTGAGTGTGTATGAAATAAAAATGTTTTTACATCATTTAATTCTAGCGGTGTAACTTTTAGGATTAGGGAATTTTATGAGTGAAATGAGTGTATAAAGGACAAGTATATCCAACTAAATAACAAGGACTGCACCAAGAATTTTCACATCATGAGTACCCTTACCATAGATCCAAAAACACCCTTGAATCATGCTTTATCCTAGTTGTACTACCTAGTTACCATTTATTTGTCTCTTTTAACCTTGAGCATGCCAGAACATGTGTTTAAGCTAATGGATATTCGATCCAAGTGTGTTTATTTATTATGTTGCTTAGATTAAAATAATAATGTTTGAAGAATGCATCACTTTATGTGACACCTCCATATTTAATATAGTTTCTATTTAATAAATCATGGGTTAGTTTATTAAGTGGTTTAGGTAGTTAGACCTATTGAGCCAAATTACAAAAGTTTTTGTATTACAATAAAAGATATGAGATTTTACCTTTGTGAAATATTTCTCACATATTTTTCAATTAGGAATTTATTTTTACCTGTGTATGAATGGTCCCAACAATGGTATCATATCCATGTTGAAGAAAGAGATATAGCCTAGTTGCTCAAGGAGGAAGGTTGAAGATTGGAATCCATGGTTGGATGAGGAGAGAGAAAAAAATTAGAAAAAGATTTTATATTACAATAAAAGATATGATATTTTACCTTTGTGAAAGCTTTGTCACATATTTTTCAATGTATAATTTATTTTTACCTGTTTATGAACAGTCCCAACAATGCTATCAAAACCACATTGAAGGAAGAGATAGAGCCTAGTTGCTCAAGGAGGAAGGTTGAAGATTGAAATCCATGGTTGGATGAGGAGAGAGAAAAACATTAAAAAAGGTAATTTTTAGTGAAAAAGTCAATTTTTTTATTTTTTTAAAACTCTATATGGCCAAAAACTCTACTTAAAAAATTTGCACATTGTTAATTTTTTTTGTAAGAGATGTATGTTATATTTGTGAACTTGAAGGCATTTTTGAGCAAAATTTATGCCATCATAATGAATTTGTATGGCCAAAAAACCACACAATTATAATTTGAAAGTCCCATTATTGTTGTTATATGACACTTGTTTAGTCTAATAATACCAAAAATTATTGGAACAGTTCTAGATCCTATCATGGAGTTGTTTTGTGGTGCTTAAATGGCTAAAATATGAAGTTTTGAACCAGCTGGTTCAAACCTCTAAACAATTAACTATTACATCCTCCAACCCTATTCCAAAACTTGTATGGCCCATATGGAACCATAAATGATTAGTAGTTGTCAAAAATTTAGTTTTTCAATCTTTTACAGGGTAAAACAACATTGGATGGTTTTTTCTCAAATCAATGGTAGTTTAAATGGTTTCTTAAGCATTCTAGAGACATTGGGCTCCACTAGGAGAGCCATGATTTATTCCCCATCAAGTGAAAATAAAAAAATTTTACATGGTGAAAAATATTTAAATATTATCGTAAATATTTATTTAATTTTTCACATCCAAAAAATAAAGTATGTATAGAATATTATCCAATTGTATTTTCAATGTGATTGAAGGAGAGGTGGATAGACTATTTATATTAGACATTTGATAAAAATGAAGTCAAGGGTTCAACCCTCAAAATTGAAAAAAATTAAAAAAAAAAAATTTTTTTGCAAAGGGGTCATTTGAATTAATTGTGAAAACCAGGAAAATCTACACCTACTATGACCATTTTTATGATATCTTAAACACACTATCATATTATTTTGTTAAAGTTAAATTTTTTGTAAACTAGACTCAGATAGATTTTTAATGAGTATAAACAAGGAGGGGTCTATCATGTCTTTCTATGAAATTTTAATCCCCATAAACTAGTCAAATTTTTTGAATTAACATTGAGGGTGGGGGGGGGGGGGTTACCTAGCTTGATAGAGGAGTAAAATTTCAAACTATCATATATTTTGCATACAATGGTCAAATTCTTCATATGAACACTCATTTTTCATGGAAATAGATTTATAAGAGCATAAATACAAGTAATTTTTCTATTATGGAATGCATAAATATGCTTTTTGCATATTTTGAATAGATTACACATTATAATGAAATCAGGTGCATTTTTGGTGGAATCCAACACCCAAAGGTTTTCTAAAATGGTAAAAATGTTTTGTATACATCAAACAAGATCATCACAACATGTCCCACCTCTTGTGTTGTCGATGATAATGGTATTGCATTTGGCATTTATAGTTCTTGAGGATCTAATAGACTAAATAAAGCCAATTGGAGGTTAGAGGATCCATGAAAGTTAAAAGATAATTTCCCCTCTCTATTTTGCTATTCACTCAGAATATGGGTTTAATATTATGATAATAATTTTTATTTTGTATACTTTTATTTCAATTTTGATTTTATTTTAGTGCATTGATATGATTATTGACGAGCAAGATAGAGTAGTTTGAATTTGTTTTTATGATACATAGCTTCTCACCTCTTTCCTGATAAGGGGAAGATATTTCATAGTGGCCTTTGATCATTCATCGGTAGTTGTATGAGTCAGCATTAGATTTTTTATCATTTTGAGTGTTAATCAAAGACATGTGTATGATGTTGGTGATTATTGGGCATCTGAGATATGTGCCATATAGAGTATTAGAGGATCACTTGGATGGGTTTCTATATGAGACCATATGTGGGTCAATGTAGTTGGAAATTCTTGATCATGTTCTAATGTAGTACAATATGGTTAAAGGGGATGAACAAGCCATGATCATGTTCATCAGTGATAGTTTGATCAGTACCATGATTTACAATGTGCTAGATAGTAGATGTAGTAGAGATTCATTTATGATTCCATAGTCGTAGCTCAAGATCTTCATCATCTTTAGCTCCCATAACCATGAGTCAAATACATGATTTTGAAATAAGTGGCATGTTGGAAGGTTTCTTAATACCCTCCCATGAACATGAGATAAATACATGAGTGTAAAATGAGTGACATGGTGGAAGGTTTCTTAACACCCTCCCATGACCATGAGATGAATACACAAGTGTGAAATTAAAGGCATGGTGGTAGGTTTCTTAACAACCTCATATGATCATATAATAGGAACACAAGAATGAGGTATATCCTCTTGTCTTTGATCTTATCAATTATTCAAAATCTTGAAATTTATTTGATTACATTATTGTTTGGCATTGTGATATTATGGTTTTGACTGAATTCTTCATGGAATTGAATTGAGGATTGAAAGCCTCTTTTTTTAAAGAGTGGGTCTAGGAGGATATCTTGTGTGTAACCCATTTTACTTTCCCAAGGAATACAATATTATCCATTCACTGACTACATATACCTTGATATGCAAATAACCAAGGGAGTCGTAAGCTAAGGGGTGACTAGATTAGTCTCTTGATGATTGCAAAGGTTGGGAGGAGAGCCCACCTTTATTTGTCATGTAGATGCACTTGGAGCAGGAGGAAGAAGATTGTTAGCTGGATTATTTATGATTAAATATTATAATATATTATTCTAACTAAATTAAGAGCCAAGAATGATGTAGAACTCAACTTAGTAATATGTATTAATGTTGTTCAAGGAGTACAATAGATCTTTGCCTATGTAAAGTCTAATGTTTGGAACATTTGAAGGGCACTTCAATATAAATAAAAATTATATAATACATCTATTTTAAGATAATGGATAGCTCGTATGAATGCTTATAGATTATGTGTATCCTTTGATTATAATGGAGAATGAATGTATGATTGATTACAATTCTTCCTTTCTTTATAGCTAGTTAAATATGGGATTTAAAAGTGACCCTGCCTCCTTGTTGGTGAGAAGAACAAATATCCTATTTGGGATCAAGGCCTATAAAATATTTGGGTAATTGGTAAGACCAATTAATACTTGATAACTTAAATAATTGAATCGAGTCATGGAAAAAAAAATGATCTTGCTAAGAGTAAGGGAATCCTGAGCATTTATATGTTTTAATTATATGGAAGATCCTTGTTGTCTTAACTCAGTTTGAGCTTATCAACATGCCCAACTAAATCAAGGAATTATATTTTTTCCTTAGTCACCTCCCTGATATTTTCTATATGTTACCTCTTTTGCATTAAAATTTTTATAGAGGTTTCGTAAGCTTCTTAAGTTTTCCTAGTCCCAGAGTTTGGGAGTAAACCATGTGGTAGAGCCCTATTTTTAAGATAATACTAATTATAAATTGACCAAGTGTTATGGGGGCCAAAAAGATATTAGTTTCATACTTAGAATTTTTTCCCTTTCTCATCCTTTTATGTGATTCTTATCCTTTAATAGAATATTTTGAAGTTCCCCATGAGTGTCTTAGAGTCAAATTCTCAAGGTGTCAGAGTGGTCATAACTGTCAGAGCTTAGAACCAATTAAAAATCACCATGTAGAATTATCAAGCCTAGAGTCAATCTCTCAGACTATAAGAGGTTTTAGGGTTATCAAGGCTAGGGACCAAAACAGTGGTTACCACATAGACATCTATCAGATGTGGCAAATATGTCAATCTCTTAACACTACCATAGCCTAGGAGAATTTGGCTAATTAGTGACTACCACATAGACACCTATCAGATATATCAAGTGTGTTAATCTCCTAGAGTTGTTAGAGACTAGGAAGAATTGGCCAATCTTAACCACTATGTGGATATGTCAATCCCTACATTAGACCTATTAGGTGTCAGACCTAGTAGAGCTCGATAAGATTTGAGAAAATTAGAGACCACCATGTGATAGTAATTAGGAACCATAAATTTGATGGCCATTTGGCTTATCAAGGTAAGCATAATATAAATAAAAAAGGGGGAAGATTAAGTAAATTGACAAAGATTAAAACCAAAAATTGGCTAAGTGTTGATCCCATAAAATATTTGAAATTATGCCAGATGGCATGATACTATTAATTGGAAGGTAGAGAAAGGGCACAAACTTATTTTTTTCCCTAAGTCACAAAATTTGTGATGCTACCACATGACACCATTGAATTTAAATGGGTCACAAAGAGAATCCCTACTACAAAGGTCCTTGATTATCTTAGTTGTTGATAATGATTTTACATGGCATCATCCCAAACATTTGAGTTAGCAGAAGGGAATAAAGATGGTGGAAGGTACCTGACTCACTGAGCAACTGAGATCATGCCATGTGGCTTGATCTTAGGCACTTGGGTGATTAGGGGAAGAATGGCAAGGTTTTTTAGCAATGAGGAGGCCAAGAGGGTGAGGACCATCCACATTTCAATGGATTGTTTAAGGGATAAGACTAATATTATAGCTTGATTCATTAATCAAAAGACCTATTGTAAGTTGGGGAAACATCACAGAACATCACCAAATAAACCCCCACCTTACCAAAAGGCATAGGATGAATCAGTCGGCCAATGGGATATTGATAAGTGGTGGTAAAATGCATGAATGGGTTAGTTAATTCACTAACTAAAGAGAGTCCCCTATTGACCACCTGGTAATTCTCAATGTAAAAATAATTGGATGAATGTCTAACCATCACAAATGTCAAGGCCAAGTTTGATCTAGATGTGATCCCATAATGATTGATGCTCTTATGTATAATTAGTTATCTTAATGATAAAAATATGTCTGGTAGTTAAAAAAAGTATCCACTAATGCCTCTATCTTGATTTGTGTTTGTATTTTTCTAGTTATGTTCATGTGAGAATTTGGCATGACATCGTTACCTTTCATTCCACAAGTGAGGTGAAATTTTTGTTTTTTATTCTCTTGTGTATATTACTAATGAATTATTTTTGGGCTTATTTAGAAGCCTTTATGGATTTATTCCCTTTTTGTTTATGATAAGAAAGAATATGCTCTTTTTATTATTCTTATTATACATGTATAGAGTCTTATTGTTGTAACATATTGACCAACATTTCAAATGATGGTTTTTGAGTTGTGATAATTAATATAGTCTCTATGATTCTGAAGGATAGTGGAAACACTCTTAAGATACTTTTTATGAGATATTTATCTTCCACTTTCTCACCTAATTCTTGGAATGAATCCCTCAGAGTTACAACACACCTTAGAAAAGCCTTTATTTTTTCCCTAACTTCATTTTGAAATAGTGAAGTTGACTCTATAAGTATAGAACTATGATTTCATTTTTAGCCTCATACATTATTTAAATCTTATCTCAGTCATCCTTAGATTTTATATCCTCATAGATATGGGGTTTTACCTCATTTGATACCTTGAACATTATAATAAATTTTGAATTCTGGTTTTCCTTGTCAAACTTATAGTATATATCAACATCATATGCATGTCAAGTGAATACACCACTAATAATATGCCAAAATTCCTCAAATTCTAGATGTGTTTTGATATTGTTTTTTCAAGCAACATAGTTATCACCACATAGATTATGAGTTTTGGAAAAAATAATTTTGGTCCATTTTTGGCCATTATAAACAATCGAAAGTGTTTGAAAAGGGTTTTTGGATTGGTTCCTTATCACTCTAGGTATAAAGGTCTCCATTTCTATATACCATTAGACTGATACACCATACATTTATATACACATACCTTTCATATATACCCATTGGTAACTTGAAGAAGCTTGTAGTTTTTATATACACATTAGGACATTAAAGAGGTGTTAACATACATGAAAGAGAATAGTATGTGGTAAATAGATAGTAATGAAATGGCTTTATCCAATCATTAACACTTGATTATATGGAATTTTGCATACAAGGGTGTAACTTCACTCTATACTTAGAATTTATACCTATTAGTATTGTTTCCTTTCGATTAGATTGAGTGTGTAATGGAAGGATGAAAAAGTGAATATTGTTTAACCTTATTTATCCTTGATGGTCTATAAAGTCAATGCCCAATGTCATTATTATAGTTATATTAGGATATGTATGTAGTAGCCCAAAACATGATGTTATTACCCATAAACATGAGCTAGAGGCATCACTTGTGCTGAATGCTGTGAGTTGTGTAATATGTATTGTTTTATTTTTGTTTATTTGTTTGAATTTTCTTATTTTTGTTGTACTTTACAAAGTGCAAAAAATAAAATTATAATAGAAAGAAGAAAAGTAAAGCTTCCCCTTTTTGTCTTTTTCCCTATTTTTTTTATAAATACAATTTTTAATATAAGAAAACAAACATGTGATTTGAATTGTAGACCTCTGCTTAGCTAGGTTTATCAAAAAAGTAGATTTCCAACTCCCCTATTCATCACATCAAGTTTTTAAAAGACAAAATTACTAATTAAATGTGATAAATAACTAAACCATACCTATTTCTAATTCCAAAAATTTATAAAACATGGATTTGAATAAATTTTCTATTGAAGGAAAATAATAAGTGAATTTGGAAGGTGATTTGGCACATATATCATTATTCCACGTTGAATTTTCCTTTTAAACACAAGATCTAAAAAACCAAAAAAATCCAGATCTCACATAAAAAATTGTAAAAAAAATGATTTTTAAGGTCAACTTCAGAGTATAATATATCCTTATATATTACTCAAAATCATTATTTTGGCCACTTTATGGAAACCTATTGAAGTCCTTTTTCTATTAGTGAAATATCTCTCTAAATTAGACACATGTGTGAGGAAAAACCTTATATGCAAGATAGTCTCAATTTTCTAAAAAATGTAATATCTCTAAAAATTTCCAAAATTTTAAGAAAAATTTAGAATTCCTTTATCTATTTTTAAAATCTTACCTCAGGAAAAAATAAATAAAGGAAAACATTAAACATTATTGTGTTACTTTAAGTTTACACATATGAAGAATATTTCAATATAAATGGTTCTCCTCTTTATTTTCTTCTCTCTTCCTTTGATCATTTTCTTGATCAATATAAATATGAAGATTTACACATGAATTATTATGCTCCTTTAAAATGGAATTAATCATATTCCTCTTTTATACTCATCTCATGCACTTCTCATATATATACTTATTCCAAGAAAGCTTCGTGAAATTTAAATAAGAGAGTGAGATTTCATAGTCTCTTCCTCAATGTTTTATCTTATTTCAACTCTCTCACTATGCAAATATAAAAGCTATACCAATATGCTATGTAGATTTAAAATAAATATACACTATGAAAGAAAGTGCATCGACTCCTCTCTTCATAATTTTATCCTAGATTCAGAGATAAATTTGGTACCAAATGTTGAAATCAATTCAACAAAATTTCATTAAATAAAATAAAGGTTACATAGCTATATTTATAGCTAAAGTAAAACCCTATAAAGTAAGATATAACATACTAAAATTAGCTAGTTAGCAACTACAAATACAACCACCTAAACATTGTGAGTTATGCTATGCAACAACCTCACATGACATAAAGAATATGATGTGTGTGAAATAAATTTATAAATTCTCAAAAATCAACTAATAATGTAATCTTAATCCAAGCTAAATTCAACTTAAGATAAAGCAACAAACAAAGAAAACAGAAAAAACAAACTCATGATTCAAATGTGTAATCTTTCTCTATTGCAATGTAAAGTTTATTTGATCTTTGAGAATGTGTTTGCTCACTCTTCCAATGCAAAGGAGAATGGGCAGTGTTTTGGTGCAAAAGGAGTTTTTTTATGTTTTGATTCACTTGGATTAACTTATGAATTTAATAAAACTTCATTAGCATAAGTCATGATTCTTGAAAATGAAGGTTTTCAAGCTTATTTATAGTTTTTAGAGGAAGATCCAATATTGGAGGATTATTTGGATTTATTAAATGATCTAAATAATTAATGGTGGCTAATGAGTCCTCCCCCATGATGATGAATACCATTTCAATTGGTTGAGAGATGTATGGGATTGGTTAATTGAGTTAATAGGAATGAGTCAAACTTATTGACAACTCAGGGGATGACTCATAGGAGGTTGATAAATTTGTGGGTTTGGTTGGATGAGTCAACATGTAAAGGAGAATAAGGTGGAATATTTTGGATGAGGTTGAAAATACATAATTTATATTAAAAATAAGGATTTAAAGCTTGCATAATTGACTAATTTGACTTATTCAATTGTTTGAATTTGGAGGGATATGTGATAAATTATTTTAAGAATAAATTTTAAATAGATTTTAGGTGAATTTAGACACTAAATGAAACATAGGTGTTTACATGTTGAATTAAAAATAATATTTTATTCTAACAGTCGCATCTTGTGAGGATCCCCTCTTTTTACACATGTCATATTTAGGTGCATAGCCCCTAAAAGAATTATTTTCCTTATTTTTATATCCATTTATCCATAAAGAGCTTGTGAGTTAAGAGTGACACTATTTTCAAGATTATTTCTTGTGTTATTTCCACAAATTCAAATTTATTGGCATCAAAGCTTTTTTCAACCTTGGATGGTCCAAACTATCCAAAATGAATTAAGCATAGTCTATAAATAGTAATTTTTTTCTCAAGTCCAAAGTGTGTCAATGATTTTGAGGACCTTAAGATTATCCACAATCTAATTAATTTATTTCTTAATATCATTTCTTGATCTCTCTATGTTTTTTTCCTATCTTAGAATCTTAGTCCATAATATCTCTACAAATGGCACCCAAAATTATTTTATTAGTGGTCTTAAAAAGGATGTTTTTACCTCAGGTAATGAATAACTGGTTCTTTTTATTTTGGAGTTGCAAAAAAATATTATGTTCTCTCATTATTATTCAAAATTTATCAGTATTAGCTTCTAAAATTCTAAGCGATACTTCCCTTTGGACATTAGATAACTAAATTCTATGTGGCACCACCAAATGTTGAAATAAAATTTACAAATTGGCTATAAATAGTTATGTGGTTCAAATTTACTTTAGTTAGATCTAATGTAGTATAGAGGTTAGTATAATGTGAAGTTGTTTATTATGTGCATTCATCAAATTTTATAAAAAGGTATATTTATTTGCATTCATAATATAAAATACATAGAAAAAGGTATATTTATTTTGGAGTTGAAAAAAATATTATTTGCTCTCATTATTATTGAAAATTTGTCAATATTAGCTTCTAAAATTATAATAGATACTTCCCTTTGGACATTAGATAACTAAATTCCATGTGGCACCACCAAATTTTGAAATAAAATTTACAAATTGGCTATAAATAGTTATGTGGTTTGAATTTACTTCAGTTAGATATAATGTAGTATAGAGGTTAGTAAAATGTGAAGTTAGTTATTATGTGTATTCATAAAATTTAAGAAAAAGGTATATTTATTTACATTTGAATTCTCTCTCTCTCTCTCTCTCTCTCTCTCTCTCTCTCTCTCTCTCTCTCTCTCTCTCTCTCTCTCTCTCTCTCTCTCTCTCTCTCTCTCTCTCTCTCTCTCACTCACACACACACACACACACACACACATCCTAAAATATCAAAAAATTGTAGTATAAATTTTGACTATATGCCTTTATAAATTAGTGGTCATCTATTTTTAAAAGATGCATTTAATTCATACAAATGTTCTTGCATTACTATAGGTGACAAAACCATATCACATTACCAAGGTTGGTATAAGACTTTATAATGTTAGCTTGGATATGTTTTTGTTGTTTTAGGAGAGCTAAAAACTCTACAATGATTTTGTGTTAAACATACTGAATAATCTTGCCAACACTGTCCATTTTTTTCCCCTTGTGCTTGATTTTCCCTTCACTCTTTTCTTTCTTTTTATCATTGTATTTTAGTGGTGTAAAAAATAAAATTAAGTGAAAGGGCATATGGGCCATCCTCCTTTTATATTTTTTAATTCATGTTTTTTTATGACCTAATCTTGGTGTAATTTTAATTTGTATTTGAACCACCTCTAGAACCACATTTATGCAAAAAATATTTTTTTTAGAAAATTTCAAAAACGTTGGCAACACAATGCTGATCCAATTGGCAACACTTAGGCATAGAATTAAAATTGAATTAGTCTTAGTTTGGAAGGTAAAAACTTGTCATTTATATAATATTCATGTTCCAAGAGTGTATAAATTAAATATGGTTCTCTATATGATCAATTAATAATATTATATACATATATGGATTGATAAAGTAATAATGTGAAGGAATTTTCCTTAAAAAAGAAACTCAGGTCCTTCACCTTTTTGCAATATAAATATTGAGTAAATTAAACTTGGATTTAGGATGGATGTTTACTTCATGAAATTTAGTTTCTTGTGTCCAAGATGGATAACTAAACTTGGATTGAGGATGAATGTTTACTTCATGAAATTTAGTTTCTTGTGTCCAAGATGGAATTTTTTTAAAGGAATAAAAATATTAAATTGGTCAATTTTTTATTTCTACATCTCTTTTCCAATATCTTATAGGTGGCTTTTCATCCGAGGGTAATTAAAACATGGTATATCTTAGAATGATTATACATGTTTCATCTTTGTATGTAGGGAGAGGAAATTATAATATCATCTTCCCTATGGTTTTAAGCTTGTAGTGGGGACAACAATTTGTAATTAAAATTAAATCATTTTTCCTCTTTAACTTGAATCATTTATTTGGGATAATAATAGTAGAGTTAGTGATGGTATACATATACATTGAAGTGCTAAAATACAAAAATGTAAGAAACAATTTCAAAGGGTTAAAAAATGAATTAAGGACTCCAAATAAAATTTATCTTATAGTTAATGGTTGTTTGTAGTTTTAAGAATGAAAAGGAGGATGTTTATTGGTTGAATGGATTCCAATAGTATTGAAGGAGGTTAACACCTCAGTACCATCATTGAAGGTTGTTATGAGACTCCCATTTCTTAATTCATAAAAAAAATGTATAGATGGTATTACATGATTATCTATTTTATTTTATACTAAAGTCTTGATAAAATATATATTGACAAAGATTTTTTTTTCACTATATTGATTTGTGAATCTAGGGTCCTTAAAACAAAGTCAAATCCACTAAAATAAATAATATTTATCTTAAATAAAAATTATAATATTTATGTTTAGAAATTGTAAAAATAAAAATTTGAATAAACATAAAATATAAACAAACTAAACCAAAATAAATAACATTTATTTTAAATTAAATTTAAACCAAATATTCATATATTATTTTAATTACATTCTTTTATAAAATGTTGTCTTAAATTGAAACAAATTTTAGATATATAATATAATAAAATAAAGTAATTTATATTTATTTTTTAATTGAATGCATGTTATTTATATTTATTGATAAATAAATGAAAATACCCTTCTATAAAAAAATGGATGGAAAAGGATATCTATCACAAGACTTATAGAAAGTATTATTATTGAGAATCAAAGGTTAAAAGTCATAAATACTTAAAAATTATTGAAATACAAATATATTCCATAAATGTAATTTTTATGTAGGCACATATAACTCTAAATAAAATATGATTAAATATAATTATGCTAGAGGCATCTCTATTGGCATCTAAAGACCTAATATTTATCTCACATCCCACTTAGAAACCTAAATTTTTTTTCACCTGTCAGTTATTTTCATGTGAGGAGGGTTTATCTATGGATGTTCTTATTTTATGTCCAAATTTTTATCATTTTCATTTAGATTTGGCATTGACCCAACATTACATGGTGGTGCCATCATCAAAGATCAATTCTCTTTAACTATAGGCCCTAAGAGATTTAATAGGCCTAAATCTTGTTGGCAGGGTTGGTAATTTATAGGTGCCACATTATGTGAAATTCATGGAATAGTAGTGCCATGGGTTTTTAAAATAGGGCTTCAAGTTTCTCAGATACTATATAGTATCTATCGAGTGATGTATCACATCTCTTAGGTACCAAATCAGTCTCACAAGTACCAAATGAAACTTTCTAAGGCTCTTTTATCCATTTTTCAGGCCCATTTTTATACAAACCCAACCTTCTCAGCATCCACCAAGCCTTAAAAAGCTTATGTTCTCAACTCATTATGTAAACTTAAGGTAATATCACCACCATGGGTTTTTAATACAAGGGTCACCCATTTATATTAATAAATTATAGCTATATTCAAATTTGCATAAACTCATTTTCTATGTGACCATCATAGTAGCATTACAAACATAGAAAGCAACAAAACAAACCAAAACACAAAAATAGTTAAAGTTGTGACTTCATGATGGGTTAGATGCAAACATAAAAAAGGAGATAAAATATTTGCTGTGAAAATTAAACCTTGTGTTATGCAACAAATCTATAATTTCCAGCTAAATATTGTGATTCATTCACTTTTCAATTCCACATGGAGATGTTTATTCTGTAATTAAAAAATGCATATATAAAACCTATATAGTTTAATAAAGTTGTGTGACTAGTATTTTAATTGTCATTAAAAAACATATTATGTTGGTTACTAGTTTATTCTCTTTCTAATGCATGCTCCTTCCTTTTTTGAGATTTAAACATTCTGATTCCCCCTCCCAATGGATCTAAAACACATATGGATTTTCTTTTATTAGTGGCTTCATGACTGGTTAGCTACAAAAATAAAAAAGGAAAAAAATCTTCGGTGTGAAAATTGAACCTTATGTTCTGAGATAGGTTTCTAATTAGTAGAGTTGTTGGGTACACATTATGGATACTAGTGGTGGTGGAGTTGGTGCAATGTTAACCAACAACAACGTGTCTCTTATGAGGCTAGACAAGTCAACAAGTGTTGTGTGAGAAACTTGACAGATGTTTATGGTGTGGCATTTATGAAGTTAAAATCAATGTTTAACTATATAATAGATTAACTATAATATATAATATATTGTTTTAAACTATATCTTTAAATATATAATATATTACATATATAATATATTATGTATATAATATAATAGATAGTCTAATATATAATATAATATAATAATATGATTTAATATAAAATATATATAATATCATATGTTATTAAATATATATTACATATTATAATAGTGTATATTATAATACATATCCTAATATATTTGATTATATTAAATTATATATCTTAATGCATTATATACTTTACTATAATTTATATATTATATTAAATATTACATTATTTACTTTATTATATTATATATTATATTATATATTATATTATATACCATAATTTATTAAATATCAAAATATATTATTATAATTTGATATACTATTAAAATATATAATATATAACTAAATATAATATCAACATGTATATTTTATTTTCATATTTTTTGTGGCAAGTGATCAATCCTCATGTTGGTAGTGCTAATGACTAACTCTATTGCCTCGTGTTTTTTGGTAATATTTTTAATTGTATGGTGTGGACACCCATGATTACTTGAGACTTAAACCTACCAACTCTCCTTGGAAACTAGGACTAATCGCCATTAACCAATTGACCACATTTTTTCTCAATTGATGGCTCCTCTAATACAACATTCAAATTGTTACATGGATAATGTTATTTTATGCACCCATGCAACATACACTTTTCAAAATCTTGGTTACTCACTTCAATTATCATGAAACCAACAAGATAGACTTCAGGATCTCAATTTTTTTCCCACACATCAGTGGAATTATATTTTTGATTCAATTTTCATATTATACATGGAGTCCATTGGGGTCCAGCATGCCCCATACCTTTTAAATTTAATGCAGTTCTACCAAAGTACCATGCAACACATCCTAGTTGACCCACATCTTCCCTAACCTTTGCCATCCTATCTAACACTAGACCTACCAAATGGGCATGTCATAATTCTTGATTGGATCCCCCACTTACCAAAACTTACAACTGATCTACCACCTAGGGCTTGGTCTATAGGATCCACATGTCTTTTCATCATTAGTCCTAGTCTTTGCCAAGACTGGTAGGCTAGGACCCTAACTCACTTGTGATTGGCCCTAGGCTCTACCAAAACTGACAAGCCTAGGGAATAAGGAAATAGAAAAAACCTTTATGCCATATGCCACATGTCAACACTCCATTTATTATTATTATAATAAGTTGGATAAGTTTTATAGTTTGGTGATAGCTTGATGACCATTAAATTTAATCTAGTTTTGCCAAAGTGCCATGTGGTGCTTCCTAGTTGACTCACATATTCCCCAAGATCTACCATATTATCTGACACTAGACTTGCCATGGGGAATTTAGAAGTCCCTTGTTGGATACCCCACCTACCAAAAATTCTAATTAATCTACCACCCTAGGATTGATATATAGGATCCACATATATTTTTATTGTTGGTCCTGATCTCTACCAAGACTCATAGGTCAGGACCCATCTCACTTCTTATTGGCCTTAGGCTCTTCCAAAATTGATAATCTTGGGGATGATAGGTTAACTCTCATTAGTCTTATGGATCCCTAGACCCTATCATAACTAATGGGTATGGGGATCCCCAACTCACTCCCTATTGGCCAAGATTCCTTTCAAATTAACAGGGCTAGGTCCATTAAATATTTCTAAGTGTTTGCCTTCTGTATAGTCCACGTGGATGCCTCTTTTGTTCTCACTGATTATTTAGGTGTTGAGCCTAAGAGACTTTAAAGGTTTTAAACATTTTTTAGAATAATATATAAGCTTAATAAAATTTAAACCTACATCCAAGTGTCTTAAGAAGGTGATTTTGATCCTCTATCACATGCCTGTATGCCTAGGAAAGCATTAAGGATCATCGGGAAACCTACAAACCAACAAAAGGGGCCAAAAAACACCTCTAAAGCACATATAGTGTTACTATATTGAAAATAAATATAAATAATGAATATATTAAGCCTATTCAATCAATTATCAAGAACACAAAGAATCGTAAGATCAACCTACAAGAGTTGGAGCATGATTCAAACATTTTAGCATAAACCAAGAAAATGCTAGGAAGACGCAAATCAATAATACATAGAGATTTTAAAGGGTAAATGATCCATGTAAATATATATGCAAATCATAGTTTTTATAATTGAGATTATTAAAAAATAACCATAAAATCACTCTTATGAAAACCTATGGAAGAGAAAAGAGCAACATGTGAAAATAAGAGAGTCCCCATATTGAGTGTTGAATATGGGGTGTGTTGACATCCAAAAGAGATAATAGGAAAATTATTGGTGATTAGTCCCAAGTGGAAGTGATAGTTTTTGAGTTGAATTATCAATAAATATAGGGTTTCCACATTGTACACTTAAAAGGGGAACACCTACATCAACAATATATTCTAGAAATGAAAATAAATAACTTATAAATTCATTCTGGCATTCCTTGAACCCTTAGGAAAACTGATAGTTAAGTTCCAAACAATTTAAATGAGGCAGATAATTATCATACTCACCAATTTATTATCATGAGAGAAAAATAATTGAGCCAAACATAACAATTTAGTCTAGGAAGGGCCACCCAAACACTTTTACTATCATGGCCACTCTTAAGAGAAGACCACTAGCTTCATGGCCACTAGTAAGTGTAGAATTTCTATGGATAGAGGTAAACAAAATTGAATAGATACATAAGTGGTGTTTTAACCTTTTTAATATTTTGATCCAACATTCCCAATTCTTAATAGTTTATGGGGACCCTCTTATTTCAGCATGACTGTTCCTTTTCACTATTATGCCTCATTTGAATGATCTCATTGCTAATGCACTTATGTTAGTATGGATTTATCATAAGTGCTCATTATGTTTTGTCTTTGGTTCTCACATAAGGCCATCAAATCAATGTATTCATTATTATTTATTATTGATTCATATCATCATTTATTTTGGTATATTCATGATAATTCTACCTACATTTGCTCTAGATTAGGTTGTCTATTGATTTTAGATCTTTATGTCATTCATGGCATGTTATAGGATAACTTAGAACTTGGTTTATTTGAATTGGTCAATATCATTAATACTTTATTTGTTGGATAATTAATCTATTTTATGGGGTATTTAGGTTTCTTGGACTACTATAGAGTAGTCTCTTCTCATTTATATTTATCTCATATCACCTTTTATACTAACGTGTTAAACCTGTTTAAATTTGTTTGAGCTATAATCTATGTTAACAGAGCCTAAGTCATAGTGGGATGAATGGAACCTCAAGTTCATAGTGGAAAGTGTAGTGAGGAGAGCTCACCAAGGAGTGCATAGTTGACTATACATTAGGGAGGAGTTCATAGAGAGTCTCAACCCAAACCATTGAGAAATTGACTAAGTTCCAAAATTGGGCCTAGTGGAATTTTTATACTTAGCAATTTTGGCCTTCCAAGCCTTTCAAAAAGGTGAAGTGTGTTTCCCAAAATTTAATAATGAGTTCCCAACACTTCATAAAGTCTCTAAGAGTGTTTCTCAGCCTCCTATATAGTTTTTCATCACACTTAAATCCCTGAGAGACCAATATAAAACAAAGAGGCATTATATACTTATTTGATTTTGAGTTCTTCTCGATGATGGTTTGGGGTGACACTGAGTTAATTTTTATGGCCTCCTGGTGATGTTTTGATAGTTTCTTGATGTGTTAGTCAATGTAAAGCTTACAACCAATCAATAAAGGACACATGGTAGTTGTTAGTCTACCTAGTCCTATGGGTTCTCAAACATGTCATTGTGTTAGTTCCTAGAGCCAATGGGAGTTTTCCAAATAGATATTATAATTCCTAAAGTGTTAACTTGTCAATTCCTATGGTTAATCAAAAGGCAAAGCATGGTATTTCATAGAGTATAAATTTGATTATAAAGTGGCATGTATCACCCCACCAATCCCATCTATTAGCCTCCTGGTATCAGACCATGTTAGGCCTCAGAATGAATTAAATCATGCCATTCATCCTCTTATCATCCTAGGGTCAAACTCCTAAAGGCATACTTATTAGTGTATGTGATCAATCATAAGCCACCATTGTATACACATAATATTAACTTTTATCAAATATTGATGCTTTACATCTTGCATGAACCCATCAAGACTCAATATCTCTGAGTGCATGCCTTAAGGGGTGCATTGGGAAAGGGGTGGTAAGATCTTTGGTGATTTTTAGGATTTTTTTCCCTTATTGCCACATTATTACCAATCCAACTAGTTCATAAAACCTTTCCCTAAGTTGTTTCTCCACCCTTGCATAGTATTCTAGTCTTTTTCCTCTTTCCATCCTTCATTTCCTTGTTTAACACCCTTTTGAATTGTTGGTTGTTCTAGGTTGACCTAATAAACCTAGAATAGTTTAGGGACATTTTACCTCTTTTTTTTTGTTAGCCTTTTGGTTGACCTAGCACAAACCTAGTGAGTTAGCCTAAAAATGTGCTAGGTAGACCAAGTTGACCTAGCATAACTAACATATCTAGATTATTTTAGGGTAATTTTTACCTATACACACAAGTTCATTTTGGTCATTATTGAGATATGAAATAAAGAGTTATTATTCACTCTTGCTTCTTCACAATCTACTCTTCCACCATTCTACTTGAAGAGACTTAGTTTAGGTTTCTTATTTTGTAAAATCTAGTCTTGTGGATAGGTCTTGGATGCTTTGGCCTAATAAAGTGATATTTATGAACCACAATAACCTCTTGAAAGTCCCCATTGGCTAAGGGAGAGATTGAGTCTCAATGGGTTCACATTAAAGTAAGTATATTCTAAATTTGTTCTCCTCTCTTTTAGTAGATAGAAGTAACATAAGTGTTTATCAAATAATATTAATCTTCATATTTCATGTATTAGAGTGTTACTCACACTTAATTTATTTGATATTTTCTATACATATTTTGATTACTTTTATTTGTTACTAACCACTCACTATGTGCCATAAACTTTGGTGTGCACTAGATTAAATTTACTTTTCTTGTTATTAGATTAGTGAAATATTAATCATATGACTCTTTTAGGGTTATTGTACGATTATTTTAGACTGTAATATTTAGAACCCTACCTCACATGGTGTATTGTGACAAGTGATCCCCTAATCAGGCCTATTGGATCCTCACATTGGTCATGCTCTTGCTTAACAATTATATGCCCCCAATTGGAAGTGTAGGTGTGCTCTATCTCCTCTGATCTAGGATTAATTTATGGACATGATGCATTTTTCATTGCATACATTATAGTAAACCTAAAATGAAACTAAATCTTGCAATATTTATTTCACTTATTTAAATTCTTTTTATCATTATTTTATCATGTCTTTATTGTGTTGGATCAACCCTATTGACCCAATTATTTATCTCTATATGTAGATTTGCAGGAATAGGTAACTAGCTCGACCAACTTAACCTAGTATAAGTTTTTAGAATTTTATAATTATGTTTAGATAATTGGATTGACCAAGTTGACATAGTTCAATTTTTTCAAGTTTCCATACTTCTAGTTCAACCTACTAGGTTGACTAGGTCAACCTAGTGAATTTTTAGAACCTTTTCAGCAAGTTCCTTTATGGCTTGATTGACCAGATCAACCTAGCAAATTTTCTCAAAGGACTTAGATCAACAATATTCTCATTTTGATCTCTAAACCATTTATGTTATTTTATATTTATCTATATCTTTCCTTTTCTATATTTCTTTTCATAGTTTGTAGTCTTTAAAACTGCCTTCACACAGTCAACTAGGTTGACCCTATGGACCTAGTTTTATGTTCTATATTTTTTGAAATAACTAGGTTAACCTGACTGACCTAGTTTACTTTCATACTTTGCTTCCATAGTATAGTTTTGACACTATTGACCCTATTCTATATGATTATCTAGCTAGTTTATCAACTATACCTTGTTTCAAAATTGGAATTAACCATATTTGTTAATCACATCTTTCTTTAAGTTGATTATATGCTTAGAATAGTTCACATAGTCTAAATAGGATATTTTTTCAATTAATATCTTAGTTAAAATATTTATATTATTTTGCACACATGCCCAAACCACATAAACATTAATAATAATTTAAACATTTGACTACCCAAGTTTACCTACTTAGATTTCATCACCAAGGGGAAAGCTGACTTAATGCTCTGGTCAAGTATAAAGCATGGTTAATGGTGTATTTTGGCTAATCACTTGACACCCTTATCACTATAGTGTGTGAAGTGATGGGGTAGGCCCCAATACCAATCTTGTATCATTACCACTATAGTCTCTTTCATCTTAAACTTGCCTATAACCATCCATAGATTGTTATCTACTACCTTGATTATATCCAATTCCCCTTTACATTTAAAATCCTTCTTAATAATCTAATAAACATTCTAGGTTGACTAAGTAACTAGATTTACTTTCAAGTTATTTGCTTTCTCTTTATTTAATTATGTGTGCAAAAGATTTCATTATCTAGTGTTAGTACAATATTTGTATTTGTGTGCATCAATTGGATTGGAAAACATCAATTCAATTTACTATGTGTTTCCTTTATATACTTACTAATTTCTTAGATTATCTGTAAATTATATTATTTCATTTTCAAACTTTTCATCTTGCCTGTTTGCTCTACTAGGTCGACCTAGTCGACCTAGTTATTTTTATAGGTTATGTGCACTGTACTAGATCAACTTGGTTAACCTAGTATAGTTTTCAAGCCCTACTTCTTACACTAGGTTGATCTAGTTGACCCTAGTACTATTTCTTGATTTTCTTATTTTTCAATCTAATTTCCCATTTCTATGATTCTACATTCTATTCATCTCTCTATAGTCAGAATGAGGTCTCCTATCAGAATCTTTTTGGACCATCTAAACCCATTTAGATACTATTTGGGATGTTCATTCCTTCCTCTCTTCTCCTCCCAAGAGAACTATCACTCTTAGGGTACCATTTCTCCTCCTTTATCTATAAACTCTAACATGGTGCAAATAACACCTCAAGATGAATTTGATGAATCCAATCCTTTCCATACTTATCAAGACACTTATCAAACTCTTCAAACCAATGTGGGATTGATTGATACAAATCTATTTAACAACCCCACTAATAACCCTCCTTATAATCATCCTCTCCCTAACACTAATTCAAGGAGTGCTCCAACCAACACCAACACACCTCCTAATACAACCAACTCTTAACTCAAGTCATTCAAAAAATGAGCATCATGTAGAAACTAATAACAAAAAAATGATGCAACTTCAACAACATTTAATCAATGTAATTAATCAACCTCCAACTATTCATCCTCAAACTAATCCTAATTATATTCCTCCACCTCTTAAGGATGCCTTAGGCAATGTTATTTTTCAACCCATAATGAATAACAAGATGATTCAAAATATTCAAAATAAGGCTTTATCTCCCTGCATTGTATCCATTGATATTGGTAACATAAATCCAACTATAAAATATGATGGGACTAAATACCATACTTCATTCTTCAAAGCCTTTGGTAACCTTTAAAAATTATAGATATAAACTAATACATTTTACACAACTAAACTACTAGTCAAAACTTTTAATGGTGATGTATTAGAATGGTATAATCAACTTCCTCAACATTCTATTTGGCAAATTGAAGATTTGGTCAATCTTATGGCTAAAGAGTTTCAACACAATGATCTTCCTAAAAATTGTCTTAATCACTTCATAGATGCTAAATAATATCCTATTGGATTGGCTCATGACTTTATTAAAATATGGAAATATTTATATCATAAAGTTGATCATAATATGATTGATAGTAATTTATTCAAACTTTTTATTGTGCTTTGACTCTCACTCTTCAATACAAGGTTTGAACCTTTGCTCTTCAAACTCTTAACGAATATCTTGACCAAGATAAGTGTCAAGACTTTTTTATGAATCAATTCAAACTCAAATATAAACTTATTAAAGGATATTTTCAAACATATAATGCTATCATTAGTAATACTCCCCAAACCAAACATGGAGTTGCCAAATATGATGTTACTTTACCATCTCACACACCTCTTTTGGTCTAAAAGATGAGATAATTTTTACCACCCTTAAAACCTTTCATTTATCCCAATGCTCCTCCTAAATGGTATGATTCCAATCTATTCTATTAGTTCCATGCCAACATTGGGCATTTTCATGAATCTTGTAGAGGGTTCACTAAGTGTGTTGTTTCTTATATACTTGGTGACTCATTCAATCATCAATATATGATCAAACTTCATCATCAAGAGTATGATACCACATATCAAAAACAACAAAACTTTAAATTTTATACATATAATAATCAATCAAATGTCAAGGATGTTTATGCCATCAAGGATGATTATGACCTATATTATAATAACTCTCAATATGTCAACACTGCTAAGGTTAATTATCATCATAAATTGTCTCACAAAGATACTATTACCAAGCCTAATAAATCATATTTATAAGAATAATTTCTTAAAGATAATACTACTACTCATGATGATTTAGAAGTACCTAAAGAACAAATTCCTCCTTCTAATCCTCCTACCAAATATATACCTTTTAAATCTAATTTGCCTTATAAACATCATGTTGGTTCTTCTAAATCACATTGGAATTTTCTTGAAGAACTCAAATCTATGCCATGTAAGATTCATCTTATGGAGTTGGTTTTCACTTCACCTTATCATCATAAATTTATTATGCAACAACTTCAATAAATTGAAGTTCCATATTCTATAGATGAAGAACCACTTTATATCAATTAATGCCAACCAACTAATGCCAATACCATTGAGACTATGTGTCCTTCTTGTAAACCTTCCATTGAATTTATTGAAGAGGAAATGATCAACGATGAAATTCTTTTTCATTCTGATGATCCACCTCTCTTTATTAAAGTAGCCATTAATACCACCCTTATCCTAAAAGTTCTAGTTGATGAAGGTTCTATTATTAATGTCACATCCTTATGGCTCATTCAAAAAATTGGTTATAATGAAGATCATCTTTAAGAAAGTCATCTTACTTATTATGGGTTTGACAAGACTAATCAAAATCCACTTGGCTGCATTTGGCTTCCATTGACCATAGGACCTAAGACTACTAGAACCAAGCTTATGGTCCTTGATCTTCCTTTATCTTATAACATTCTTCTTGGTTATCCATGGACTCATCAAATGAGGGCCATCACCTATTCTAATAATTAGTGTATTAAATTATTACATAGTGGAAAAAATTACAAACATGAAGCTAATCCCAATCCATGGAGCATCCAGATTCCAAATCTTAAGCCTCAATATTGAATTCTTACAATTCCTAAAATTAATAGTGCTCCTTTACCTATGTTCATCAACATGAGTCTTGATTTAGAAGTTACTCTTATGGATTTTGATGATGGTGAGCCTAATGAGTTGTAACACACTTATAATACTAAGAAGCTACTTCTATATATTTTAGATTGGTTTCCTCCTTCTCTCTTACCTAGATATCATGCTATTCCTATCATGGATAAGATTACTGATTTTCCCCCTCCATGTCATACTTAGGAACCATATTTACCTAAGGATTCCTTCACATGCAATGATTTTTGAGTAGATAAATTATTACAAGATCCTTTCATCATGTCCCCTCTTATATTTAATAACATTGAGATTTCACCTTCTAAAACTCCCCCTGATTCCCAAGAATGTATGATTTTTCTAACATATGATGACAACATGTCATGGCCCAAGCTCAATCTAGAGACTTGGATGTGTATCACTATCAAAATATTTTATCCAAAATTCATGCCTTCAATTATGATGTACATACCATATCTACACATCATGACTTAGATCATGAAGGTCATGTGCCTCCTGCCAATTCTCCACTTATCAATACTCCTTAGGTGGTAGAATAAATGCCACCTTCTAAACCTATAGACACTCCTACATATTATTTACTTCATATGGATCCTATCATTTCTTCAGATTCTTCTCCCATCATTAAATCTATAAACACTCCCATCACTTTAGATCCATCCTCTTCATCTACTTTCAAAATTATGCTTGAGGCCAAGGCCACCAATGTCCATCAAATTCATTCTAAGTATGATAACCATGGCAATAAAATTCTAGACCTTGAAGTAGATGTTGAATATTATGGTCCTCTTCCTACCTTACCTAGTGATGAAGCTAATCTTGAGTTAATTCATTCTCAAGAACCTCAAATTCCTTGGTATCATCATAAACTTGGAAATTTCAATAATAAAACTCCTTGCTTCAATAACTTTGTCACTAGTATTGATCCTAAAACAAATCCAATTTCAGCATTTCCTAATGCACCTTACCACTTTCAAGATGGTAATTCCATGCTTATCAAAGAAACAACTCATATCAAATATGGTACCCCATATTTTCCTTGACCAATCATAGTTTTTTGATAACTTTCATCATCTTAACATGATAACTTTAGCTTATTCTTTGATAATTATCAAGAGGCATTTGCTTGGTCCTACCAAGACATGCCTAGAATTGACCCTAGTATTATGGTTCATAACATCATCATTTATCCTGATGCTAAGCCAGTGCATCAAGAACAACAAAAATTCCCACCTAAGGTCACTAATCTATGTCATAAGGAAATAGTTAAACTATTAGATGTTAAATTCATTAAACCAGTGAATTATTTTAAATATGTTTATAACATTATTCTCATTTAGAAGAAGGTCACTATGGTCATTCACATTTGTATTGAGTTTCTCAACCTTAATCTTTCTTGTCCTAAGGACAACTTCCCCTTACCTTTAATAGATACCATAATCAATTCCATGGTTGGTTATAAAATGTTTCCTCTTATTGATGGCTTTTTTAGGATGCAATCAGATTCACATCACTCCTAAAGACCAACATAAAACTACTTTCACCATAGAATGGGGCACCTATTATTACGTCAAAATTCCCTTTGACCTCAAAAATGTTAGAGCTACATATCAACATGATATGACTCACATATTTCATGATCTCATCCATAAAATTATTGAAACTTATGTGGATGATCTTATTAATAAATCCAAACATCATATGAATCATCTTTTTGATCTTGCTATTATCTTTGATGATCTCCTTAAATACAAAGTCAGACTCAATCCTTTAAAATGTGTTTTTGGAGTCATATATAGAAAAATTTTAGGATTCTTAGTCTCTCTTTGTGGTATAGATGTTGACCCAACCAAAATTAGTTCTATTGTTAACATTCCCATTCCTCGATTTATTCCTGATATTCGAACTTATTTAGGCAAACTTGGGGCAATTAGATGATTTGTCCCCAAAATGGCTTATCACATTCAATCTATCAATTCCATTATTAAGAAAGGTACAAATTTAGAATGGATGGATCCATGTCAAAAATCCTTCGATAAAACATGAAATATTCATTACTTAATCCACCTACAACTCATCCACCTTCTAATGATAAACCTTTGATTCTCTATACTTCTTCCACACCTATTTCAATTGGGGCAATACTTTCCCACCAAGATGATACAAGAAGAGAGTATTCTATTTACTACATTAGCCAAGGATTCATTGATTATGAGATATGTTATACCAAAGTTGAGCATGATTACGTTTCTATCTATTTTGTAGTTGAAAAGCTTCATCATTATATGCTATACCAAACAACTTATGTCATCATTCACTCTAACACCCTTCATTATTTATTATTCAAATCCTTTCTTCCTAGAGATAGAATTGGAAAATGGATGATCTTAATTATGGAATTTGATCTCTGCATCATCACACAAAAAGCTTTTAAAAGGTGAGTCATAGCTGACCAACTTACCACAGCTCCCATTCTGGCCACTTCTTCTCTTTAAGATGATCTTTCTGATGACAATATCCTTTAAATTAAAGGTCTTAATCAATCTATGTCCCTTAAAGACTATTGTAATAGCTTTAATGTTGATCTTGAAGCCAATAATCTTAAATAATCTTCCCTTCCCTCTAGTACTACTAAACAAAAGGTAGTTATCAATGAGCTTACCAAAATTAATGTTCATTTACATGAGGATACTTGGACCCTCCACTTTGATGGTGCTAAATGCCTTCAAGGAGCTAGGGTAGGTTGCATTCTCACTAGTCCTCTTGATAAGATTATTCCTTTAGATTTTTGCTTCACCTTTGATGTCACCAACAATATGGTTGAATATGAAGCTCATATCTTAAGCATGAGAGTTGCTAATGACATTTACATCTAATATCTTCATGCTTTAGGTGATTCTTAGCTCATTTATTATCAATTTAATGGTGATTATCAATTTAAAAGTGAGAACCTTATCACATATCATCAAATTATAACCAATCTTACTAAGGACTTTATCTCTTTCACTATTGATCTTATTCCTTGACACCAAAATCCCATTGCTGATTCTATTGCCTCTTCAGCTTCTTTCTTTCATCCTCGTCAAGTTCTCTCTGATCCTTCCTTTATTATTCACATAAAAAATCTCCATCATCTACCCAACCACCTAATTCCCTTATTTGTCACATCAAGGATGTGACCATTCAAAAAATAATATGGTACCAAGATATCATCTTATATTTAGAACATCAAACTTATCCTTCTGATCTAGATTATCATGAAAATACGTACATTCATAAACAAGCTTTCAAGTATGTATTTCAACATAACATCCTTTACTATCATAATGCTAAAGGTACCTTTCTCCATTATGCTATGCTATATGAGTTTCCTCCTCTACTTTAACAATCACATGGGGGAATTTGTGGTGGAAACTATAGCAAACATGCTATAGAATGCAAATGCCTACATATGGGTTAATTTTAGCCTACTCTTGAAAAGGATACAATTTAATATGCTAATAAATGCAATCCTTGTCAGCTTCACAATCATCTTATCCATTCACCTCCTATCAAGGTTCAAACTATTAAATATCCTTGGCCATTTTCCACATAGGGATTTGATGTCATTGGTAAACTTGCTCACTCCCAAGATGGGCATATATTTATCATCATTGCTACTAAATACTTTACCAAGTGGGTATAATTTATGCCCCTTGTTAATGTCACTAGTCCTACCATAACCAGATTCATTATTAACGAAATTATTTTCCACTTTGGTGTTCCCCATACCATCATTTCAGATAATGGTGGTAACTTTTAAAAAAACATGTTAAACAACTTTGTACCAAATTCAAGATCAATCATAAGTTTTCCATGCCTTATCATTCTCAAATAAAATAGTCAAGCTATGGCCACCAATAAAATTCTCAACAAAATTATCCAAAAGATAATTCATGAAAATCACATGGATTGGAATATTAATCTTTACCATGTACTTTGGGCCTATTAGACTAGCATATGTACTACCACTAGGGAAACTCCATTTTTATTAGTCTATGGTTCTAAGTCAGTTATTTTTTTAGAAGTTGAGCTTCCCTCTCTTCGTGTATCTCTTTATGGTATTATTCCAAATAAAAAATTATGAGAAGCTCACCTACATGCCCTTGATCTTCTCGATGAGCATCATCTTTCTATATTACAACATAATTGCCACTACAAGGATTGTATCACTAGACAACATAATAAATGTGTTAAAATTTTCATATTTAATGTTGGTGATCTTATCATTAAACTAGACTATACCAATGATAAAGAAGGAAAATATTCCCAAAAATGATGGGGCCCATATTTATTTAAATACATTCTTGGTCCAAGCACTTGTCACCTTCAAACTAATGAAGGCCATATTTTCAAAGAACCCACCAATGCCTAATTCCTTAAAAATTACTTTGCCTAAACATTTACTTCTTTTCACATTTTCTATCTACATATTTCTAACATATTTTTATAGGTAACTTAAGCATGGGTCTACCCTTTGTAGCAATGCCCTCTTTTTAAAAACCTTTAGTCCTCCTTTTTGGTCTTTTGGTTTCTTGATGTACCATAGTCTTCCTTATCTTCTTGCATTTTCTCTTGTTTCTTACACCCCTTGGATTTTTATTTTGTGAGTTGATTTATAAGACTATGGATAGGACTTGACATTCCTCACAAAACCACTATATTTTAAACATTTATTTTTATTTTTACTACTTGCCAATGTTGTTTTGGCATCCTTTGGGTTTTTATTTTGTGAGTTTTTTTGTACAAAATCTTCTTCACCTTACTTTTATCTTGATTATTATCACCCTCATGGGTTTATATTTTATGATTTTCTTAATAATACCATGGATAGGACCCTACCCTACTCATAAAATTACCATTATTTTCATGTTCTTGATCCTTGTTCTCAGCTTTAGCTTTTGATTCTTTTGCTAGATGAAATCTACACAACAATCTATGTTATCCTATTTTCCTCCATTTCCCTCATTCTTATGATAATGAATAACACTTTATTGTCATTGTATCCCTCTTTGTCCTTTGTCACATTTTTTTCTATTTGAATTAATTCAAATTGTTCCATGTGTTATTTCTCTTGATTTCCCCTTCCTTTCATCTCCACATTAGATAAAACAAGGTCAAAGTCAAGATAACAGTTGTATTTCACCTAGATTTATGAGACTCTTAGACCCCATTCTCTTTGAAATTTCTCTCTCTTGGAATCCTTGTCCCAAGTTTTCAAATAAAATTCATCTTTAGCACCCATGTTTGGCTTTCCAAATTCATATGGAGGAGGAATAGAGAAAGCCACCAAGAAAGTTAAAATCCAAATCATTTGAAAAAAAGGGAAATGATATCTAAAAGGCAACATACAAATTATAAAAGTCAAAATCACACCAAAAAACTTGATTACAAGCACATCTCCTATCTCTAGTAAAAGCTCAAAATCCATAGCTAGCTTCACATATATTTGAAGTCCTTTGGGGTGTAGTAGGCCAGTAGATTGGAATAGGGGATTTCAAAAAACTCTATGGTGATACCTACTTTCTCATGCAAGTACCCAATCTTTGCAGTAGACTGATGGTTGTATAAGGGGTATTAAAGAATGGGGAACTAATCATGGGGAGGTAGGTCCATTTTAATTTTCATGAATATAGCCTTTCTTACCCAAGATTTGTGTGGCCAAGATAAGTTCTTCATAGTCCTTAAGGTCAAAAGTCCTCTTGTTTTGACAAACCTAATTTGAGTGTCTTGACTTCAATAAAGACTTCTCTCTACTTTGGTTTTTCCTTCATTCTCCCCTCCACCCATTTCATTTCCCCCCCTTGATAAACAAATTATGATTCCAAATTTGTTTCTCTCTTCTTTAATTCCTTCTTCTTCACCTCTTAAAAACATGCTAGCATTACTTTGTTTCAGTTTTATCTATCCGTAAAGAAAAACAACATGTTTGAGTAACTATGGATTACTTTTTTTACACCATGATTTATATTTCCTAGACCTAATTTACTTTCATTTTCCCATTTGTCATGATTTTTTTGTATTGCTATTATGGAAACCTAAGTTCATACCCCTTTTATCATTGTTGAGTGAGGTTGGCTCGTTACTTCTTAATTGATAATGTTATTTTCCCTTTTATGCACCTTTTTCCATTGTTGAGTGAGGTTGGCTTGTTACTTCTCACTCGACAATGTTATTTTCCCTTTTATGCACCTTTTTCCATTGTTGCGTGAGATGTGTATTTTTACCACTTACTCATCAATTTGTTTTTACCATTTTGTAATTATAGTTAATATTTTTACCATTTTTTTTCATTTTGTTTTACCATCCTATTTGACATGTGTCCTTGGTTTGATTTTGTGAGTTTGCCTTTCTTACTTGAGGATAGCTTGTTTGATTTTTTTGGTCTTTAGTATCCTTGGATTTTCAATTACCCAATTTACTCTTGTTTTTTATATTTGACTTGGTCATTTGGTCTAACATAGCACTCATCACCCTAACTTGCCAAATTTCCCAAGTATGTCTCATCTTCATAGCACCAGCTTGGTTTTTATTGTGTTTATTTGTTTTTGCTCTTTATTTTGTATTCTTGGGTTTACCAAAAGTAGTCTCTACACCCTACACAATCAAAATTAAAAACACAACAGACAACCATCCAATGATAAAGGTAAGTCAAGGTATGCATCACATTTACTTTTTAGATTAATTTCCCTTTTAATCATTTACTTTAAATTATTTTATGATTTTAAAATACTATAATTTTTTTTAGCATCAACATTGTGGGTGTCCTTATGTTCTTTTCTTGAAGCACCATCCTTTGTTATACCTTAATGTCATGTGATGAGCTTTGAGTGGGGCATATGTATACACATAATATTTTTAACTTTTATCAAATATTAATGCTTTACATCTTGTAAGAACATGTTGAGACTCAATCTCTCTAAGTACATGCCTTAAGGGGTGCACCAAGAAAGGGGTGGGTATACCTTTGGTGCTTCTTAGGATTTTTGTCCCTTATTACCACATTATTACCAATCCAACTAGTTCCTAAAATCTTTTCCTAAGTTGTTTGTCCTCCTTTACATACTCTTCTAGTCTTGTTCCTCTTTCGATCCTTCATTAATTTATTTAACACCTTTTTGACCTATTAGTTATGCTAGGTCAATCTAGTCAACCTAACATAGTTTAGGGACATTTTAGCTCTTTTGGTTTGTTAGCCTTCTAACTGACCTAACACAGACCTACTGAGTTAGCCCAAAAATGTGTTAGGCCAACCAAGTCAACCTAGCACAACTAACATATCTGGATGATTTTAGGGTAAGTTATACATATAAATACAAGGTCATTTTAGTCATTATTGAGATATGTAATCGATATTTCTTATTCACTCACACTTCTTCACAATCTATTCTTCTACCATTCTACTTGAAGAGACTTTGTTTAGGTTTATTATTTTGGAGAATCTAGTCTTGTGGATAGGTATTGGATGCTTTGGCCTAACAAAGTGATCCTTGAAAACCATAATAGCCTCACAAAAACCCCATTATCTAAGGGAGATATTGAGTCTTGATAGGTTCACATTCAGCTAAGTATATTATAACTTTGTTCTTCTCTATTTTAAAAGATAAAAGTATCATAAGTGTTGGATCAAATAATATTAATATTAATATTTCATGTATTAGAGTGTTACTCACACTTACTTTATTTTAGGTTCTATATACATGTCTTTATTTATTTCCTTTGTTTCTAACCCCACACTTTGTGTCATAAGATTTGGTGTGCACTAGATTAGATTTACTTTTCTTATTATTAGATTAGTGAAATATTAAATCATAACTCTTTTAGGGTTTTACAATTGTGTTAGATTATAGGCTTTGAAATCCTACCTCACATTGGTGTGTTGTGACAAGTGATCCCCTAATCAGGTCTAACAAATCCTGAAATTGGTCATGCTCTTGCTTAAAAATTGTATGACCCTAATAGGAAGTGTAGGTGTACTCTATCCCATATGATCTAGGATTGATTCATGGTTATGATGCATTTATAATTTCATACAACCATGTGGCCTACCACAAACTTATTTGGGGCCTTGAACATAAATTTGATGGTCATACGACCATAACCAAAATATCATGCCTAAACACTGAGATAATAGGAGACCTCCACATGGCTCATGTGACATCAACATGTCTATGTCTCAAATTTGATGCCCCATATAAGTGTAAAAAGTGTTAAGTGTGGGGACACATGGAAAGGGTCACACAATCACCATTCCCCACATGACACATCTCAAAGGGGCTCAAACCATACACAAGTGGTTGGCCAATATTTAACTTAATTGACAACAAAATAAAAAGGGCTTGGGGAATATAGAGTGGGGTATTAAGGGATGAAATATGCCTTACATATAGAGGGTAGCATCTCAAACACGGTAATATATACCTGTATAGTACATAAGTGGGGCCTAAAGTATAGTAATAAGCCTAGGGGAAATCAATTAAGGACACATAGCATGGTATAGATCCTAGGAGAGTCTATAGTGGATTAAATAGAGGAATTTAGAAGTATAAAAGGACTTTACATAGGTTGTTGAGTGGACTACATAGTGTATGTAGACTTCCAAGTGGTAAATATAGGAGCATAAAGTAGAATTTGGACCCTGAATAGATTAATGGAGTCTAAGAAACACAAAATTTGGGCATGATGGATTGTGAAGGGAGCCTAAAAGGATGAAAAAGTGGTTTTTGATGGGGAAGTGTAACCTGATAGACCAAGAAAGGTCTAGTTGGATTTTATACTATTAGGGTCAAGTAAACATAAGTGTTGATAGTCATCTAGCTATTAAGAGGGTGTCTATGCTAGATTTGATAGTGAAATCTAATCTAGTGATGGAATTAATTACACAACAAATCCAATGGGAAAGGAATGGTCACAAAAAGGCTAGTTTTCAATTTATAAGATCAACTATATTTTGAATTTGGGTAGATATATAAGCTATCATTAAATCAAGAAGATCATAATCTATAAATTTAAATGCAAATTCACCTGGGGGAAAAGTTTTTACACTTGGCATGTGTTGAAGCTCTCAGTATTGTGTCAAAGGGTTGTGAAAGGAATAATGAAGTGTTGAACCTGAGAGAGCTTCAACAACCCATATATTTGAGAAGGGAATGGAAATTTAAGTTAGAAGGCTCTGCAACCATGACTGCAAGATCAGATTATATTTTTTGAAAGTTGGCATTCATTAGAGTCTAAATTTTAATATTTCCTATAAACTACCTAATAATGGATGAATTTAATGTCTAGGGGATATACTTTGTCTATTTAAGAGTATATTTTTACTTTTAATAGGGGTCAATATATTTTACATGGAAACTCTATCAGAAAATTTCAAAGATTGCATTTGCAATTTTATTTATGTTTCTTGATTTGTATTACATGATTAATTGATAAAGACTCTATTTTATTGCTAGTGGACTTGTATAATTTTAAAATTATAATATAATTTGATTGTGATAATTTATAATTTGGTTGAGTTCTTAGTTATTATTTTACATGTCCTGAAGCTTTCTTGGGACCAACATGTGTAACTGTTGCAGTTCACTTACATGCTCATTTAAAATAATTTTTTTGAAAGAAGTATTCTATATGTTTCCTTTCATTAGAATCTTTCATGCTAAGTTAATTTGGTTTTCTTAGTATCTAATATTTTATCTTAATGGTTTGTATTGTTATCAAACATATCTTCTAGGCTTCAACATCAATTTGTCTCACTCATTCAAGTACACACTTATTTTCTACCCTTATTTTCATTCTCTTTTGTTTTACTTTTTGAATGATTTGTATCACCTTTCATAAATATGAGATCCATAGTTTAACATGACTCTTGAATCAAAATAATGTTTTGAAGTAATAATCAAGTTGAATTTGCATAGTGGAAATAATTTGCATGTTTTCCCATGCTATAATTTTTTGGACTTTCTCAACCCATGAATTACTAAAAAATTCACAAAATGAGGGGACTCCATGCCACTAATATTTATCCCCTATGGATATCTTAAATTTAGTAGTGTAATAATCACATTATAAGAGTGAGTCATTTGTTGAGACCAACAAAATTTACACTAAAAGGCCCCAAAGGCTCTGAGACTTCAAATTAGTCAATGGATTTAATCCAAGTTAGGAATATATTATATTTTTGTTAGTTTGGTTTTTTCTTTAATTTTAGCTAATGAGGATGGATTTTATAATGTGCTTTAAGTTTTCTTCAAGCATCAAATTAACTACATTATTATTTTGATTGTAGTCTATCACTTTGGCATATTATTCATGGGTCACATGATCTTGTGTCATATCAATCTCTATAAGGTTATTTGGATCTCCTCTCCTCGTTGATAGGTGTCACATATTTGATCGAGGTAGACCTAGATGTTGAATATTAACCTTACCAACCAAATTACTCCATCTGTGTCTTAATCATAGACCTATTAAAATGGACACAACATGGTTAGTTGGTTCAACTATAAATTTTCTCAAGGACTTACATGACTTTTGAATAAATCCTAAGAGATATCTTCTAAGGTTCACCCCTAACATAGGTAGAACTATAAAAGAACATATAGTTGCCTATAATACATATTTAAGACTAATGAATGTTTAATATGAAGATGTGGCATGTAGGTTATTCCATTGAAAACTATTATATGCCATATATGATTGCTTAATTAATCTCCCATAGGATTAAATTACTAGTTGGGGAAATTGTAAAATGTAGTTTTAGCCTAATTTGGCCAAGCAGTAGACCCCAATGTTGTCTATCAATAGTTCACTTATTTAAAAAGAGATCTTAATGAGCCCATTCAAAATTTTATTGCCTATTTACAAAATATGTACACTAGGGTCTCTAATTTATATATGACTAATGCTCAGCTAGCTTTAGAAATGTTTAAGAACACACTTGACTCATGGATTATAATGTTCCTTTATAGGGACCCAATTATGACTAATTTCCCACTTGTTTACACATAAAAAATCAAATAGATAGCTCAACCCTCAAGGACACATGCTTAGTAATCTTCTAAATCCCTTCCTAAACATGCATCCTCTAAACATGATTCTAGGTGATCATCAAAATGCCTTGTTACAACAACCTTTCCCAATAATAAATCAACTATCCTTATGTCAAGTTTCTCCAAACTAGCATCTAAGATTTTTGAGCCCTTTCATAATTCAATACACTTCACAATATTATAACTAGGCCTTAGTCCCTATTGCATCCCAAAAAATCTAGACCTTTCCCTAGGAACCACCTAAGCCTAAGTTGGATGTAATCCAAAGGATGGTTTGGAGGCTCAATAATGACTAATTCAACAAAGGTAATCATGTAGCTCAACCAGTGGGAATACTTATTCAAATTTAAATTGCAAGTGTAAATGCAAACTGTCCAATAGAATTGGGAAGCCACTAGATTCATCTTCTAATAAGTTACTCAAGATCAACCTCTTAGAAATTTCCCTTTCACTTTGATGTTTGGTACATATCATATCATGTCATGGAAATCTAGACCATGTGGAATTTTCCATGCCTTCGAAATATTTCAAAAAGAGATGGATGAATATGATATTATTCCAAATATCTTGAATACCTGAGGTCAGATTAATACCCCTAGTTACTCAAAGTCCCCTAACATTTTTATGGTTTTAAAGATTATGAAGTTCACAAACATATAATATAATGATCCTAAGGGAGGTGTAGCTAATTTCCAATCATTCCAATAGTTTTAGATATTTAACTATGCTCTTAGGAACACAACATACTAGACACTAATAACTTTCACTCCACCTAACAATGTTGTTACTCCCTTAGACCCAAAAGCTAACAACAATAATCCACCACCCAAGGCTAATGATAATCAACTTACCAAGAGTAAGAATGGGTATAAGTTAGTAGATGACATGAATAAGATTATGGACTATCAAACTACCATGAGTAATGGCTCTGATACCTATCAGAGTGTCCCAACAAAGGAGGATCAAACTAGATAGTGAGGATGCATGAATAAAATCTATGAAGAGTGAAATCTCATAACTAGAGAGAAAGTTTCCAAAAGAGTAAATAATTGAATTAGCCACAAAAGGAAAGTACAATGTGCATTTATAATGATAAATTTATGTCAACATAAAATGACCAACTAAACTCATAAATATAACACACATAAAGTGCATTAACCTAATGAACCTAATAGACTAACCTAAACAAGCTGAAAGAAGTGTAGGTAAAATTGAAGAACAAGAAAACCCTACACTAACATAAACTACATGAATTAACCTAGATAACCAAAAAACAAGATTTTATCCATAAATACCTCACATATTAAAGAATCTATCCCAAGAAAAAAGGTCCGTCCAATACAAATGTAATCATACACAAAACCAAGACAAAGGTTCTACCTTGTTTCTTATTGTTTGGATATTTGGAAAATATGAACACAATTGTCTAGTTAATTTAGGTGCATCCAAAAATGTTATGCATTTTTAAGTTTTCAAATGTTTATGATTGACCCCTTTGAATTATAATAAAGTGGTGGTATAATTAGATAAGTTTAAGGTCAAGGTCATATGATATTTATTGAATGTGTATATGCAGTTACAAACTAAGTTGAGAGTGTAAATGTTTATGGATGTGTAGGTGGTGAAAATTCACAAGGGTTATGGCATGTTAATAAGTAGAGATTTATCTAAGTATTTAAATTGATACATGGCCATTAACTTTTCTCACATGTGGCTACCATGGTGGGGAGGTGTAAATAAAATTCATGTAGATAGAGAATATCATATGAAATTAATGATCACTGAGTATAATTATACTAATGAGCAAGTAAATTACACTTCCAATGACATGGGAATATATATTTTGACCACTTAAACATCAATGAGATAGACCATGGATGAAAACCAAAGCTTAGATATGTGGTTACTCTACCTAGATTGAGCTCCTTCAAATCAAGGATCAAGGTAAGGCATTGTTATTATTGACCCCCATGGTAAAAGGCATGTTAAATATTTTAGATTATAATTTCCTTGCACTAAAAACATGGAAAAATATGAATATTTAATCTTGGGTTTACAATTTTCCATTAGCCACCATGTCCATCAATTAAGGTCTTTAGTGATTTAGAGTTAGTCATCAACTAGGTGCATCGCTAGTTTTTGTGTAAGCTTTCTTATCTGAATAAGTGTAAATACCATGTAGATTTATTATTTATCCTAGTTGTGAACCTCACATCATTGGATAATATTTATTTTCAAAAAAATTATATGAATTTGACCTCTAAACCTTCTGTGCCTAATAATGTTTAACATTTTCAATTTTTTTATGATGATAGGTAGATCATTGAAAAGGAATAAATACTTGGTTTCGATGAGGAATAATATATCCCTGAGTGAATGTTTCAATTGAAAGATAACAAAATATCAAAATGAATTTTGTCCCTTGAGGGGTTGTTCAATTTAGATAACATAGTCACTAATTCAAAAGAAACCCTAATTTAGCCAAGAATCCCACATACTCAACTCAGAGACTGTTGATAAACTGAAGAACATAGTGGTGGGACCCAAATGTAGTAATGAGGAAACTCAAAGGTTTATAAATATGTTAGTTTATTATTAAGACATTCTATCATGGATTTACAATAACCTAAAGGCCTTTGACCCCCATAGTATGACTCATATTATCCCCTTAAAACCTGATTATAAGCCCTTTAGGTAGCGGTAACGGTTAGTGAACCATATATTAGAACCACTCATCCTAAAAGAAGTCCAGAAGATTATCTTAGCTATAAATATTTTCCCTATGTGTCATTCAACCTAGGTGGATAACTTAGTGCCTATGAAGAATAAAAACATGTAAATCCACCTATGTGTAGACTTTAGAAACCTTAACCGAGCCTCAGACAAAGATAATTATCCCTTGCCTTCCTTATATGACATCATAAAATAAGTAAGTAGACCTGAGATGATGTCCTTATTGGATGGATTCTTAGGATATAATTAGATTTTGACAAAGCTAATAGGACCAAGATATCCTTCACCACCAAGTGGGGCACATATGCTTATAATAAGATGCCATTTGGGCTACTGAATGGAGGTGCTACCTTCTAGTGGATATGGACCTAAACTTTAAAGGAATAATTTTTAAGTGTATAGTGGTCTATATATATGTCTTAAATATGTTTTATAAATGTACATCAGATCACTCGAATCATTTGGAAAGAGTCTTCAAACATTTTTTATGCTATGATATATCCATCAACCCTAAGAAGTGTATTTTTTACAATATCAGAGGTAAGTTGTTGGTTCATTTGATCATGAAATAAGGAATGTCAATTGAATTTGATTGAGCTAATGTTATTTACAAAATTTAATAACCAAATAGTAAAAGGGAGTTAAAATATTTATATGGTAACAAATTTTGTGTGTAATTTTATGTTGGGATTCGTAAAGATCACTAATACCTTGAACACAAAGTTGAGACAGAGAGCTAAGCTAGATTAGACCATTGTTTCCAAAATGTGCTTAAGGAGATAAAAATTGTAGTAATCTATTCCCCTATTCTATCTATCCCTGATTATGCCAAAGACTTATACTCCTTTGCCTTTTATCACAAAATTATAATTGTTTTGACACAAAAGTTATAAAATGGAGATCACCCCATGGCATTCATGAGAAACTATATAAAGGAGGATAATCTAAGGTATCTTACCTTGGATAACTAATCCTACACACTGATGAAGGTAACCAAGAAGTTACATCACTATATTTTGAGTAATAAGGTCCATGTTGTGGTGCTTGACCCAATTGTTAAGAAGATCTTAAGACAAAACAAGCTTGGTGAAAGGAGAGGATGTTAGGTTACCAAACTAAAAGAGTATGATGTTGAGGTAAAACTATAAAAATTGGTATGTGGCAAAGGTCTATCCAAATTGTTAATAGAAGTTGAACCAAACCTTTATATAGTCAAATTGAATCAGTCTAAAATTTTGCCCAGTCCATGATATGATCTAATTATCCATTACCTATTCTATGGGATACCACTTACTAATTTTGATAGAACATAAAGAGGAGATATGAGGTCTAAGGTATCACACTCATGTTGAATAAGAGAGTGTTGTATAGAATAAATCATGAGTGCATCTATATCAAATGTTTGGTAGAGGAAGAAACAAAGGGAGTAATTAGTGCATTTCATGAGAAGTTGGGTGGTGCTCATCCTTCAAGAAATGTCATTGTGCATAAGATCATTATAGTAGGATATTAATAGACCACATTATTCAAAGACATTCGTGTACATGTGAAAAACTTACACCTATGTTAGACCTTTTTTAGGAGGTAAATCCATGTCGTTATTCCATTATAACCTATCTTTGAGGAACACCTATTTGCTCAATGGGGATTATACTTCATTAGAGTCATTAATCTCAATTCCTCAGTTGGCCATTAGTTTATCCTCACTACCATGAACTATTTCACAAGGTGATTAGAGGCCAAATCCATGAGGAATAACATAGATAAATAGGTCATCACATTTTTCAAAGAGCATATCTTAACCAGATTTGGCACTCCTATGGCACTTGCATGTGATAATGGTTCTACCTTCCAGTCAGTAAAACTAATAGAAAGGGAAAAGAAAATATAATTACACTTATATTCTCCTCAAACTAATACCTCCAATGAAATGCCCTAGCTAAGTTCACTAATAATAATATGCTTGATTCCATTAAGAAGGTAGCAGACCAAAACCCTCATAATTGGCATGTGTTTTCAAAATATGCTTTATGGGAAGATATAACTAGACATAATAAAGTTTGAAGAGCACACCTTTCCTATTGTTTTATGGGGTGGATCCCATATTTTATATGAAACTTAAGAATCCTAATTACTAGTTTGTCTAAGACTACATGGAGACCAATGATACAACTCACTCCTATATTTTGGATTTAATTTAGATAGAAGATAGACTGGATGAGGCCTTGCAAATCTTTAACAAATCCTAAAATATGGTAAAGAGGTAGTTTGACCAAAAAGTAAAGGTCAATATTTTATAGCTAGTAGACCTATTATTTTTATGGGACAAAGCACACAAGAATATGGGGTAACATGGTAAGTTCATCCCACTATGGATCAACATTTACCAAATCTCTAAGCTACTAGGACATAATGCATTCATATTGAAGGAACTTAAAGGCATTGAATTTACACTTATGGTCAATGGGTGGTAATTGAAGTGCTACTTCATGGTTTCCCATTAAAGTGTTATTTTTTAATAATTAAGCATCAAGTTCTTGTATATATTGTATATATGTTTGTTTCTTTCTAGGTTTTGGATGTACATATTTCCCTTACTACGCTTTTATTTCCTCATTTGGTTTTCTTATCTCTACTTTTTATTTTTATTTTTTACTCTATTATTTCTTTTGTTTGGATTACATTGGGCTCATTGATTTTATTTTTGTATCTATTTTTTATGCAGTATGGTAGGTTTAGTCTTGACCCTTGTACTATGTTGAAAATTAGTCTTTTAGCATGTTTTATGTTTTCTTTAGAAGTAAGAGTGTATTAAGCAACCTATTTATCCAAGTTAAGTTATTAGTTAACTCTAAGAGTCGAATAAAAGATGAAATCATGTTAAAATAGGGTGTCTATGTGTATAGTATATGCATCTAAATTCACTCACCTACATTAACATCAATAATATTACTATTAGTTAACAATAATTCCACTTATCTCATTTATTTTAATTAATACCATCCTAATATCCCCCCTTCCTAGTCATAACCCTTTTATTATTCTTAATCTACTAACCTTATTCTCTACCATTTCATCATTAATCCTCGTAATCATCTCTTATCCCATCCTAACCCCACTTATCTATTATTTAAGAATTGAAAATTCCAAATGGCCCACCTAATAGCCTATACCTAGACTCTCTTACAACCCTAATTCCTAACCCTACTTAATACCTATCTAATCCCCTATCTAGTCCTAATTAACTTGATTCATGAGCTACAATATTGCTAGAAGGCAATAAACCTGTCAAAGTTAAAGTAAATGGTTAGTAGTTAAGTCAAATAGTTAGCATAAAGTTTTGACTTTTAGGATAAAACCACAACTACAAGGTCACAAATACTAGTGCAAAGCTATAACTTCCACCTATGCATGCCAAACATAAAAAATATTATATTTTTTGTATCCAATTAGACCTAGAAGATAGAAAAATCACCACTAACAAGTAAAATTGTTAAATTGGGAGTGATGCTCCACCATGGTCACCAAAATATAGTAGGAAATTTTATCTCTATGGATTAAACTATGTAAGTTAATCACTCAAACTTCAAACCACTAGGTAAAATCTAGAGCCATTAAGACCAAAATGCAACTAATTAAATAAAAACCATTCGAAATAACATTTAAATCTTAAAGTTAAGTTATTTAAACCATGATTAAATAGATGCACAAAAATAGGAAGATTGGATTGATTATCTTGGCTCAGATTATGTTGGCATGATCATGGATTGTGGATATTTGATTCAATGATTAATTAGACATGGATTGATTTAGCATGGATATGCCATAGACTTATAAGATGGATTTCCATGGAGAAATGGGGTTATTTAAATAGAAAAAGGAGGGAGAGAGAAATGGATGATATTTGAAGTTGGATGAGGGAGATTAAAGGTGGATAATTAAAAGGAATTTAAAATTCCTTAGAAGCCTATAGATTTAGAGGCTTTTAAAGAGGATGGGTGAAAATAGAGAGGATTTTAGAATTGGATAATTTTATAATCCTTTTTAGGGGTTAATTAGGATTAGGTAGGGGATTAGATAGGTATTAGGTAGGGATTAGGAATTAGGGGTGTAAGAGAGCCTAAGCATAGGCTAGTAGGTGGGCCATTGGGAATTTAAAATTCTTAAATAATAGATAAGTGGGGTTAGGATGGGATAAGAGATGATTAGGAGGATTAATGATGAAATGGTATAGAATAAGGTTAGTAGATGAAGAATAATAAAAGGGTTATGAATATGAATGGGGGATATTAGGATGGTATTAATTAGAATAAATGAGAAGCAAAATTAGTGTTGAATAATAGTGATATTATTGATGTTAATGTAGGTGAAGGAATTTAGATGCAAATACTATACACACAGACACCCTATTTTAACAGGATTTCATCTTCCATTCTATCTTAGAGTTAGCAACCAACTTAACGTGGATAAATAGGCTGCTTACTACACTCTTATTGCTAAAGAAAACATAAAACATGCTACAAGACTAATTTTCAACATGTTGCAAAGCTCAAGACTAAATGTACCATAATGCATAAAAAGTAGCTACCAAAATAAAATTAATGAGCCCAATGTAATCCACACAAAAGATATAATAGAACAAAAAATAAAAATAAAAAGTAGAGATAAGAAAACCAAACAAGGAAATAAAATCATAGTAAGGGAAATACGTACATCTAAAACCTAGAAAGCAACAAACATATATACAATATATACAAGAACTTGATTCTTAATTATTCAAAAATAAAACTTGAAGGGGAAACCATGAAATAGTGCTTCAATTACCACCTATTGACCATAATTGTAAATTCAATGCCTTTAAGTTCCTTTAATATGAATGCATTATGCCCCAGTAGATTATAGATTTGGTAAATGCTGATCAATAGTGGGATGAAATTACCATGTTACCCCATATTCTTGTGTGCTTTGTCTCATAAAAAAGAATAGGTTTGCTAGCTAGAAAATATTGACCTTTACTTTTTGGTCAAACTACCTCTTTACCATATTTTAGGATTTGTTAAAGCTTTGCAAGGCCTCATCTAGTCTATACTCTATCTAAATTAAATCCAAAAACTAAGAGTGAGTTGTATCATTGGCCTCCATGTAGTCTTAGACGAACTAGTAATTAGGCTTCTTAAGTTGCATAGAAAATATGGGATCTACCCCATAAAACAATAGGAAAGGTGAGTTCTTCAAAAAAAAATTATGTCTACTTATATCTACCCATAGAGCATATTTCAAAAACACATGTCAATTATGAGGGTTTTGGTCTACTACCTTCTAAATAGAATTAAACATATTATTATTATTAGTGAACTTAGCTAGGCCATTTCCTTGGGGGTAGTAGTTTGAGGAGAATTTAAGTGTAATTCCATTTTATTTTCCATTTCTATTAGTACTACTGAATGGAAGGTAGAACCGTTATCACATGAAAGTGCCAGAGGAGTGCCAAATTTGGTTAAGATATGCTCTTTGAAAAATTTGATGACCTCTTTATATATGTTATTCCTCATGGATTTATCATCTAATCACCTTGTGAAATAGTTCATGGTAGTGAGGATGAACTAATGGCCAACCAAATAATTGAGATTAATGACTCCAATGAAGTATAATCCCCACAGAGTAAATAGGTGTTCCTCAAAGATAGGTTATAATAGAATAATGACATGGATTTACCTCCTAGAAAAGGTCTGACAGAGGTGTAAATTTTGCACATGTGCATGAATGTATTTGAATAATGTGGGCTAATAATATCCTATTGTAATGATCTTATGCATAGTGACATTTCTTGAAGGATGTCCACTACCCAACCTCTCATGAAATGCACTGATTACTCCCTTTACTTTTTCCTCTACCAAACATTTGACATAGATCCACTCATGATTTATTATATAAAACACTCTCTTATTCAACATGAGTGTGATACCTTTGACCTCATATCTCTTCTTTTTGTTCTATCAAAATTAGTAAGTGGCATCCCATAGAGTAGGTAATGGATAATTAGATCATACCATAGACTAGGCAAAAATTTAGATTGATTCAATTTGACTATATAAATGTTAAGGTCAACTTATATTAACAATTTGGATAGACTTTGGCCACATACCAATTTTTCTAGTTTTACCTCAACATCATACTCTTGCAGTTTGGTAACCCAACATCCTCTCCATTCACTAGGCTTTTTTTGTCTTAACATCTGCTTAAAAATTGGGCCAGGCACCACATCATGCACCTTATTACTCAAAATATAGTGTTGTAACGTATTATTTACCTTCATCCATGTATAGGCTTATTTATCCAAGGTAATATACCTTAGCTTATCCTCTAGATATTTTTACATGAAGGCCATGGGGTGCTCTCCATTTTATAACTTTTGGGTCAACACAATTATAATTGTTTGATCAGAGGCAAAGGAGTATAAGTCTTTGGTATAATCAGGGATAGATAGAACAGGGGGGCTACATTACTACATTTTTTATCTCCTTAAACATATTTTGGCAATAATGGTCCAATATAGCTTGTCTCCCTATTTCAGCATTGTGTTTAAGGTATTAGTGATCTTTAAAAAACCCCACCATAAACTTACATACAAAATTCGTTACCAAAAAAATATTTTAACTCCATTTTACTATTTGGTTATTGAATTTGGGAAATAAAATTAGCTCCGTCAGGTTCAATTGACATGAAATTTTTCATGATCACATAAACCAATAACTTACCTTTGATATTACAAAAAATACTTTTCTTAGGGTTGATGGATATATCATATCATCAAAAATGTTTGAAGACTCTTTCCAAATGATTCAGGTGATCTGATGTACATTTAGAAAACATAGTTAAGACATCTGTATAGACCACTATACACTCAAAAATTAGGATTTTAAAGGTTAGGTCCATAGCCCATTAGAAGGTAGAACCTCCATTCAGTAGCCCAAATGACATCTTATTATAAGCATATGTACCCCACTTAGTGGTGAAGGCTATCTTGGTCCTATTAGCTTTGTCAAAATCTGATTTTATCCTGAGAATCCATAAGACATCATCTCAGATCTACTTATTGTATGATGTCATATTAAGAAGGAAAGGGATAATTATCTTTTTTTGAGGCTTGATTAAGGTTTCTAAAGTCTACACATAGGTGGATTTACATGTTTTTATTATTCACATGTACTAATTTGGCCACCTAAGTTGAATGACACATAGGGAAAATATTTATAGCTAAGAGCATCTTCTAGACTTCTTTTAGGATGAGTGGTTCTAATATAGGGTTTACTGGCCTTTACCACTTCCTAAAGGGCTTATAATAATGTTTTAAGGGGATACTATGAGTCATACTATAGGGGTCAAAGGCCTTTAGGTTATTATAGATCCATGCTAGGATGTCCTAATAATAAACTAACATCTTTCTAAGCCTTTAATATCCTCATTACTACATTCGGGTCACACCACTATGTTATTTGGTTTATCAATAGCCACTAAGTTGAGTATGTGGGATTCTTGGATAAATTAGGGTTTCATTATAAATTAGTGACTATGTTATCTAAATTTAAAAAGCTCTCAAGGGAAAACATTCCTTTTGATATTTTGTTATCTTTCAATTGAAACATTCCATAAGGGATATATTTTTCCTCATCCACCAAGTATTTATTCCTTTTCAATGATCAGTACTATCATCATCAAAAACATGAATATGTTCAACATTATTAGGCACAGAAGGTCCAGAGGTCAAATCCATATAAATTTTTAGCAAATCAATATTATCCAATGATGTGAGTTTCACATCTAAGATAAATAATGAATCTACATAACCTTTACCCTTCTCCCTTATCTTCTACAAAATTGTAGATTATAAAAAATTGAGAATCATGATCTTGCTATGTAAAATTGTGGTATAGCATAGAGAATAATGATTTTTTAGTTTTAACTTAATTCTATAAACATTTTCCATTCTATCTATTGATTATCATCTTTGAGTTACATAAGTTAAACTTAACACCCAATCTAACTAAAATCACTCTTTTTATAGTTCTAGATTTTGTCCATATTTGATAAACATTTCCATTTTATAAAAATTTGGGATATATCATAAATCATTTTTAATCTATTAATTTGTAAGAAGACATTTTTACACAGCTATAAAATCTATCATAACCTGTACATCTATCTGGTCTAGTAAAAACCTAATTTTGAGGTTTTGTACTTTACCACAAAACTTCTAATATTAATTAATAACTATTAGTGATTTTGTCTAGTCAACTCATGATTTTGTTTAATTGTCATGATTTTGTTTAATTGTCATGATTTTGTAGTTTGATTGTCATGGTTAAGTGTTTGTTAAAAAATTATAACTCACAAATTGTTATATTTCATAAATAGTTATGATTTTGTACTATGCAGTTAGGATTTTGCATTCATTTTTTTTATTTTTGACTTAATTTTGAGTCGTTTTCAATGAAATTTAAGTCATTTCAAGCCTCTCACAAGGCCCTTTGATTCGGGCACCAATTTAGATGACAATTCAGGTGACAGTTCCACCCCAATTGATGATGGAACTTCTAGGAGCCATAACTTTTGCACCATAGCTCCAATTGACTCACCGTTTGAACTATTGGAAAGCTAAAAATGAGGAAAACATCATGAGATGGCATGAGATCCACTCAATGAAGTTTTACCCCATAAAACCCAATGGAAGTGCATCAAATTTCAATTTTAGTAGTGTAGTCTAAATATAGTAAGTTTTTAAAAATAGTAATTCCTCATATTTTGTATTGTTTTAAATCTTAGAAGTCAAATCACTTAATCTCCCTTGAGATTGGTGATCTTACACATCCTCCCCATGATTTAAAAATGTGTATAAATGAAGAGGTAACCCAAAATCTAAGGATAGACATCTCTTCCCAGAGATAAACATATATTTGTATTGTGATCTTGAGTAATACTACATCTCTTCTTAGAGAATTCATTGTTACTATGTTATTTATATGCTATTGAGATATTTATCAACCAGAACTTCTAAGTTTTAGATCAGTGGTATTAGAATGGTTTGTCTTGAGAGTGTATGATCTTGAGGATGAGGTTAGGATACAAGAAGCTTGGGTGGGAAATAATAAAGATTTCAAATTTTCCACCTATTCACTCTAAAGGACTTCAAATGGTGAATGACACCGAGACATCTGATCCTTTCAAGGAAATAGTGAATGAATACCTCCAATGGCAACAAGTGCAAATGCTACAATAATTTTCCCAAATTATTCAAACACTTTCGATGGGAAATCCTAGCTTTATGGCTCCACTTCTTGGCTCTTCATCCAGGGAATGTCCTTTCAGTGCCCCAAAACCCTTCAAGGTTCATGTAAATTTTGATATTCCTACATTTGAAGGCAAAATCAATGCTGATGCAATAGAAAATTGGTTGGATCAACTGTCTTCCTACTTCTCTGTAAATAAGTTCACTAATGGAGAAAAGATTACTTTTGCTCTTTTGAAATCATCATTTCTTGTGAAAAACTAATGGGAAGTGTACAAAAAGAGGTTCAATACAAATAACATTGGCCTTGAGGTGGAACCTACCTAGGATGATTTTGTGGAAGCGGTGAAAGAAGAATACTATCCCATTGGAGCATATGATGATTTGTACATATAGTGGCAACAACTTCACCAAGGTAAGGACCAATTTGTTCAAGATTAAATAGACACTTTTCATTCTTTGTCTGCAAGATTGGGCATTCAAGAAAGTGAGAAACATAAGACTCTCAAATATCATGGTGGACTACAATGGTACATACAGGGGGAAATGGAACTCTTCATTTTGGAAAACCTCAATGAGGCATACAAATTCGTAGTGAAGATTAAATAGAAGCATGGTAGAAAGAATACAAAGATTCAAGCCTCAAAATGGAAAAGTGATAAGGAAGGTTAAACATGAGGCCATAATTGGAAGCAAAAGGAGTTTTACGATAAGAAATCCCAAAAGGGGAAGGTTGGAAAATGGTGTGATTACCACAAAACTGGAACTCACTCCAAAGAAGAATGTCAAGCCATCAAGTCAATACTTTCTGAGTCACAATAATTGACATCTACTACTATGCCTCATACACAACCCATAGTTGAAGAGGAAGAAGAAGAAATTGTAGATGTTGAGCCTAACACCATTGTCACTTCATCATAGATCTGTGAGGAAAGACCAGATGATAAGGAAATATTGTTTCACTCCAAATTATGGGTAAAAGGTAAGCCTTTGCATTTCATTCTTGATAGTGGGAGTCAAAAGAATTTAATTTATACTAAAGTTGTGAAAAGTCTAAATCTATCTATGAAGCCTCATATAAAGCCCTACAGTATTAGATAGTTGAGCCCAGGGAGAGACCTCCATGTCACCTATTAGTGTCTTCTTTCATATTCTATAAAACCATTCCAAGATGAAGTCTTGTGTGATGTGGTCAATCTAGATGTTTGTGATGTACTCCTTGGTTAGTCATTCATGTATGAGCGACATGGCATCTATGAATCGTGAACCTAAAGGATCACCCTCACTCTTGGAACATGGCACTATAGGGTACCAGAGGTACCACCTCCCACATCTATCTCCCTAATCAGTACTAAGCAATGCAAGAGAATGGTGGAGAAAACAAAGCAATTTGTTCTCATGGTGGTCAAACCACAAAAATCTAAGAAGGCCGATGTTGCAGTCTTGAATACACAATCAACACAACAACAAAATTAGATAGGATGAATCATAGGAGAATATGATGACTTATTCAAGTCACCCACATGAGTTCCACTGCATTGCCAGGTAAAACATTCTATCGATTTGATCCCAAGATCACATTTGCCTAATAGTCCTATGTATCACTGGTCAGTTTTGGAGAATGATGAGCTAAAAAGATAGATTCAAGAATTAATCCAAAAGGGTCACATTAGGCTAAGCTCTTCACCTTGTGGTAGCCCAATTGTCTTGGCACTAAAGAAAGATGGAACATGGAGGCTTTGCATTGACTACTGAGCCTTGAATAAAATATTTGTGAAGAATCACTATCCTCTCCCCAAGATTGATGACCTGCTGGACTAGCTCCATGGTGCAAAGTTCTTCACCAAAATTGATCTCAAATCTGGTTATCACCAAATTCCCATCAATCCCACTGATGTCTAGAAGATTCCATTCAATTCTAAGGAGGGGCTCTTTGAATGGTTGGTTATGCCTTTTGGCTTAACTAACGCACCTGCGACCTTCATGAGGATGATGGATGACATCCTACGACCCTTCACCAACTCATTTGTGGTTGTCTACTTAGATGACATACTCATCTATATCAGAACATGGGAAGAACATTTGCAACATGTTTTTAAGGTGCTTCAAACTCATCGGGAGCATAAGTTGTATGTAAATCTTGACAAATGCACATTTGGAATGACAACAATTCAATACCTTGGGTATGTTTTGAATGAGGAAGGGGTCCATGTTGATCCAAAAAAGATTTAGGTTATTCAAGAATGGCCCACACCAAGGACCCTCACAGAGCTTCACAGTTTTTTGGGTCTTACAAATTTCTATCACAGGTTTGTTCTTAGATTTTCACATGTTGCTTGGTCACTAACACAAATGACTAAAGGAGGAGATAAAGCTACATTTTAGTGGGGTGAAATACAACAAAGGGTATTTGAGAATTTGAAGAATAGACTTTGCTCAACCCCTATTCTTGCCTTGCTAGATTTGCATCAACCTTTTGAGTTGATGACAGATGCATCTGAATATGCCATGGGAGCTGTCATCATGCAATATGGCCATCCTGTTGCATATCACAGTGAAAGTTTCACTGATACAGTAAAAAAAATTCAACATATGATAAGGATCTCTATGCCATTATGCAAGCTTGCAAACAATGGAAACACTACATCTTAGGGAAAGAAATGGTCATACACACTGACCATAGACCATTGGAATTCATCTAGATGTAAAGCAAACTACAAAATGAGAGGCACCAAAAGTGGGCCACATATCTTCAACAATTCCACTTGATAATCAAACACAAAAAGGGGAGCTAAAATACAACTGTAGATTGTTTGAGTTGCCCACTAATTACTACACTCACAATAGTTCTTGACTTGTGTAGACATGAGGCTACCACTTGGGGTGCTTTATATGAAGCAGATCCTACCTTTGCTATAAACATGTTTCTAATTTCTATTTGCAAGATAATGTCCTCTATCATATGGGGCACATCTATGTTCTAGTTGTAGAGCAACAAAAGATGATATGGGAAGCACACTTCAGTAGGATAGCTAGACACTTTGGTATTGAAAAGACATTGGCAGTTCTTCAAAAACACTTCTACTGGCCCTATATGTGAAAGGATGTGGAAAGATATCTCAAATCTTGCACCCCATGTGCAATAGCCAAGCCAACAAATAAGAAGAAAGGATTGTACATGCCATTTCCAAAACCAACCAGGCCTTGGGAATCTATCTTAATGGATTTTCTCTTAGGTTTGCCCACATCAAAACATGGTAAGGACTGTATTTTTGTGGTAGTTGATCATTTTTCAAAAATGGCTATCATGATTGTTTGTAAGAAAAATATATCTGTTGAGGAAACTACTCAATTATATTTTAGTCATGTATGGCTCCATTTTGGTCTCCCCAAGTCCATTGTCTCAGATTGAGATAGTAGGTTCCTGAGGATCTTTTGATCCACTCTATGGAAGATGATGGATACTAAGCTGATGAAGTCCATAGCCTTCCATCCACAAATTGATGGTCGAATAGAGGTGGTAAACCACTTTATTGTTCACATGATTCAAATGTATCACTCTAAACATCCACACACATGGGATGAGGGAATTCTTTTCATACAACATGGATATAATCAAGCGTTGCATAGCTCGACCAAGCACAGTCCATTCTAGGTATGTTTTGGGTTCCAACCCATAACACCAATTGATATAACTGTTCCATTTTCCACCTAGAATACACACCTCATGGAAGATCTAAGGAAACACAAGCAATGGAGTTTATTGAACAAATGCAACACCTCTAGTAACAAGTTCATGACATCCTAGAGAAGATGAATCAGAAGTATAAGCAACGCCATGACAAACATAGGATTGCACACCATTTTACTGTGGGTGACAAGGTTTAGTTTTAGCTTTAGAAAGAATGACTTACAAGCCCACACAGAAAGATTCAAGCTCTGAAATATGGTGCCTACACCATCACCAAAAGAGTTGGAGAAAATGCTTTTGATTTGAACCTACCAACCTACCTTGGTCTGCATCTAAAATTCAATGTGGAGCTCCTCAAACCATATCACCCACCTCTATTGGACACTGCAGTTATAGCTAAACAACTAGACATTGATGAGCTTGATCCACAAAGTTTTTCTCTAGTATAAGAGGATCAGATTATGGATACCTAGATGAAGACAACAAGAGGACACTCTAGTCCACTTTATTGAGTGGTCAAAAGGGGCCAGCTTAGCCATCAAGGCGAGTGGCGCATAAATAATCAAATCAAGAAACAAATACCACACCTGATGGGGAGCATTGATGTAATGGGTACCATTGATTTTCAAGGAGGGAGGAATGATCCGGGCATCAATTTAGGTGATAATTTGGGTGACAGTTCCACCCCAATTGATGACGAAACTTTTGGGAGCCATAACTTTTGCACCGTAGCTCCAATTGACTCACCGTTTGAACCGTTGGAAAGCTAAGAATGAATATAACATCTTGAGATGGCATGACCTTTTCTCAATGAAGTTTGACCCCATAAAACCCAATATAAGTGCCTCAAATTTTAATTTTAGTAGTGCAGTGTAAAAATAGTAAGTTTTTAAAAATAGTAATTCCTCAAATTTTATATTATTTATAATCTTGGAAGTCAAACCACTTAATCTCCCTCAAGATTGGTGACCTTCCACATCCTCCCCATGCTTTCAAAATGTGTATAAATGAAGAGGTAACCTAAAATTTGAGGACAAACATCTCTTCCTAGAGATAAACATGTATTTGTATTGCGATTTGGAGGAATACTACATTTCTTCTCAGAGAATTCATTGTTACTGTGTTATTTATATGCTATTGAGATATTTATCAACCAAAACATCTAATTTTTGGATCACCCTTTGACATTGAAAGGGAAATTTCCCCTTGAGCCTATTAGGGGATACCACCCCAAAACCCCCACGTCATAGCCCACTCACCCTAAAGTAATTATAGAACCAAATCATAAAAATTTTAGGGTGTTTTTCTTAAGACATATTGGACTAACATCTTGTTTCTTGCAAGGGTGAACTTAAAAGCTATTTTATTTTATCTAAAATATTATCTTATAGGTAATATTTTAGTTTAACATCATTTGTCTTGTAGGTATCCACTCAAGATCATCAATCAAAACTACTAATCATTATTTTTCAGGATGCCTACTTAAAATTGGCAAATCAAAACTACTAACTGTGTGCTTATAGGCCACCTATCAAAGTCTCTTTTTTTGGCACTTTAAAATTCATTTTTGAATCATTTCAATCATCGTGATAATTTTATCTTGTATATCTCTTTCATAGTATTTCTTCTTGTAAATGTCTCACACTTAATATTAATTCATTAATTAATATCCTTTTTGTCTGTTTGTATCTTGAGGGCTATGGTGGTGTATGTTCTCCTCCTTGTATCCTTGTAGTGATTCTTGGAGGATAAAAAACCATCTATAAAACCTCATTATTTTTATTTTATATGGTTTGGTGATGTGGATTTTACCACCATATATTAGACCAACTCTATTTTTTTACAAAGTATAAAAATTAGGAGAGCTATCATTAGGTGTCTAAGCAGAATTCCCCATAAAGGGTTCCATTGAGTGAGGGGTAGTTAATATCCAATATGAAGGTGATTAGACAACATCATATATGGAATTGGGCCCCATTTTACCTTCACATATATAGAGGATTCACCTATATATCTTGTATGAACCTAACATAGGATATTTCAATTGTAACATGCATACTACTGCTAGAGTCAGTACCAAATCCTATGTAACCATCATATACAAATAGGGTTGATAAGGTTAAATATATTATATAATGGATAACTAGAATATATCCTCACCCATGAATCCATTTGATGGTGTAGGCATCAAGTTACACACCCATTAGTTTACTAATCATAGGTTTATGGTTTGCTTACTTGGATATGTGTCATACTAAACTAGTGTTATTTGTGCATTGAGTCATCCTCCACCCAAACTTATACACACATTTCTATGTATTTTCACAACCCATATTGTATATCCTTAAAATCATCCCACTATACATGTTATCTTTTTGTACATCCTTTTACACATCCCATGTTATCTCCCATCACTGTGTTGTCTTAATTTATGCCTAGTCTCACTACATCCACCTATCATTTTTCATATCAAACTTATCACATATCCTAGTCACACATTTTCATCCATGTCTTATCTTACATAATCCTAATCATCTCCATAGCATCTTGTCTCATTCCTTCCATCCCTTTGTATATCCTTGTCGTAAGCTCTTGTACTGTAATGTCCCCAATTTTCTATTAAAATGGTTTAATTAATTAATTAAATTATTAAAATAAAATTAACTTCTTCTAGAAGTTTCCTTGGAAGGCTTTAAAAGAAGGGGAAAGCAAAGCATTTGCATTATCTAATATCTTCTTTTGCAAAATTATTCTGAGAAGCTTGAATCGGTGATTCAGCTGGAATCTCTGAGGATGAAACCCTTCAGTAGATTTGGAGAAGAGTTGGACAAAAACCCAGCCCTTTGTCAGAGGTGGATTCGAGACAGAATCCAGTTTGTGCATATTGGTCGGATCTGGAACTTCAGAGACCATTCACTGAGGATATCAGGGTTCAGTATAGGCAAAGGTCTCTAGGTATTTATCCATTGTTTTGATTTCAGATTTATATATTTTTTATAGTCAGAGCAGGTTCGGTACGAAATCCGTAGGGATAGTCAGATCGGCACCAGGCCGTATCAGCAGGGTCAGAAAAAGGAAAGGGCACAGTTTGGCCGCAGGGTCTTACAGAGACCGGCATCGGCATATAGACCGACATCGGCCGATCAGCGACCGAAGCCGGCAGTCAAGCAGGCAGAGATCGCCCATCAGATGACCGACGGCAGCAGGGTATAAACTGACATTAGCATCGGCAGCTATCGACGTCGGTGACTGTGTTTTCTGGACACAGCAGGCCGAGAGCACGCAATCCCAGGTTTTTTATTTCTAGTTTGGTTGTTGTTATAATAATTGGGTTTTGAGACCAATCTGTAATAATTTTATGACATCTGGGCTATAGTATCAGTTACATTCGGTTTTATATCTTTGTCCAATTGATTGAATGCTGTAAGTAGTGGAAATCAATTTTATTTGCTTTCAATCCTAGTTTGGGATCTTTCATGTACATACCTTTCAATAGATCCACCCATCATTAGTTCTATTGGGTGAATATTTTGTCATCAACTCACTGATGACAAAATGAGTATATCAACCATATTATAAAGATATTTATGCCACAAAAGTGTTGGTTTACCACATCTTAATGAGATAAATCTCTCATCTCATCAAAGGGAGGTTCCCTATGAATCACTTATATGCTATATATGTATATGAATAAACAAAAAATAATACTCAAGGTAGTATATCACCATCCATCTCTCTTTTTTCAGAGATGATGTTCGAAGAACAAAAGAAGGATGTCTTGATCGATGGATGAAAGCATTACTCTTCTTTCAAGAGTGGTATCTAGCACATAGCAAAAAATCTCCTGAAGTAGTAACAAAGTCCACAAGGAACCCACAAAAGCACAAAGTCTTCTGTTGCCTCCTTTACTAATTAAAAACACACGTAATAGTAGAGTGAAAGAAAGCCCAAAGTCTTCACCTAAAAATATAATGGATAAAAGGGTCACCAAGATAAAAACAACTCAAAGTCTTTCTTTTATCCTTTAGAAATGTTTCTAGATAATTTCAATACACACACTTTGCTTATTAAATCAAACAAATGAGAGATTATCAAGAAAGAGAACATAGGAACTATTTCTTAAGTAACATAAATTACTTCAACACAAAGTCTGAAATTAACCTGTTTTTCATTCATTTGACAAAATATGATTTAAAAATTGAGCACAAAGTCTCAATAACTGTCTCAATTTCAATAGATTTTTTGCTCTCAATTATCTTGCCCCTCATTTACAAAAGAGGTTCCCTCTATATATAGGTAAAAACCTTCAAAATTGGAAAAAGATTAAAATATTGAAAACCTAGTCAAAGATGAGTCATCGTTGACTTTGGGATATTTTTTGGATTTTTTACATGTAATTACATATTACAAAAGTGCATGTACTTTTACATGACAAAAGTACATGAGAAGAAAGAAAGAAGAGAGAATGGAGGAATAATTCAACTCTTGCCGCCAGACTTCTTCAGATGAGGATCACACATGGTGATAGATGCCTGAATTCCTATACTATCTGGTGTAATGGTATTCTTGAAGATTACTTTGGCTCTGATTGCAGTGTCTTTCAATGTTGTGATTGCTTTGGCATAACTAGTTAACCTGGTTCTTAGATTATCCAGAGTTAACTGAGTATCTAAAATGTTATCCACAGAAGTCTTTGAGAATTCTTTCTCTTCGAAATACCTTTAGATCATACCTTTGAATTCTTGAATCATATCTTTTGCTAAAATAAATTGATTATCTCTAGAGGTGAGTCCACAAGGCAATTCCTTTAGTCTATTCAATAGGCTGGTGTCACTTTTCACACTAGCATCCTTAGAAGACTCAAGATCTTTGATCAGCTCCTTAAGTACCTAGATTCTATATATCAATGATTATTTTATTTCAACATAGGAATATTTATTGGCAATGAAACCAATCGATACTAAGGTTCATTTCTTCAGATCCTTCATCTCTACCCACTTGCTAAGATATTTATTTGTACTATCAATATAGTGAGAAATAAGAGAGATGAGGTCTTCTAAATCTATCCTTATTTTCTTCATCTTCTCTATCTTCTCAGCAACCTTTGTAAGCAAGGAAATTCTTTGTGTATGAATCCTTTCTATATAATCTTCAAGTAATTTCCCTTTCATGTAGGTTTTCTCTGCTTTCTGGATAACAGGATCATCTATGGAAAAGGCTTTTGGGGTTGTTGCTTCAGGAGCAAAAGTGAATCTCCTAACTACTGCAGTCAATTGTTCTACCTTTGCCTTGTAATAATTTTTTAATCTCTTTCTCCCTGTCAAATTTTTGCACCATGATATCCATTGCTGACTGTAGGTCACTCTTTGCACCCTCATGAGTTACTTTCCCCAACTCAACAAGAGAAATAGAATAGTTGATCATGTTAAAATCCTCTAGGGTTGCATCTTGTGGAGGTTTGGCTATCTCCAAAAATTTGTGCCCCTTTGCCTCAACCATTTTTGAAAGGATCCTTGGTTTTTTTAGGGGTCTTAGCTTTCACTGGCACTATTTTACCAAAATCAAAGTCATCTACAGAGATGGCTTGCTTTTTCCTTTTGGGTGTGAAAGTTAATAACCAAGGTGGGAGAGCAAAAGCATTTATTATGGAAATAGTCCCTACAGCTAGTGTTATTGGGGTAACATCTACACTACTAGTGGGAACAGTGGGCATAGTGGGTGTAGCAGGTGAAACTGTATTGGCCACTGGCTAGTCGATGTCAGAACTATCTCTGATATTGAAAGAAAGAGATGAGAGACTAGGAATAGATCCTAAGGATCAAAGGACATCTCTAGAAGCACCTTGAGGATCACAAAAAATAAATCTAGAAGGAGAGGAAACTCTAGAAGAAGGAATGTTGATAGGAGAAAGAGGCAAAGAAGATGTCACAGGGGATTGGGGTGGTGAAAAAGAAACCCATACAAGTGGTTGTGCCCCTTCTTAGGGAGATAGAGTTTTAGTTCTATGTTGCTCTGAAGGCCTGTCATTTGTCTCCATCTGTTCTGCCACCTATTCTTGAGTGCTTTGTTCTCCAGCCCCCATAGCTGTTGATTCTGGCTCTTTCTCAGCAACCTTCAATTTCTTTGACACAAAGATGATCCTAAAATTGTGAGGCTTGGAAGGAGAAGGAATGTTGCCTTTATTCTTAGTTTTATTTTTTACTCTCTTACTTATTTTTTATTGGAATTTAGCCTCTAATCCTATGATGAATTCCTTCAATGTAATTCCTTTGGCCGCTAGCCAATCATTGGTGTTAGCCAGGTATTGGTTCGAATCTCATCCTTAAAGAAGTCAACTCCTTTTGGGACCACTGAATTGGAGGAAGAGGAGAGTTAACAACTTTTTCATCAAGGTATCTACTGTTAATTATATTTTTATCATCAACTAAATTAGGGGGAATATCTGTAAGCCCTAGATATTCAATCTACTCCATAGTTAGTCTGCTATAGTCTATTATTCTGATCTCTTCCACTGTTCTCAAGTCTATCCAGATGTCCTCAATCATGGGCTCATAAAAATGAGTCTTTCTTTTTATCATATCCTTGACTCCCCTATAGTCAAAATTGGGCCTTCTTTTGAACTGCTTCATGGTGACTAGTTGCATTTCTGTCTCCATTACCCTTGCTTTGGTGGCAGTCAAAACCGAGTATCTACCAATTTCTATTGGGAACCTAAAACCTAGTTTCTTAAGTTCCATTTGCTTAGTGTTTATGATAATAATCTGTCTACACAACTCTATTAGGACTAATTTGTTAGAAGGAAATTTGTGGAGCATGTAGGGATAGCCTTAGAAAAATCCAACTCATAGATAACAAAAAGAGGGGAATTATAAAAACATGCAGCCAAAATTGTTGACGACCATCCAGGGTTCATCTGATACTCTTTTTTATTTCTAGTTGAGGATTGAAAAGGCACAAAAGTACCATGAAGGCATCATTTACCCTTGTAAAGTGATAGATTGATCCTTTTAGTGTTAGCTGAGGGTAATATGAATAAACTGGGGTGGTTCTTCTGTCTCCTTCTATTGTCAAACTTGGAAAGGTTTGCATTGAAGCTATAATGTATACTAAGTATGAAGTCATATAGAACTTTGAAGTAGTAGACACCTTTGTCAATTGCTCATGAAGTGCATTGTAGATATGCTCACCCTAGAAGATGACTTGTTTCCCTTGTAGAATTATCTTAATAAAGGGATACATCTATTCATGGAATTGGAAAGAAGATGGTAGACCTCATACTCTACTGAGAAGAGTAATTAAGTCACCAACTTATTCTATAAAATCACCTCTCAAAAAATTCCACGACCATCTAGACAAGTTAGCTCTGGGAGTCTTGTGCCATCTCATCACCTTTTTCTCCCTCTTAGGATCTTTATCATACTCTTTTTGTGCCTTAATGAAGTAAATTTTTACCACTTTAGTAACAGGAGGGAACATGAAAATTGTATCAATAAATATAGGGTCCAGTTAAATTATCGTGTTGCCACTAGCATCTGACATTGTCTTGGTCTCTCTATTATAGAACTGGGCACATTGGAGGATGAAATATATGTGATGTGCTACTATAGGGAAAGAAGAGACTAGATGGATGTTACTCTTAATTATTCTTTTCACCTCTAAGCTCAGATTTGTTTCCTTGGTTCTCTCCATGAACTCGGCCATATCCACGTGGCTGATCTTTATGTCTCTAATGTCATTGGCATTAGAAGTGACCAAAGTGATTAGGAAAACACCTTGATACTGGTACTTCATGGCCTTCGACTCTTTGAAGAAGCTTTAGTCATCAGGATGAGCCTTTGTTGAGAGGACGTCGATGAAGGAGGATCCTCAGGGGGAACTATGATAAGAATCATGATTGTGTAATTAGGGAAAAATTGGCAATTTAGAGAAATTACACGTCAGGTGATCATAACCAAGGAAGGGCACTTGATAGACTGAGGTACGAGTAGGTTGGAAAGTGAGAGGTAAATGAGGAGGAGGTGTGAAAAATGGAAGGAATGAAAATTCTTAAGAGTTAGAGAAAATGAAGAAAAAGGATGCAAGGGCAATAAAATCTACTACCTTGGCATGTGGGATGGTCTACATGCATAGGCAAAATTTTTTTTGCTTGTGCATATTAAGGTGAAAAATGCATCAGCAACAAAATTTTCCACCTATGCAATTTGGGAAAGAATGTGTAAGGGTGGAAAAATTTTCCGCCCTTGCAAGTAGGAAAAATAGGTGTAGCGGTGGTAAATTTTGCCGCCCCTACACCATGGTCGAGTCAAGTTACATCGGCAACAAAATTTACCATCGATGCAAAAGTAGAAAACATAGTGTTAGGGCAGAAAAAATCATTGCCCTTACATGGGTAAGAGACTTAGGAAAAAAGGGAGGGAGGAAAAAATCACTGTCCTAGCATGGAGGAAAAGGATGAAAAGTTGAATGGGGAGGAAGTGAAGAGGAGGAAAGGAGCACGGTGGAAGGAGAAAGGTGTCTTGATGGGAGGAAGGGAAGAGGAGGAAAAAGAAAACTAAAAGAAAACCTAAAAATAGGAAAGAATAAAAAATAAAATTCAAAAACAAAGACCTACCTAGAAAATAATGCGCAATAAAAACTTGAATCCAACAAAAAATACTTCTTCCCGCTTGCTAGATCATCCAAAGGTAGAGGGCAAGAGGAGAATTGGAAGAAATAAATCAAAAAAGAACCAAAAAGAGATTAAATGGGGAAAAAATCATCCCTAACCACTCGATGCACATGGCCATAAATGCCATGAATGAAAAATGAGGTAGTGTAGGGGCGGCAAAAATCACTGCTCTTACACTGAAATTTAAAAGACATGCGGGGGCGGTGAAATTTGCCACTCCTACATGGAAAGAAAAAAAATGTAGGGGCGATAAATTTTGTTGCTCCTACATTTTAGATGCAAGGGAAGCAAAATTAACCACTCCTACATGGAAAAATAAAAAGAAATACATTAATGGCAAAATTTGTCGCCTTTGCATGAAAAGGATAACAGGGAGGACTAACTCCGAGAAAAATAAAATTTGTCCCCTGGTCACATCAAGACTGTAACACTTTCACATTTTGGGGAAAATGTAACAAAGAGACGTTACGAACTTTGAATGATGCCAGTTGAGCAAACACGAGAACAAAAAAAATTCATCTAAAAAAAATGAACTTAGAGAGAAAAAGGTGAAACAGACAAGTTTTATAGGAGTTGTTCAAAAAATGAGCTGAGCTGATTTTGGAAACAATAGCTGGCTCCTATTGGAGAACTTTTGTTTGATCGAATTGATCAACGGGAGTAGAAACTAGTCTTTATGTGCCTTCATCCAAGCCATTGGGCTATGGAGTCATGCTAAAAATGAAAAAAAAAAAAAAAAAAAACATAAAAAATATACAAATATACAAGTGGATCCATATAAACTTCAAGGATTGAAATGCTTCAGGTCTTGCCCATTGTGGGGTAGTGAAAATGGTGCTCCATCTTGATACTCTAGCAAGAAGCTATTCTCACCACAGAGTTATCGAATGGTAAACATACCTCTCCACAAAGAATCAAATTTATTGTTCATTCCCTTTGGTTCTCTCCTCTTGTCTCACAATAAGACTTGATCTCCAATTTGAAAATCATGAACCTTAGCCCTTTTATCAAGAAGTTTCTTCACCTAATTCTGATGCACCGTAATCCAGTCCACCACCATGGTTCATTGCTCATCCAATTCAGTTAGACACATGATCCTTTTGTTGATTGAATTTTTGAAGGTTGAATCTTCAATTGCTTTGGCTAGCCTGAGCACTGGTAGTTCTAGAGTGATAGGTATCTCCGCATTCAAGCCGTAAAGAAGTTGGAATGGCAACATACCTATGGACCTCTTGGGTGTAATCCTATCTACCCATAAAGTATCAAATAGTGCTTTGTGCCAAGTTCTCTGATTATCATCTACCAATTTCTTGATAATAGTAACCAAGTTTTTATTGCTCGATTCTGCTTGGCGATTCCCTTATGGGAAATAATCTAAAGTATGGGATAGGGTAATTCTATAATAAAAGCAAAATTGAGTAATTTCATGTGAAGAGAAACAAAATACATTATCTATTATAATTTTAAGTGGAACTCCAAACCAGGAGATGATATTTTCCCTAAGAAAATTACACACCACTTCAGACGTAGTGTGCTTGGTTAGGATGGATTCCACCCATTTGGTAAAGTAATCAGTTGCCATGAGGACATAATCATGTTCGGTACTCAAAGATGGATTAACTACACCAATGAAGTCAATACCCCACTATTGAAAAGGCTCTTCAATTATTACTAGCTTGAGGGCTAATGCAGCCAGTTTAGGCTTTCCAATGAACTACTGACACAATTCATATCTATGCACCCATTTGTAGGCATCTTGAAATGGCGTAGGCCAATAGTACCTTGCTTGCAGAATTTTATGCACTATCACTGGTGCAGAAAAATGTCTTCCACAAGCCAAATTGTGGAAAGACTCCAAAACGTTATCTTGTTGTACCTTATCAACACAACAAAAAAAAACCCCATCCAGGCTTCTTTTATACAAACCATTATCTCACAAAACATAGCTAGCGGCTTTAGTTTAACATTTCATTTTTCCTTGTAGGAGAGATGAGTGGGACACTCACCATAGGTCAAAAAATGGTTGATGTTATAATACCACTCATCAATAGTGGCAACAAAGAGGATTATAGGCATGTCTTCGACCTTTATTTCTTCATTTTTTGCTCCCTTGGGAATGTTGTCAGTAATCAACTGATAAAGACCCTTTCCTCGCACAAGTTTGGTAGGTTTGATGTCTAGATCAAACTCCTAGATCTTTAAAATCTAATTACCCCTCTTTATACCAAACTCCTATTGAGTCAAAATAGACTTCATCATTGTATCAGGCACCAAAACCTCAGTATGTGAATTCAGGATATAAAACTTGAAGTGCTTAACTGCTTTGACTACTGCATACACATGCTTCTCCATGTTTGAATATTTTAGCTCATGAGCTTTGAGTAGACAACTCATGAAGGAAATAGGAGATTCCACACCTTTTTGGTTTTGTTGAACCAAAATAGCTGAGAGTGTATGTTCAGAAGCATAACTATATATTTTGAAGTCCTTGGTGTAGTCTGGACAAACCAGAATTGGTGTGTGAGTGATTGCTTCTTTGATGTCTTTGAATGCTGATTTGCCCTCTACAGTCCACCTAAAGGTGGTTTTGCCTTTCATCATATTGAAAATGTGGCAAGTTTTTTGAGTGAACTCGGGGATGAACCTTCAAAGAAAATTCACCTTTCCAAAGAAAGAGTGAACCGTAGTTTTATTGGTAGGCAGAGTAAGCTCTTGGATGGACTTGACTCTTTTTGAGTCAATTTTTATACCTTCTTGGGACATAATATGTCTGAGAAGTTTCCCTTATGTCACCCCAAAGATAGACTTTTTGGGATTTAGAGAAATAACATTCTGACGACAGCGTTCTAGTATTCTCTATAAATGGTGGACATGGTCAGAATGATGCTTTGAAAATACCATCAAATCATCTAGGTATACTATAATGAACTTACCCATTTCATCCTTGAAAGTGAGGTCCATCACTCTTTGAAATGTGGCACCTGTATTTATTAGACCAAAAGGCATTCTTTGATAAGTGTAGGTGCCCCAAGGTGTGGTGAAGGTAGTCTTATGCTAATCTACTTTGCCAAATTCAACTTTATTGTACCCTAAGAAATCATCCAGCATTGATAAAATCTCTGAACCTATCAGCATCTATAGAACTTGATCCATGATAAGGAGAGGGTAGTTATCTTTTAAATATAACTAATTCAAGTTCTTCAAGTCCATGCATATTCGAATTTCATCATTCTTCTTTCTCACAGGCACTATATTGGCAATCCATGTGGAGTGATGGATTGGGAAAATTATTCTGGCATCAAGCAATTTTTGTATTTTAGATAAAATGGTACCTGATATTTTTTGATTATATTGCCTGGACTTTTGCTTGTAAGGCATTGAGTTAGCCTTAAGAGGAATGTCATAGTGAATTTCATCAAGCCTAAGTGATTTCAGGTCGTCATAAGAATATGCTAAGACATCTATATATTGGCAGAGTAGAGTAGCGAACTTGAATCTCTCCTTGGGAGTGCAACATTTCCCAATGTTCACCATCTTAGGATCTCCCTTGATTCTCAGATTTACTTGGTCAAAATCTTGAGAAGAGCTTGAATCTGTTCATTGTTGTTTGATGAATCTATCATGGTTATCAAATAGTTTCTCTAGGGAAACAAGGCCTTTGGGAATCTTATTCCCTTTAAGTTGTAAGAACTCCTCACTTGCGTCTGTATTTGATTCAAAAGTTGTCTCACATTTCTAAAGTTCACTGCCTTCAAAATGCAGCTATTTGAAGCTGTTCTTTTGCTCCAAGAAGGTAATGATTTGATTGTCATTGTTGAATATTTGCCAATGGCTGGCATTATTAGGTACACTTAGTCAAAAGACTAGTTCAATAATGTACTTATTTCTTTTAAAGTCTGGGTGGGGAACCAAGAGAGTAGCAGAAATAGCCAATGCATCTGCCTAGTCATTGAATTCTCTTGGAATGGCAGAGATGCTAAAAGTATCAAAGTTTTCAATTTGGTCCCAGACTAGATTGTTGTAGTGGCACAATCTTTCATTCTTAGTTTGATAGAGATTTCTTACCTAAAAAACCACCAATTCAGCATCCCCTTTAGCATGGATTTTAATCCCTTTTTCTCTAGTAGCTTGCAATCCAAACAACAAGGATTCATACTCAGCTGTGTTGTTGGTGTTGTTAAACTAAAACTTGTAGGATAAAGGAATAATATCTCCTTGAGGAGATATCAACACAACTCTAGCTCCTAAACTGGTAGAGGAGCAGCTACCATCAAATTTTAAAATCCATACCTCACTAGACACTGCTTTTTCTTTGAAAACTTCTTCATTTAGAGGAAGAGAATCTTCCATGCATTCATTTTGCTTCACCGATTCTCCTGCTGTGTCAGCTGAATACATTTCCAAGTTATTACCTGTAGGAGTTTTGCCAAATGCCTCATAAACTTTGTTTGTAGATAGGAAGTAGTTACCCTGCTCAAAGACTCAAATAAAATTTGGGCCTATGGTGCTAACGATCGGGTGACTACATATTTTGCCTCTTTTTCAGGAAGCAATCTCTTCATAATACCTTGAATTGGGATCCTTGCTTTAGAAAAGTCCATGCTTAACTCACCACCAACATCTTTACAAAAATTTTGCCCAAGAAGAATGTTGTAAGAGGCCGAAACATCAGCCACTAGAACTATCATTTTTATCCTCTTTTTTGGAAAAACTATGAACACAAATTGGGCATCTTTTATTTGACCAAGGAGTGGGACTTTCTTGTTTTCCATAGAAAAACAACTCCCAAAAATTTTGGTCAAAGTTAGACCAAGGGAATCTGCCACCTTGGTAGGCATAACATTATTAGAAGTTCTAATGTCTATTATGTAATTACTCAATTTATAACCATTTATCAGAAGGAAAACATAAAAAAGTTCTATTTTCCTAGGAGCAATAGGAGGAGTCACGACAAGATTATTTTGGGTGGATTTATACTTGGGGGAATCATTAGTTGCCCTTAAATAATATTGTCCTATGGGAACGGCTTTATTTTTTACATATTCTACCAACCTATCAAACTATTCAGGATTGGCTTGAAAATACTCAATCTCAGTCATTTAAATCTTAATCTTTTTGGTGTGATCAATTATATCAAATAATTGAAATGAATTTGAGATAGAGGAAGAGGGCCCATCATCTTGATCTTTAGTGGGTGTGGCACTAGTCTGAGAAATAGAGGTGAAAGATATGGGATGGTTTGAGGTACTTACTTTTTTTGTTAGTTACCTGATCCTTTGGTTGGAAAGGCAATGGAGTCCCTTATTTAGTGATGGAGCCACCAACTGAGGTTCTTCTTCTGCTTTTTCTTTGTCAGTTTGTGGAGCTAACTAGTTTTGAGATCTGGTAAAAATAGCATAGGATCCATCAAACCCTTCTCCTTTACTTCTAGCTTCATCCTGATAATCCAAGAAACTAATATTAGAGTCGCCAGCTAATTCTTCTTCCTGCTCTTCAAAGAGATTAGCATCATCTTACTAGTCTAACTTAGGTTAGATTGAGAAATCATGTTCAACCTCTAGGTAACTGATCATTGAATTGGCAGGTGTTACTTCAATGGCAAGTTTCCCATGTGGGGGAGGTAGGCAATTTGGTTGCCCTTGGTATCAGGTAGCATTTCTCTAATATTGTTGATTCTAGAATGTTCTCTTTGGCATATCCTGATAAGTGGGAGTAGACATACCTTGGGCAATTTGTATTTTCAAAGCTATCAGTTCATTTGTCAACTTTTGCACCATAAGATCTATAGTGCTTATAGAAGAACTTTCAGCAGATGAAGAAAATCTATTTTTACTAGAGTCTTTTCTAATCTTACTTGCTAGGATAAGATCATCCTCAATCTCAATAGCCAAATTTTGAGCCATCGTGAGATCCATAGGGCCGGCCCACCTCAACAAAAAACTTCTTTTGAGAAGTTGCAAGTTGATGAAAAAGCACTTGAGATTCTCTGGTGTGGGCTGAGCGATGGTAGGAATCTGGTTCTTTAAATTATTGAATTTGGATATGAAATCCCTCATGGGCTCATGGGGTTCCTTCTTCATCTCCATAAGCTAAGATAACAAGGCATGCGTGTCTTCAGTAGGTTTAAACCTAGCCTCAAACTTGGATTTGAGTGTATTCTAGTCAGTTATAGTTTGAGCTTGAAGGTGGTAAAACCAATCCATGGCAGCGCCTTGTAGAGTTTCTACAAAAAGTTTCACTGTTACGTCTTCAAATTCCACACCGATTACGCCGCATGCTATAGAGAAGGTAGTAATATGCTCATCAGGGTGAACCTTCCCGTCACCAAAATTTTTGGAAAAATTCTTCCTAGAACTACAAGGTATTTCATATAAGGGTGGGATCAAATTAAGAGGGCCAAAATAATTTCCCCATAGACCTTTAGCCATTATGATAGGATGGTTAAATAGTAGGATAACAAATCTTGGTGGGGTTAATAAAGACAAAGCCTTACCAGTATTGAGACTAGAGGCTTCACCAGGTATGAGAGATATGGCATTGGTAGGAGGGAAACTCCGAGTTTGCTAAAAGTGAGATGGTGGAGGAGAAATCTCAAAATTAATTTCTTGCACCAACTCAAATACCAGATCAACAATACCTTGAGCTCTCTAGCCTTGTGTGTATGGTGGATCTGCCAGAGTGTCAAATAAAAAAGAAACTAAAGTTGCTTCAAGTTGAAGCTTGAGGCTTCAAAATGCATGTTCATGTCCCCAGCAGAGTCGCCAAAAGCTATTGGGTGAATATTTTGTCATCAACTCAATGATGAAAAAATGGGTATATCAACCACAATATAAGGATATTTATGCCACAAAAAGTGTAGGTTTACCATATCTTAATGAGATAAATCTCTCCTCTCATCAAGGGGAGGTTCCCTATGAATCACTTATATGCTATATATGTATATGAATAAACAAAAAATAATACTCAGGGTAGTATAACACCATTCATCTCTCTTTTTTTAGAGATGATGTCTAAAGAATGAAAGAAGGAGGTCCCAGTCGATGGCTGAAATCATTCCTCTTCTTTTAGGAATGGTATCCAGTGCATAGTAGAAAATCTCTTGAAGTAGTAATAAAGTCCACAAGGAAACCCATGAAAGCACAAAGTCTTTCATTGCCTCCTTTACTAATTTGAAACACACGTAATAGTGGAGTGAAACAAAGCCCAAAGTCTTCACCTAAAACTACAATGGATAAAAGGGTCACCAATATAAAAGTAGCTCAAATTCTTTCTTTTATCCTGTAGAAACGTCTTTAGATAATTTCAATACACACACTTTTCTTATTAAATCAAACAAATGAGAGATTATCAGGAAAGAGAACATAATAACTATTTCCTAAGTAACACAAATTACTTCAACACAATGTCTGAAATTAACATGTTTCTCATTCATTCAACAAAATATGATTTAAAAATTGAGCACAAAGTTTCAAAAATGTCTCAATTTCAGCAGAGTTTTTGCTCTCAATTATCCTGCCCCTCATTTACAAAAGAGGTTCCCTCTATATATAGAGAGAAACCTTCAAAATTGGAAAAAGATTAAAATATTGAAAACCTAGTCAAATATGAGTCATCGTTGACTTTGAGATATTTTCTAGATTTTTTACATGTAAGTAAATATTACAAAAGTGAATGTACTTTTACATGACAAAAGTACATGATAATAAAGAAAGAAGAGAGAATGGAGGAATAATTTAACTCTTGCCACCAGACTTCTTCAAATGAGCATCATACATGGTGATAGATGCCTAAATTCCTATACTATGTGGTGTAATGGTATTTTTGAAGATTACTTTGGCTCTTATTGTAGTGTCTTTCAATGCTGTGATTGCTTTAGCATGACTAGTTAACCTGGTTCTTATATTATCCAGAGTTAATTGAGTATCTAAAATTTTATCCACAGAAGTCTTTAAAAATACTTTCTCTTCAAAATCCCTTTGGATCATACCTTTGAATTCTTGAATCATCTCTTCTGCTGAAAGAAATTGATTATCTCTAGAGGTGAGTCTGCAAGGCAATTCCTCCAGTCTATTAAATAGGCCAGTGTCACTTTTCACACTAGCATTCTTGGAAGACTTGAGATCTTTGATCAGCTCCTTAAGTACCTGGATTCTATATATCAGTGATTCTTTGATTGCAACATAAGAATATTTATTGGCAATGATGTCGATCAATACTAAGGTGCATTTTTTCAGAGCCTTCATCTCTACTCACTTGCTAAGATATTTATTTGTACTGTCAATATCTTAAGAAATAAGAGAGATGAGGTCTTCTAAATCTGTCTTTATTTTCTTTATCTTCTCTATCTTCTCAGCAACCTTTGTAAGCAAGGAAATTCCTTGTGTATGCATCATTCCTATATAATCTTCAAGTACTTTCCCTTTAGTGTAGGTTTTCTCTATTTTTTGGATAACAAGATCATTTATGGAAAAGGCTTCTGGGGTTGCTGCTTCAGGAGCAAAACTGAATTTCCTAACTACTGCTGTCAATTATTCTGCCTTTGCCTTCTAATAATATTTCATCTCTTTCTCCCTGTCAAATTTTTGGACCATGATATCCATTGTTGACTGTAGGTCACTCTTCGCACCCTCATGAGTTACTTTCCCCAACTCAACATGAGAAATGGAATAGTTGATCATGTTAAAATCCTCTAGGGTTGTATCTTATGGAGGTTTGGCTATCTCTAGAAATTTGTGCCCCTTTTTCTCAACCATTTTTGAAAGGATCCTTGGTTTCTTATGGGTCTTAGCTTTCACTGACACTATTTTGCCAAAATCAAAGTCATATGTAGAGATGACTTGCTTCTTCCTTTTGGGCGTGAAATTTGATAACCAAGGTGAGAGATCAAAAACACTTACCATGGCAATAGTCCTTGCAGCTGGTGTTACTGGGGTAACATCTACACTACTAGTGAGAACAACAGGTGTAGTGGGTGTAGCAGGTGAAACTATATCAGCCACTGGCTGGTCGATGGCAGAACTATCTCCGATATTGAAAGAAGGAGATGAGAGACTAGGGATAGATCCTAAGGATCAAAGGACATCTCCAAAAGTTCCTTGAGGATTGCCAAAAATAAATCCAGAAGGAGAGGCAGCTCTAGAATAAGGAATGCTAATGGGAGAAAGAGGTGAAGGAGATGCCATAGGGGATTGGGGTGGTGAAGAAGAAACCCCTGCAAGTGGTTATGCCCCTTCTTGGGGAGATAGAGTTTCAGTTTTGTTGCTCGAAAGGCCTGTCATTTGTCTCCATCCATTCTGCCACCTATTCTTGAGTGCTTTGTTCTCTAGTCCCCATAGCTGTTGATTCTGGCTCCTTCTCAGTAACCTTTAGTTTCTTTGACATAAAGATGATCCTAGGCTTGTGAGGTCTGGAAAGAGAAGGAACATTTCATTTATTCTTAGTTTTATTATATACTCTCTTTCTTGTTTCTTCTTGGAATTTAGCCTCTGATCCTGTGATGAATTCCTTCAATGTGATTCTTTTGGCCGCTAGCCAATCATTGGTGTTAGCCAATATTAGTTCGAATATCATCCTTAAAGAATTCAACTCTTTTTGGGACCATTGAATTGGATGAAGAGGAGAGTTAGTGACTTTTTCAGCTAGGTATCTATTGTTAATTATATTTTTATCATCAACCAAATTAAGGGGAATATCTGCAAGCCCTATATATTCAATTTTCTCTAGAGTCAGTCTACTTTAGTTCATTCTTCTAATCTCTTTCATTATTCTCAAGTATATCCAGATGTCCTCAATCATGGGCTCATGAAACTGAGTCTTTCTTCTGATCATATCCTTGACACCTCTATAGTCAAAATTGGGCCTTCTTTTGAACTGATTCATGGTGACCAGTTGCATTTCTATCTCCATTACCCTTGCTTTGGCAGTAGCCAAAACTGAGTATCTACCAATTTCTATTGGGAACCTGAAACTTGGCTTCTTAAGTTCCATTTGCTTAGTGTGTATGACAATAATCTGTCTACACATCTTTATTAGGAATAATTTGTTAGAAGGAAATTTGGGGAGCATGTAGGGATAGCCTTAGAAAAAGCCAACCCGTAGATAGCAAAAAGAGAGGAATTGTAAAAATATGCGGCCAAAATCATTGATGACCATCAAGGATTCATCTGATACTCTTTTTGTTCTAGATGAGGATCAAAAAGGCACAAAAATACCGTGAAGAAGACATCATTTACCCTCCTAAATTGATAGATTGATCTTTTTAGTATTAGCTGAGGGTAATATGAATAAATCAGGGTGGTTTTCTGTCTCTTTTTGTTGTCAAACCTAAAAAGTTTTGCATTGAAGCTGTAATGTATACTAAGTATGAAGTCATATATAACTTTGAAGTAGTAGACACCTTTATCAATTGCTCATGAAGAGCGTTGCTAATCTGTTCACCCTAGAAGATGACTTGTTTCCCTTGTTGATTTATCTTAATAAAAGAATACATCCATTCATGGAATTGGGAAGAAGATGGTATACCTCATACTCTATTGAGAAGAGTAATTAAGTCACCAAATTCTTCTATGAAATCACTTCTCAAAAAATTCTATGGCCATCTAGACAAGTTGGCTCTAGGAGTCTTGAGCCATCTGTTGTTCATCACTTTTTTTTCCCTCTTGGGATCTTTGTCATACTCTTTCTATGCCTCAATGAAGTCAATTTTTAGTGCTTCAGTAGTAGGAGGGCACATAAAAACTTTATCAATAAACTTGGGGTCCAGTCAAATTATCATGTTGCCATTGGCATCTGACACTGTCCTAGTCTCTCTGTTATAGAAATGGGCACACTAGAGGGTGAAATCTGTGTGATGCGCCACTACAGGGAAAGTGGAGACTAGATGGATGTTGCTCTCAATTATTTTTTCATCTTCGAGCTTGGGTTTGTCACCTTGGTTCTCTCCATGAACTCAGCGATATCCACGTGGCTGATCTCTGTGTCTCTAATGTTGTCAACATTAGAAGTGACCAAGGTGATTAGGAAAACACCTTGATATTGGTACTTCATGGCCTTTGACTTCTTTAGAGAAGATTCAATCATCAGGACAAACCTTTGTTGAGAGGACATATATGAAAGAGGACCTTTAGGGGGAACTGTGATAAGAATCATGATCGTGTAATTAGGAAAACATGGCAATTTAGGAAAATTGCACGTCGGGTGATCATGACCAAGGAAGGGCACTTGACAGGGCTGAGGTGAGAGTGGATTGGAAAGTGAGAGTCAATGGGGAGGATGCATGAAAAATAGAAGGAACAAAAATTCTCCAGAGTTAGAGCAAATGGACTGAAAAGATGCAAGGGTAGCAAAATCTGCCGCCCTAGCATGTGGGACGGTCTGCATGCATAGGTGGCAAAATTTGATGCTTGTGCATATTAAGGTGAGAAATGCATTGGTGGAAAAATTTACTACTTATGCATTTTTGGAAAGAATGTGTAAGGGCAGAAAAATTTGTTGCCCTTCCAGGTAGGAAAAATAGGTGTAGCGGCGATAAATTTTGCCACCCCTACACCATGGTAGAGTCAAGTTACATCAGTGGAATTTTTTTTTGCCGATGTAAAAGTATAAAATGCAGTGTTAGGGTGGCAAAAATTTCCACCCTTACATGGGTAAGAGACTTAGGAAAAAAGGGAGGGCAGTAAAAATTATCGTCTTAACATGGAGGAAAAGGATGAAAATTTGAATGGGGAGGAAGTGAAGAAGAGGAAAGGAGCGTGGTGGAAGGAGAAAGGTGTCCCGATGGGAGGAATGGAAGAGGAGGAAAAATAAAACTAAAAGAAAACTTGAAAAGAGGAAAGAACATGAAATAAAATGCAAAAACAAAGACCTACCTAGAAAATAATGTGTGACGAGAACTTGAATCCAATGAAAAATGCTTTTTCTCACTTGCTGGATCATCTAGAGGTAGATGACAAGAGGAGGATTAGAAGAAATAAATCAAAAAAGAACCAAAAAGAGATTAAATGGGGTGAAAATCAGCCCCAACCACTTGACGTGCATGGCCATAAATGTCATGTGTGAAAAATGAGGCAGTGTAGGGGTGGCAAAAATCACCGCTCCTACACTGAGATTTAAAAGACATGTAGGGACGGCAAAATTTTACACTCCTGCATGAGAAGGAGAAAAATTCAAGGGTGGTAAATTTCACTACTCCTACATTTTGGATGCAAGGGTGGCAAAATTTTCCACTCCTGCATGGAAAAATAAAAAGAAATACATTGATGGCAAAATTTTCCGCCTTTGCATGAAAAGGATAATGGGGAGGACTAACTCTAGAAAAAAGGAAATTTGTCCCCTGGTCACATCGACACTATAAAAACTTTCACGTTTTGGGGAAAATGTAACAAAGAGACATTACAAACTTTGAATGATGCTAGTTGAGAAAACATGAGAATAAGAAAAACTCATCTAAAAAAAAATGAACTTAGAGAGAAAAAGGTGAAATAGACAAGTTTCATAGGGGTTGTTCTAAAAATGCACTGAGCTAATTTTAGAAACAACAAGTTCATCCCCCATAACCTACATATCCTAATCATATCTCATCATCCTCATATTTTCCTAAATCTATACCCCATCACTTGTCTTGACTTTTCCTTCATCATCCATCTAATCTAAACTCATCCTATCTTATCCTAGATTGGCTCTTTAGGTCATACCCACATCTAAACCATCTCCATCATTACCCCAATCATTTCATTGTCACATATCTATACTCATCCTTGTCCTATCATCTTATCACCTTTATCATATAATACTACCCCCATACCACCTTGAGAAAATCAATCCAAGGTTTTGAGCTAGTCCTATTGATACCCATCCATATCATCTTATCATCCCGATCCACTCTTGCTTATCATCTAGTCAGATCTTATACCTAGTCAATATCCTATTATCATCTCATCACTTTGTCATTTTAAATATATAAAACCCATTAATCATCAATCTAATCATCTCTTTTCAAAACATCTTTCCTATTCATAAACTAACACCCATCCAATTATCACCTTACTATTTTACATCTACGAACCCATCCAATCCCCAATCCTTTTACTAGCTTGAAAATTAGGCATTTTTGATAGGTCATTAGTACCTATTACAATACCATTCTAAAATTTTATCCTAGTCCTATATCATCCCAATCATATTTCATCCTCATCATCACTTGGTATACTAATTTGGTCTTTCGAACCTACTTTGTTAAAGAAGACATATCTAATTCTTTGTCTACCTCCACATCATCACCCATAGTTTATTACCCATCCCCATGGATTTGGACCTAGTATTTATATACCAATGAATCTTAACCAATAAGGATGAAGTCATTTTATGAGTGCTAGAAGTGAGTTCTTGCCTCCCTGCTAACCTTGATCCCATTTACCCCAAATCACCATCCCACATCCTTCCCCATCCATAATCACCTAGATCATCAAAATCAATCCCAAAATTCCTAGATGTAGTCACCCTAATTAATCAATACATCACATATAATAAATATGAATTACTTTTATGGATATGGAATATGGGTTCTCATTTTTTGATGATTTTGACCCCACAAGCCTGAAATCCCCTCCCAAACAAGTCCACCATCAAACCTTATCCTAAATCCATCCATTCCATCATCCATTATCCCTATGAAAATCACCTTATCCTCCATTCTTACTTATCCAAAGTCAAATACTCCATCCCCCAATAATATCACTTTCAAATCCAATGCTCTATACCAGTAAGTCCCTCATCTTTTGTCACCCACCACCATGAAGCTAGATCCCACTCTCATAGATAAATACATAACTACCAATAAGGATGAGATCTTTTTACAAGTACTTACGATGGGTGTCCCACTTATCTAAGGTGTATACCCCCTTAAACTCATTGTACCTCTAGGAAAAAACCCTTCATGTGAGTCTTATGTACATCCTTCATCCCCTAGTCATAACCCTTTGTCATCCACCCCTTCCTCTACTAATAAAAGGAATCCAATCTTGGACACCCATCCTTTCACTCAGTCATGTCAAACATTATTTGATCTAAATTCCAATGCTTCCACATCAAAGTTAAAAATTAAAATGGGTCATTATACTCCCCTTCTTATATGCTTATAATGCCTTTTCCAATAACTAGTTTCCACCAACTTTATGATCTATCTACCCATCTAACATCTTGATCCCACCAAGCCTAATCCACCTAAATATAACACCCATTAATATTTTACGTATCATCAAACATGGGTACATACCATTAATAAATATTGTGATTTCTAAGACTATGTCCAAAACCTTATTAACCATGGTGACATAGTAATTGAGGATGAACCAAATGATTCTACATCCCTGGGTAAACAAGAATAGGAATGTCAAGATACCATTCCCACTCACAGTCAAGCCCTTCCCTTCCACACTAAGGTTAAGACATAATGTCCCTCTTTCATGATCCCCCTATCATCAACTAATCCTCCATCAAACATAAGTCCATTTCCTAAACACCAAGTCCTCTTATATCTCATAATTCATTTCATTGGCCTATCTTTGATCAGTCCATTATTCCTTCATCATCCCCCCATGTTGAAAGGTCACTTGTGGATAATTACACTTCTTGTAGAAGTATAATGTCTTATACATTATTTCCCTCATCATCATTAATAAAAATTTTCTCTACATCAAGATCATACTTAACCCTAACATCTAAATTGGATCCCCCATCATAAACACCATCCCTCAATTTGAATAACAACTAGTCACTAGATATATATTTTGATCTTAATTAAGATGATGAAGTCAAAACTGAGTTTTTATAGTCTTTGTCTATCAAATATTTTCAAAGTATATTTGATCCTAGCTCAAATTGTTGCCTTATAGTTGGTCCTAGTGATCCTTTTGATATTCTTGTAGACACTTTCTCTGATGTTGAGAATAGGGCCCCTAGTGACCTTTATGAGGACTATAGTTCCCATTATCCCCTTAATCCCTCACACAGCATTAATCATCCACCTAGACATATTTCACTCCATGAAGGGAATGAACAAGATCATGCATCATTGGATTCCTATCTGAATTCAACATCATGTGCCACAGATACAATGATCTAAGACCATATTCCAAAAGTCATAAATCATGATCAAATCATCTTTGATCCCATAAGTCAAAGTTAAGAAAATTCAAATCATCAGCTTAATAAAAAAATGTCTTCTCTTAGTGAAGCCCAAAATTAGGCACTAGGGGAATGTTAATGTCAAAATGATCATAAAAAATCCATCTCCCCTAGTGAAGCCCAAAATTTGACACCAGGGGGTAGTCAAAGTCAAGCCCAATAAAAAATCAAAATAATATCAAAAGTAATAATCATATTGCCAACCATACTTTTAATGTTTGGATCAAAGAATCAATAAATCAAAAGGTCTAGGAGCCTTTAATCTCATGGCACCAATCTAAATTATCCCCTCCACCATATCTAATAGTGTATGTAACTATTGAACCCCATTTCCACTCCCCATCCCATAATATCATCCATAATGATCATATCCCTCCCTAAAATCCTATATTTCATCATTATAATCATGATATGCTTCCATCGATACCATATCACCAATCTTTGGGCAAAATTTTCCCTTGTAAGGGTTATAAAGACACCTAGTTAAAATGTCTATAGGACATTAAATCAAGAATAAATAAATGCCACCAACAAATTGATACATCTAATAGTAGTGACATGGTACTAACATCATGATATCTAAAACATGTGTTGGATAAAAAATCCACCAGTGTTAGCATTCTTGCATCTCGCACCCATATCCAATAAATTGATATGCCCAAAAAATCAAAACATCAAAAAATTCAAAAATAAATCATTCATCCAATGGTAAAAACTAGTATTTTGGCACCTTGAGAAATTACAATGATGAAAACTAGTTTCTAGCATCATGGTAAAATAAAATCTATTATTTGCATTATACTTCAACACTTAGGGGAAAAATCCATCATTTGTCAATCCACTCTATCCCATCCATATCATGGTCCATTAATCCTATCCATCACCCAACATCTTCTATCATATCATGTATCATATCTCTCATTCCTTCTTGTCTTGAACTTTGTAAAGATGTGGAGGGTGTCTTGATAAATGTTCTAGAATAATCTTGGCATATCCCCCAATGGACACTCAGGTAACTAAACATCTAGTTCCTTCATAGTGTGGTCATTGGAAATCCCTAGTCCCTTCTTCCTTGGTCTTCATCGCCTTTTCTACATCACCCTCATCTTCTTGTCACTGATCCATCTATACACATCCTAGTTGCTAGGCTTGGTATTCCCTTTTATAGTAACCTCATTTGTATAGTGTATATACATATTTTAAAATCCATAAAAATTTAAATATTCTAAAAACCCTAAAAAAATCATAAAATATGAAAATGCCAAAAATAATCCATTGTGTCTTATATTATGCCTACTCTCCTAGTCGCATCTATCTCCATCACATCATCTTAAACCACATCCAATACTCATCCCATCTACCCTATTTTCCATATCCCCATTCCAAATGATGTTTGATATCACATCCATCATTTCATCTTGGAACCCACTCCTAGTGGTCACCCATTTATGTCTTCATCATCATCCTTTTTGACAAAGGCATTATCAATATACACAACATTGTCACATAATTTAGTCTATCACCCATCACTTCTCTATCATTGCCTCTTCATACCTAGCATCCATCCAATCACTATTTTGCTAGTATGAAAGGTATTTAATCGCATCATATCCTAATTTTTTTGCTAGATTAGATCTTTTAAGGTTTGTCTTTTATTAATCCTTGGTCATCTTCATATCCACATCTTCATCCTAGTCCCTCCTTTATTCTAACATCCACCTACACATTCATATCCCTACTTATGTCCTAATCCTAATCATCATTATTAGTCTATCCCAAATCCAAGACTATCCTTAGTCCACAATCACATCATGATCATCCTAGTCTATTCCATCACCTAATTACTCATCCCATTATTCAACATGACATTGTGACATTACATGTAAATACTTGTGTGTGTTACTTGTTTGTGTTTGATTTATTTGCATCTTGTATATATATTGTTTGTCTAATGTTTTTTTTTTGTATTGTGTTTTTTTTGTCTATTGGGAAATAAAATAGGATTCTATGAGGACACTAAAGATAAAATAATGTTCATAAATTCTCTTGAGGATGAAGAGTTCACTATTTGCCCATGCACTTTAGCACCATTCCACTTGGTCATATTTATATCATGGGGCATACTGTCAAGTGTTATATTTAATGTATTGCCTAGACTATGATGGCCCTTATGATAGTTTTGATGGCTTGATCATCTACACCCTCATCATTCATCTAATCATCCAATATTCCTTATTTCTCATCATTGATTTAATCTTCTTGACCCACTCAACTAACAACCAATATTTTATCCTCATAATACTCATCTTACTAACATAATCCTCTAATCACTAATCATCTTCATCATCATCCTCTATCCTTTAGTCAAAACTACATCAACCTAAGGTCTCCTAAGACTATGTAGGCATAACTTGGCCACTTTTCAATTCCCAAGGATATCTTGGCCACTATCTCTTCTTTCCCCATCATTCATTATCACATCATCATTGTATATTACATTAGTCAAATCTCTGAGCTATAATAATTCATTAATAAATTAATTAATCAATCACCATTCTTATGATCATCTCCCTAATATTTTCATCAATCACTTGCACTTGTCACTTAGGCCTGACAAAATCACAATATCAATATTTTCCTCTATCAATCACTAATTGGTCAATTTATCAATTATCATTCCTTTACATGTGTCTTTTCTAGGGGAATCATAACTATTAATCATATTATGGCTTATTGATCTGATGCTATGTAGTCTAATTCTTCTCCCTTATCTTTTGGTCACTAGATCATATCATTCTCTATCATCACCTTAATCATATCAATTGACTTTATCTTTGAGCTACACCCATCATTAATCTTATCAAATCATCATCTTATCCTAGCCTATAGATCTCCATTTCATGCATCCTTGCTTGGGATACATCTAAAGTTTGTGGCCCTTTTTAATATTAATATCATAACATTATGGTTTATTCCCCCTTAGGATGTGCCAAAAACCATTACACAATCATCTCTTCTCCTTATGCATATGTCTTCGCCAAGGACATCATCAATTTGTAGCTCATTTCTCAAGTTGACTCCATCTGATTCATCATCTATCTCAACATCTACCATCCCATCCCCTTATCTATTTTGTCACATCCTACCCATCATTTCTTATTTCGAGTGACCATCCATCACATTCTTCTCCACATGTCCCCTCAAGGAGGCATCATATCCACTAACATCATCTACTAAAATTCATACATAACATGGTTTTTATTTGAAATATCATTCCTCCTTCCACTTCTCTCTACTTGCAATGCCCTTTCAAAGAGGAGAAAAATTTATGCATCTAAATTTTCTCCCCTATATTAACATCACTAATATTATTATTAATCGACACTAATTTCTCTTATCTCATTTATTCCAATTAATCCCATCCTAATATCCCCCTTTCCTATTCATCTCCCTTATATTATTCTTCATCTACTAACCTTATTCTATACCATTTCATTATTAATCTTCCTAATCATGTCTTATCCCCCCTAACCCTACCTATCTATTATTTGTGAATTATAAATTCCCAATGGCCCAACTACCCACCTATGCCTAGGCTCTATTGCACCCCTAGTTCATAATCCCTACTTAATCCCTATATAATCCCCTACCTATTCCTAATTAACCCATAAGAAATATTCTATAATTTTCCAATTCTATAATCCTCTCTATTTTCACACCTACTCTCTAGAAGCCTCTAAATCTAGAGGCTTCCAAGGAATTTTAAATTCCTTTTAATTCTCCACCCTTGATCTACCTCATCCAAATTCAAATCTTATACATTTCTCTCTCCCTCCATTTTATATTTAAACAACCACATTAATCCATTGAAGGCCATCTTATAAGTCCATAATATTTCCATGTTAAATCAATCCATGTCCAATTAATCATTGAATCAAGAATCCAAAATCCATGACCATGTAGACATAACATTCAAAATCTAAGTCAAGGTAATCAATCCAATCTTCCTATTTTTGTGCATATATTTAATCATGGTTTAGATAACTTATCTTTAGGATTTGAATGTTATTTTGAATGGTTTTTATTTAATTACTTGCATTTTGGTCTTAATGGCTCTAGACTTTACCTAGTGGTTTGAAGTTTGAGTGATTAAATTAAATAGTTTAATCCATAGAGCTTGAATTTCCTAGTGAATATAGTTTAAAATGGGAAGGTTTGGTCTTTTCAACTAGTAACCAATGTCAAGGGTATTGGTTTGGCATGAAGAATATAGACCATGAGTAGTGAAGTCTTAGGAAGATGTGTGAAACATACCTATTATTTTTTTACATTGTCAAAATTATGAAAGTCCATGATTCTAAACAAATCATGTGGATGAATAGAAATGTGGAATTTCTACTCTAAACCTACCATATGTACATAATTCCACGTCTTAAATTAAATTAAAGATGGTTCATTTAAATTTGTTGAGTTATTATGAGTTGTCTGAGTACATCCTTTTAACCATGGCTTTGTTCCTTAACCCTCAATATATTAAGTGTGAAATATTTTCATAAGAAATAAGTAAAAGGAAATTGAATAGAAATGGAAAAATCCTAAGATTTTCCTTGAAAGGGTGATCTTGTCAATTCCACCGCATGCTTTTTGGCCTAGGTGGCCATGGATCAAGGCCTTGGAAGGATCTATAAACAAAACTATTAGGGATATAAACACTTATTGGTACTAAAAAAATGTGTATAAACATAATATTTTCAAAATTTATAAAGTATTGATTTCTTATCTCATGCAAGAAATAATTGAGTCTCAATCTTTTTGAGTGAGGGTGCACCAAGAAAGGGGTGAGAAGACCATTAGTGATTTGAAATATTGTTTTCCCCTATATCACCACTTTAAATCAACACAAAACATATCCTATACACTTACCTAAGCTTTAACACCTCACAAATTTTCCTAAGATTTAACACCTCCCTTACACACTTTTCCAAGCAATTCACCACCTTATTCAGCCCCTACCTAAGCCTAAAACCCTTTTTAACATTTACCATGTAATTTTGGCCTTGGTACTCCCTATTTTAAAATTAATATTAACATGTTATGGGTCTAGGTTGGCCTCGATCGAGCCAGACTAGGATCTAACTTGATTTTATCAATTAAGGATACATGTTCAAATTGGGCTAGCCCTGTCGGCTAAACTTTAAGAAAGGTTTAGGTTTATATATATATATATATATAGACACACACACACACACACACACACACACACATTAATTTTACCATTTCATATAGAGAAAGAGTTAATTTTTCATTTTTTCTTCTTTACAATCTTCTCTTCCACCATTCTACTTAAGGAGTAATTTGCTTATGGTTTACAGTCGGAGAGAAGAACTTTGTCTTGTGAAAGCTTGAGATTAATTAGGAATTCCTTTGATAAAGTCCATTATCCATCCTTAACTTATTCAATAGAACACAAAAACCTCTTTCAAATTATATTTAGCCAAGGGAGAGATTGAGTCTCGATGGGTTCATCTCCAAGGTACGTATCTCTAACTTCACTCCTCTATTTTAGTAGATAGAAGTAACATGAGTAATGGATTTTGAATGTATTCCTCTCTTCATAAATTAGGGTTGTATCTATATATAGCTTAATTATAATTACTCTATCCATGTTTAATTTCATGTTTATTACCCCCATGTTGTGCCACAAGTTTTACTGATCACTAAGTTAGATTTTACTTTACTTTGCATATACTTTATGAATATATAAACCATAGGACCTGGCTAGGGTTATTTCATGGTTTTACTTGACTAGAGGATTTATAACCCTCTATAGTGACATTATTGTGGTAAATGACCCATTGGCTAAGTTTAATGGATCCATATTGATCATGACCCTGAATGTCTAAACGTATCAACAAGTAAAAGTGTAAGCATGGTTTATCTTCTTTGAGCTAGGATTGATTTATAGATTAGCTACATTTTCCTTTATATAGATTATGGTGAACTAAAAATTAAAATAACCCTTGTAGGTTTTATTTCATGTATTTATTTTATTATCATATTATATATTTTTTCTTTTTACGGTATTGTATCTAACTTGTTAATACCATATAACATTTTGTGCATAGGTTTAACACATAGTCTCTCCAAAATGACTCTAGTTTATCTTTGTAAGTCTTCACCAAATATAAGTGACTAAATATATCAACTCAACACTATATTATTATTAAATTATAGGATTTCATACTTCATCAAACTAGTAGACTCTATTCATAGATCTTCTTTAGCATATAGGTTTGCAGACATAGTCAAGCGAGTTGACTCTATTCGTAGATAATATTTCAGCACATAGGTTTTATAGACTCCATCAACCCAGATTGACTCTATTTATAGAATATTAAAATTAGCATTTGAGACATACAACATAAAATTTTCAAACTAAGCATCTTCAAAATTACCAAGGTTCATTCTTATCTTCTCCATCATTTCTATTTTTCATTTATAATCCTATTTTTGATAGTTTGTAGTTTATAAAATTTCAACCCTATAATGAACTGGGTTGACTAGCTCAACATAGTTTTATAGCCTCTATTTTCTCTAGAAGGAAAAATCAACCTATTTGACTGTGTTATTCTATATCTCACTTCCTCAGAATAGTAGTGACCTTGTCAACTCTATATTTTTTTACATGTCTTGTTGCCCAAACTGACTCTGTACTCTTCATAATCAAAGAAATTAAGCTATTTTACTAGTAATTAATTCACTTTCCCTTTTAGTTTCTTGCATGCTTAGAGTAATAAACATAGACTAATTAGGTGTTCTTTTAATTTACCAACTTAGTCATATTTTTTCAATTTTTCACACATTCCCAAATCACTTAACTCTAAAAAATCATTAAACATTTTTTTCCCAAGGTCTACCTACTTAAATTTCATCACCAAGGGGGAAGTCAATTTGGTTTTATCACCAAGTATAAACATGTGGTTGATGGTATGTATTGGAAAATCACCCAACTCCCTTATCATTATGAGATTGTTAAGTGAGGGGGTATGACCTAATACCAAGCCAGTACCATTGCCAATACATATCCCTTTCAGCCTAAACTACATGAAACTATCCATAGATTAATTTTTAGTTCCTTCTTACAACCAATTCCATATCACATTAATTTGGAAATTTATTATAACTTAATATGAAATTCAAGAATGATCAATTAGTTAACATTTACATTCAAGTTTTAGTGCTTACTCTTTGATCATTGTATTTTTTATTGTAAAACTTGTATTATACATCATTAGTATAAGGTTTGTGCTATGTGTTATAATTAGATCAAGAACATTGATCTAATTAATTGTGTTCTTAATTTTATTTTCTTAGTTATTATCTTACAAAAAAAAATTATGTTTTAAGAACATCATTGTCTTTATCGATATAGTCTCTTAAAAATTGTTAGTCTTGCTCCTTTGAAGTATACAGTTGACCTATTTGACTATGAATCTTTTTAACTTGTTTAGTTTCTCCATATATAATACACAATCAACCCATATGACTATGTATATTCTTATCTTGTTTCAATTTTACCATCTGTAGTTTATAGTCAAGTTGTTTGACTATCTTTTTCATCCTATTGTGTAGATCTTCTCCATAGATTCTATCAACCTAGTTGAATCTATACCTATTTGTTGATACTAATATATATTTGGCCAAATTTTTCCATATTTTTTCTTATTGATTATTAATTTTATATTTTATCTTCAATAATCATGAAATCCCCTATCAAAATATTTTTGGATAACTTGAATCCATTTAGATGTTATATGGGATGTTATTTTATTCCTACCTTTGCTACCCAAGAGAATCTTCACTCTTGGATCACATTTTCTCCTCACTCATATTTTTATTGAAATATGGTTCAAATCATGTCAACATATGATATTGGTGGATCTAATCCACTCCATACTTTCAAGATAATTGTCAATTTTAGGCACCTTACCATACTATGGGGGATATTGACACAAACCTAAAAAGTAACCCCATAGGAAATATTCTCAACACCAACAATCCACCTCCTACCAATATTTCAATTGGTAACCCTCCCCCTAATACCAATTGGGGGAATACTCCTACCAACACTAAGCCACTAATTGATAAAACTCAAATTTATGCATAAATAGTGAAATAAATAAACATCATTCAAACATATAACACCTCTCGAATGATAGAACTAAAACATCATTTTATCAACATGGATAATCAACCTCCTATCCTTCTTCCCCAAAATAATCAAAATTTCATTCCTCCACCTCTTAAAGATGCTATGATAAATGTCATCCCCAGCCTATTATACATAAAAAGAAGATTCAACAAATTAAAAATGAGCCTTTATCCTCTTCATTGTATCTATCAATATTAGTAATATATCTTTAACTATTAAATATGATGGGAATAAAAACCCTAAATATCTTCTCAAAGCATTTGATAATATTTATAAAGATTGGATCCAAACTAATACCTTCCCACTACCAAAATTTTAGTTAAAACCTTCACCGATGATGTATTATAATGGTATAATCAACTTCACCAACATTTTATATGGCAGCTTGATGATTTAGTCATTCCTTTAGTTAAGGAGTTTCAACATAATGATCTTCCCTAAAATTATCTTATTCATTTCATCAATGATAAGTAATCCCATATCAAATCAGCTTATGATTTCATCAAATAATGCAAATATTTGGCTTACAAAGCTGATCACAACATGATTGATGATAACTTGTTAAAAAATTTCATCATTGCCTTAACACCTTACCTCCAATATAAGGTTTAAAATTTTGCTCCCTAAACTCTAAATGATGCTATCAACCAAACTAGGTAATAATATTTTTTAATGAAATAGTTTAAACTTGAAACTAAAACCATCAAGGGATATTTATAAAAATCAACCAATGAAATCACTAGAAATCCTCCTCAACCAAAAATAGGGGTAGCCAAAATGGAAAATCCTTAGCCTTTCCATATGCCACTAACTATGCAACAAAAAAAAAAAAAATAGCACCTTCTAAACCATTCATGTATCCTAATAATCCCCCTCAATGGTATGATCCCAACAAGTTTTGTTGTTTTCATGCTAATATCAATCATTCTCATGAAATATATCATGGGATTATAAAATTTATCATATATTTTATGCTAGGAGATTCATTAAATCATGATGCCATGATCAAAATTCATCATCATGACTATGTTGATGCTTCTCAAAAGAAGCAAGATTTCAAATCTTCTTCTAAAAATCCCAAAAAAATCTCTAAATCTAAACCTCAACAATCAAACATGGATATTTGTGTGATCAATGTTAATTATGATCAATACTATACCAATTCCTAATGCATGAATGTGGCTAAGGTAAATTATCAATGTAAACCTACCCATAAAGATATCATCACAAAGCCAACGAAACCATCACTAGAAGATATTCAAACTTCTCAAAGATACTAATAACACTAAATTACCTTCAAAAACCAATGAGGAATCACTTCCTCAATCTGAACTTCCAAATACTTTTTTCCTACTAAAAATATATTACCTTCCAAGCCTCATGCTCATTCTTCCTCTTCAAATACTCATTACAATTTATTATAGGAACTTAATTTTATGCCTTACAAAATACCTCTCATGGAGTTAGTTTGCACTTCTCCCTATCATTGTAAATTATTAATGCAACAACTCCAATAAATTGAAGAACCATATTCCTTAGAAGAGGAACAACCTTCTCATGAGCCTCAACCAATAAAAGTTTATACCATTGAAATTGTTTATCCTTATTCAAAATACTCTGTTGAGTTCCTTGAATAATACATGATCAATGATGAAATTATTTTTTACATAGATGATCTACCTCTTTTTATTAAAATAATCATTAATACCACCCTTATTCACAAAGTATTAGTAGATGAAGGGTCTAGAATTAATGTGACATCTCTTTGGCTTATTCAACTTGAGTGTAACAAAGATCATATCAAGAAAACTCATCTAACATGTCATGGATTTGAAATAACTAAAATATGCTTAGTTATATTTGGTTCCCTCTTACTATTGGACCCAAAACTATACATAATAAGCTTATGATTCTAGACTTACCATTATCTTATAATATATTCCTAGGATTCCCATAGACTCATCGAATGAGGGTTATTGTCTCTTTTGGTAGTCAATGTATCAAGTTTATTCATAATGTAAAATAATATAAAAATGAGGTTGATCCTAACCCATGGATTATTTAGCTACCCAACCCCAAATCTTAGTATCACATTTTGACTATTCTAAAAATTAATAGTGCACCTTTACCTGAATTCTTCAATATGAATCTAGGTTTATAGGTCACTCTTATCAATTATGATGATGATGATATAAATGATTTAAAAACACATGAAATACTATCAATCTACCTCCTTACATTTTGGAGTGGATTCTTCCTTCTTTTTTACCTCATGACCATACCATCCATATTATCAATGAGATCATTGATTTTCCTCCTCCATGTAATGCACAAGAAGCATATTATACAAAAGATGATTTCACTTTCAATGAATATAAATTGGCCAAGATATTTCAAGACCCTTTAACCATGTCACCTTGTAAATTTAGTGATCTACGCATATCACCTTTTGATGTTTCTTTGGATCCTCAATCATGTACTATCTATATTACATATGATGATAACTACATTATGGCCCAAGTTCAATCATGAGACTTGGATGTTCAAAACTATAAACAATCCTTAGATAAAATACATGATTTTAACTAATATGTTCATAATATTTCCATGGATATTGAGTTAGAAACTAAAGGACATGTACCTACAATAAATTATATACTCCTCAATACTTCTTGGGTTTTTAAACAATATTATCTCTCACCAATTTAAAACTATTAGAACCTTCTATGACTTCTCTCACACTAGTCACTTTACCCAATCCCCTTATTTCCAATGATTCTAAAGATACACCTATTATCAAACCAATTGAATCTAATCAACCTTTATCCATAATTTCATCTACCTTGAGATCACCTTTAATTCCAAGGCAACAAATGTACACTAGATACATTTTGAATATGACCACCATAGTAACAAAATAATTGATCCTAAAGTAGATGTGGAATATTATGGACCTTTATCTATGTTACCCAGTGATGAATCCATCTTGAAATGATTCATGATCGAGAACATCAACTTCATTAGCAACATCACAAACTTGGGAATTTCAAATGTAAGGTCCCTCATTTTAAAAAGTTCATTACTAGCATCAATCCCCAAACCAATCCCATTTATTCCCTTCCCAATGCACCATATCAATTTAAAAATGGAAATGTTATGCTCATCTAATAAACCATGAGAATAGAATATGACACACCCTTATGTACTTGACATATAGTAGTTTCTAGAGAAATCACATCAACTGAGCATGATAACTTTAGTCTATTATTTAGATAAAAATCATGATAATTTTAATTGGTCATAGGAGGACATGCCTAACATTGATCCTAGTATTGTGATGCATAACATAATGACATACCTAGATGCCAAACTCATTCAATTAAAATAATATAAATTTCCACTTGAAGTTTCCACCATATCCCATAAAAGAAATTATAAAACTATTAGATTCTATGTTTATTAAATTGGTGGACCATTCTGAATGGGTGTCAAACATTATTCTCATTCACAAAAAATTCACATTGTTATTCACATTTGCATTGACTTCTGCAATCTCAACCTCACTTATCCTGAGGATATTTTTCCATTACCTTTGATAGATGCCATTGCATATTCCACTGCTAGATACAAAATATTGTCCCTCATGAATGATTTTTTAGGATACAATCAAATTCACCTAGCCCCTAAATACCAATATAATGCAACATTCACTATGGAATGGGGCATCAATTGATATGTTAAGATGCTCTTCGGTCTTATAAATGCCAGATCTACCTATCAACGGGCTATGACCCACATTTTATATGACCTTATACATAATATTTTAGAAACCTATGTGGATGATCTCATTGATAAATCAAAACGTTTCAAAACCCATATCTAATATAGCCATCATATTTGGTCAGTTAATCAAGTTTAAAGTTAGACACAACCCCTAAAAGTGTGTATTCATTATTACATATGGTAAATTTCTAGGTTTATTAGTCTCTATTCATGGTATTTATTGACCAAAATTTGACACCAATTTAAAATAGGTTAAATCTTTTAAATTAAAACTTTTATAGGGTTTTTATATGGTCTTGTCATTGTCTACAATGGTCCTAAAGAGACCCATGTGTCCTTGTCTAGTTTTGTCTAAGTTCTAGTCTTATGTTCACTTGCTTAGTCCTATGGTTAAATATAAAGTCTTGTAAGGGTGAAAAAATTCAAAGGTTTAATATAGTTTAAATTCATTACAAAAGGTTTTTTAGATGTCCTTTATGGCATGTTATG